>CM060331.1:52082203-52092203 GCA_030674155.1 Stramonita haemastoma
ACTCTTACGAAAAGTGGAACAGGATTTAATGTGTGCGCAAGATGTTCTGCGTACCTTCGCACACCTGGCCTCGGTTTATAGTCTCATCCGAAGGACTTTTGGGGGGAGTGGAGTCAGCGCTGATGTTAACTCCATTTAAATAGTTTGAGTGGATCAGTGATCTAGATGCAACGCACCTTCCTAGAAAGTGAAAAGTCCGGGTTGGAAATGTGTAGTGGTTTGATCCACATTTTGGGCCTGAAACTTTTATCCCCCTCTATTAGACCATGAGTGGTAGTCTGAGTGCAAATCTTTTGGATGAGATGATAAACTCAGGTTCCGAGTGTTAGATATATTTAGTGCAAGCAAAAAGAACCCCCAGCAAAATTACAGAGATGTTCCTGGCAAAACTCTGTAGAAAAAAGCCACTCTAATGGGGAAACAAATACAGTTGCAAATAGAAAAAGAAAAAAAATCATGGGTGGCAGTGCTCTTCTGGTGATGTGCTCTCCATAGGGAGAGCAGCCAGAATTTCATGTAGACAAATATGCCGTGACTTATAGGCCTAGTGGTATGCAATACACCCCAATACAATACAATACAATTTGTGACTCTCCACGACAAAATAAGTCGAATTTGGCCTGACCCATTTTATCTGCTACGAGTGGTTTTAGGCAGGATGGGGGTCATGTTGTCGATTTTGATATTTACTTTGATTATAATAAAACTATAAGCTTTTATTCTGACTTGTATTAAAGAATTGAGGCATAAATGTGGTTCCTTCTGTTTTAGAAATGCGTTTTAAAATGCTCAACCCCTCATCCTGACTACCTTTTGTATTGTAAAATTTGTCTTCTTTTTTTTAATTGTCACTTTCCGGAGTCTAGCATTTTGATTTGCAATAACTTTGTTTATACAAATCTATAATTTTCAGAAGTTCTTTTTACCTTTTGAAGTTCCTTTTACCTTCTGAAAATCCTTTTACCTTCTATGTGTCATTTTTGCCTTCTAAGGTTTTTTTTTTCACTCTGGAAAATCTGTCACCTTCTTCAAATTTTGCTATCTTATGGAATTTCATTTACCTTTTGAAAATTCTTTTGCCTATGAAAGACTTTTTACTTCTAGGAAGTGTCTTTACTTTTTGAAAGTCCTTTTATATTTGGAAAGGTTTTTTTTTTACTTTCTTAAAGTCCTTTTGCCTTTTGAGGGTCCTTTCATCTTTTGAAAATGCTTTACCTTGTAGAAATTCCTTTACCATTTGAAAAACCTTCTACCTTCTGGAAACTGTTTTATCTTTTAAAAGTCCTTTTCACCTCCTGGAAATTCTTTAGTCTTCTGGAAATTCTTTTACCTTTTGAAAGTTCTTTTACCTTCTAGAAATTCTTTTACCTTTTGAAAGTCATTTTACCTTCTACAGTTTTTAACCTTTTGAAAGCCCTTTACCTCCTGAAAAATTCTTTACATTTTGAAAGTCTTTTGATCTTTTGAAATTCCTTTTTATGCTTGGGAAGTCCTTTTAACCTTTTGTAAGTCCCTTTACCATTGGAAAATTCTTTTACCTTTTGAAAGTACTTTTACTTTCTTGAAGTTCTTTTACCTTCTGAAAGTTTATATTTTATCTTTTACAAGCCTATTTACCCGTCCAAATTTTCTTTACCTTTTGGACTTTTTTTCTGGAAGTCCTTTTACTTTTACGAAGTCTTTTTTACCTTTTGAAAGTATTTTTTACATTCTGGAAATTCCTTTCACCTTTGAGATGTTATATTTTTACCCTTGAAAGTCATTTTTACCCTTTGAAAGACCTTTTTACCATTAGGAAGTTTTTTTTAAGCTTAAGAAGTCCCCTTACTATTTGAAAGTCCTTTTACCTTTCGAAAGTTCTTTTACCTTTTGAATTTCCTCTTACCTTTCGAAAGTCATTTTACCTTCGAAAAGTTATTTTTTTACCTTCTGGACATTCTTTTACCTTTTAAAGTTCTTCTTACTTTTTGGAAATCCTCTTTATCTTTTAAAAGTGCTTTTAACCATTGGGAAGTTGTTGTTTTTTTACCTTTTGGAAATCCTTGATGTTGAGTCGTTCATCCCAGATGTAGGTGTAGATGTCCACCTGTTGTCTGTCCCCCTGTTTGGTGTGAGAGCTGCAGACCATGGCGTGCAATACCGGAGACTCCTGCTGCAGACTGCAGCTGCTGTACGTGCACACGTAGCCAGAGAAACAGGTAGTGCTCACGCAAAGCTGACCTGGCAAGGAAAAGTAAAAGAATGGCAAGTGCGACTCGTGCGGAGAGAGGGATTCCAGTTCACTGTTCAGACTCTGTGCGTGACGAAGTTTTGTGACATCGATGCTGCCTTGCTCTGAACGGCTGACCCTGTAGACATTCACCTTGCTGACGTCATAGCTTAGGGGGAGAGCATGTGGTAATGTGATGGACACACGATGACCAAAATGGACACTGCTGCCAGTGCAATACTCAGCCAGAGGGCTGAGCACTTCTTCTTCCTCTGAGAGGCGAAGGATTGACGAATTCGATCCACGTCAGCACAAACTGCAGCGAACACATCCACAGACAATCCGCTTTGCACAGCATCAGGTGGCACATGAAGCAAAACATCAGAATTTTCTAACTGAAGACAGCCACCCTCACTGGTGAACTCCAGATTGGCCTGCCATTGTGAGCACACCAGGGGAGGGGCAACTGTGCTCTTTGGGTCTGTCTGTGTGGATGTGCTGTCACTGCACACCAAAACATTGCCTGGTGCTAGGTCTAGGTCTTTTTCCAGCTCTTCGGCCAGGGTCAGTCGTTTCTCAGCGCATGGTGAATCCCTGTTTCTGGTCCCCTCTGATGATGTGTTGTCATTGTCACTCAGAGAAATCGTAAAGCCCATGCACAGCAAAGAACCTGAAGTGTGGCTGGATGAGACATAAGAACCGGGTGAGTTCAAATCATTGAGGATGGTGAGGGCTCTGTATTGCTGAAGATGGTTCAGCTGTCCCAGATGAAGACCCCAGGCCACCGAGTCAGTGCTGGAGTCCACACTGGCACAACTTTCAGGGTTCAGAGGGATTGGCAAGGAAATTGTTAATGAGAGGCAAGTAGAGCTTAACACAGAGTCGCGTTCAGTGTCCAGACTTTTGGCAACAGCAGAGCTGGTTTGAAGACTGCCTTGACTGCAGCCTGTGCCATCCACCCCCTCCTCAGTGCGTTCATCATTCTCTGTGGGACTATGACGTCTTGGTAATTCTGTAGCAAGCCTTGAAATGAAGATGCTCTGCTGGCTAGACTGCTCTGGCTAACCGCTGGAGAAGAAAACCTGTCTGTTGTTAGATCTTGAAGCACTCTAACCGCCGTCTCTTCTTTGTCACGGTCTGAATCAAGCACAAAAGTAAACTGCTGAAATAATTGGACATGCTCGCGTTCAAATTTGGTCCAGAACCAAGGATCCGTGTCCTGGTGAAGACCAGTCAAGGAATGGCAAGTCAGTGTCTTCATCTCTTTGACGACTGTCTGGGAAATGAGACTCGTAACTGGGTGGCAGATCCCCTCTTGCCAAGACTTTGAGGTTGGCCATTCGCACACTGTGACCAAAGGTTTCAGCATCACTTTAGAGAAGAAAGTGAAGGTGGTGGTCGTGAGGCTGTCCGATAATGGGGGATGCCAAGGCTGCTCTCTGGCCAAATCCACTCGCTATGAAGATCCTAACGTCTGCTAATCTGAAAACCAAAGAGTTCCAACGGTCCGCTCGTCTGATAAGCAGAGAGTACCGACGGTGTGCTTGTGTGATAATCAAAGGGTGCCAGCTGTTCTTCTCTATGGAATTCTGGACGTGCAGCCTGGCTGACCCTTGTGCTTGTGTGGGGAGACAGGTTATCCTCGTTACTCGTTAAGGACATGAGACTGGGTGAGTAGGACAAGGGTTTGTCAGCTCTCTCTTCAGCCAAACTGCAAGCAGGGACACCCAGAGAGAATGTAGCAAAAGGACTGGACAGTGCATGTATGCTCTGTGTCACTGCGGGATGGGGCTGAGAGAGCTGTGGCACTGGCAGGTCTGCAATTGCAGGGATGAAGAGGCCTGAGCTGGTGGTGCCTTGTTGCAGACACATCTCCCTCAGCTGTTGACATCGCTCTTTGCTACTGCTCCTCCTGCCACAGTGTGTGCAACATGATGATGATGATGATGATGATGATGATGATGATGATGATGATGATGATGATTGTGTGTGTGTGATGAGTTGTGATTGGTGATGATGGTGGTGGTGGGTGATGGATGATGGATGATGGTGATGGCGGCGGCGGCGACGACGACGACGACGACGCGCGGCGACGACGACAGAGACGACGACGACGAACGATGATGATGGATGATGATGATGATGATGATGATGATGATGATGATGATGATGATGATGATGAATGATGATGATGATGATGATGATGACGAGATGACGACGACGATGATGATGATGATAAGGAGAAGAATAGTGGTGGTGGTGGTGGTGGTGGTGGTGGTGGGTGGTGGTGTGTGGTGGTGGTGGTGGTGGTGGTGGTGTGGTGGTGTGATGATGAGATGATGATGATGATGATGATGATGATGATGATGATGATGATGATGATGATGATGATGGATGTGGTGGTGGTGGTGGTGGTGGTGATGATGAAGATGAAGGAAGATGAAGGATGGTAGTGGTTGTGGTTTTGGTAGTTTTGGTGGTGGTGGAAGTTGTGGTGATGTTGCTGATTTTGTTGGTGATGACTCCAGCGATGGCAATGATGACAATGATGGTGGTGGTGAAAGAATATAGGCACACATGCACACAAGCTACTCCTCTCTCTCTCTCCTCCTCTCTCTCTCGCTCTCTCTCTCTCTCCTCTCTCTCTCTCTCTCTCTCTCTCTCTCCTCTCTCTCTCTCTCTCCTCATCCTCTCCCTCCTCTCCTCTCTCTCTCTCCCTCCTCTCTCTCTCTCTCTCTCTCTCTCTCTCTCCTCTCTCTCTCTCTCTCTCTCTCTCTCTCCCTCCACACACACAACACAACACACACACACACACACAAACACAAAACACACACAAAACAAACACACACACAACACAACACAACACACCCCACACACACAACACACACACACACACACACACACACACACACACCACACCCACACACACCCACACAAAACCACTTAGGAACGAGTTTGCTCATGTAACGTTCTGTTTTTCAGTAAAGGCACTGGCAAAGGCCTGCACTTGAATTTAACCTGCAAGACGTAAAAAAAAAAAAAAAATCCCCACCTTATTTCCCATCAGATGCCAAGCCGAGATTCGAACCCATGACTTCATGGACTCGTGAGATTGAAGTCAAACGGTCTTAACCACTGGGCCTATAGCATCCGTCATTGTCTCTGTACAGCAGTACAGCATTGACATCACAGTACAATATTGTTACTGTGGATTTTTTTCCCTGTGCTTCCTTCTATTATTGAGGGTGGAGGTGGGGGGGGGGTCTTAAATATTGTTCTGTTTTCAGCATTTCTATTTATTTTTTTTTTAATCTTATATCACTTCAAGTCATGGCAAGTTTGTCTATGTGAAATTCGGGCTGCTCTCTCTCCCCAGGGAGAGTGCGTCACTACAAGACCAGCGCCACTTTTTCTCCCTGGCTGCAACTATATTTTGTTTCTCTATCAGAGTGGGGGGGGGGTCTACAAAATTTTGCCAAAGACAACTCTCTTGTTGCCGTGGATTCTTTTACGTGAACTAAATAATAATGTGTAACACACTCGACCTTGGTTGATCGACTCATCCGAAAGACCAGCACCCAGACCACCACTCATGGTCTAATGGATGGGAGAGAAATTCTGGACCTAAACGGGGATCGAACCACCGGACACTTGCAACCCGGACTTTTTGCTTTCTAGGCAGGTTACTTCTAGACCACTGACCCACCACCTACCGCTTACCCTGGGGGTCACCCAGAATAAGCGCTCTGTCACACTCACCCCACCCGGGAATCCCTGGTAGACCGTTCAGTACACCCCGGGTGACAAGCTTGT
The DNA here is from genome assembly GCA_030674155.1 of Stramonita haemastoma. Lineage (NCBI taxonomy): Eukaryota > Metazoa > Mollusca > Gastropoda > Neogastropoda > Muricidae > Stramonita > Stramonita haemastoma. The sequence goes on from CM060331.1 coordinate 52,088,226, forward strand.
ATTCATGACTGTTTTCAAGTGCCTCACCACCATAGGTACCCACGCTTATACTTCAGGGAATTTTTGTGTATCAGGAATACAGCTTGGGAATTAAAGTTAGAGCTTGTCATGGCTCAGGACAATGTCAATATTTCAAAACTTAACATGTCACTGTAGGCCTCAACACTTAGCTTACATCCATAACTGATATGGCTTTTAGCTTGGGTCTTTTTCCTTGGGGGCTGGATAGCTAAGTGGTCAGAGCGCTCGCTTTCCCCCAGTCAAGTTCAGCAGCGTCGAGCGTGGTTACCAGTTGGATGGGTGACCGTTTGCGCGCCTTGGCTTCATTACAGTCCCCCCAGTTCACCCAGCTGTAAATGGGTACCTGCCCTCTTCAGGTCAGGGAAGGTAAAGCAGGGAGAGAGAGGAGATAGGCGCCACCCTCAATATGCTGGCCCTTAGAGAAGCTGAGGTCTCTGATGCCTGGCTCCCCTACGACCACCTAGGTTATGGGACACCTTTACCTTTAACCTTTTACCTTTTTTCTTTGTCGTCGCCAAAGACACAGACAGCAACAATTGTTCTGTGTAATGCGAGCGAAAATGTCTTGCGCTGCTGTTAAACCTCTGACAAACCAGGCCCAGTGCATCCCTATGTGGGAGAGAACTGCTATTTTGTCATGTCTTTCGGGGAGGGGGGGGGGGGGCGGAAGGGCAGGAGAATGGATCAAGAAGGTAGAAAATAGACAAGAAGGAGGTGACAGTAAGAAAAAAAAGAACAAGGCAGAAACAAAGATACGGATAGAAAAGAGGAAATTCCTGGCACAGAATTTCCAGAAGGTGAGGAGGGATGCTGTTTATACTGATACCCCCCCCCCCCTCCCCCTATCTCCACTGGGGTATGGCATGGGTCAAATCCCAGAGAGCTCACCTTTGCCTCAAAGACTGTATCTGTGCCTCAGGGATTCCCAGTGCACGTGCAACACGTTCTAACTGGCGCTCGTTGAGGTCACACAGCTGTTTTTCCCAGCCGCTTCGGTCCTCTGGTTTTCTCACCCTCCATGGACATTCCACCTGCCAACATTCAAATTTATTTCTTGTCAGCCCTTTAGGGACAGAGGATTTGCTGTCAAACATCCAGAAAACAAAGAAAGAAAAACAGCCTAACTCACAGTGCACAAATCCAGCATCACTGAGTAGGGCCTAGTCCAGAGTGCTAAATTTAGCGCCCTACTATACCTTTTACCTCGTCCCTGTGTGGTCAGTTCCTGCTATAAATAGCACCAGTGGGGAGGAGCTGAAAGTGGGGAAACTGACAGCTGTAAACTGAACTGTTGATGCCGGTAAATCAGCATTTAGTCACAGTGTTATAACACTATTGTTATTATAGAATTATTCATCGTCTGGCGATGAGTCATTCACAATCACGTGAGATGAGATGCGCACGCGTAATCATAGCCAGTGATGCTGGCATGATGCCAGAGAGGAGACAGGTGTTTTGCTGCCCATCAAGTATCATCGTTTTATCAGGTCACTTCGTTCCATAATAACCGGGGTTTTTTTGTATTTTTCATAGTTTATATAACAAGGCTGAGTCCTGCTGGTGACTTTACTTCAGCCAGGTTTTGTGTCGCTATTCAGATCGACAACTAAAAAATACCGGCTTTCAGCCCAGCGCCAGAAACAGATCAACAACCATGAACTGTGAAAATTTTGTTGTTTTGCTTGTAAATAAAGAAGTAGGCCTATAGGTCAAACTTTCTAAGGAACAGAGGAAAGCCGAATTCAAACGCCCATGCGCAACAAGCCATTATCAAGGCAGCAACAGCTTTTCTGGGCCTAGGCCTATTGCCCGGGTAGTACACCAAAACGAGGCTTTGCCACTTTACACGCGCTTGATTGACATGTTCAAAATCATCAAAAATGAATGCAGCTGATATTAATGAAGAAATAAACAAATTAATTTGGAAAAAGGTGACTACACCATGTAACCACATTCAGGGTGAAATTTTGTCACCAATCTTTACCCAGCAGAAAAAAGGGGTCGCATAGAATGGCCATGAACTTGAAAAGTCTTGTTAAAGAAGTGACCTATCACCATTTTAAGATGGGACACTTTGGCCACAGCCTTGGCTTCGGTAAGCAAAAACTGTTTCATGGCCTCGTTGGACTTGAAAGATGCTTACTACTCAGTGCCAATACACAAGGAACACCGAAAGCTGTTGAGGTTTGAACGGAAAGGGTGTATTAAAGTTTATGATTTTAATGCACTTCCAAATGGATTACCACTAGCACCAGGCTCACAAAAATCATTAATTAAGTCAGTTTTAGCTACTTTGAGACAGAAAGGCCATATCTCCACAGTTTTCTTGGATGATTCCTTGCTTATTGGCACGACAAAGGCACAGTGCCAGAATAATGTCAGGGAGACACTGAACACATTGCGTAAGCCGGGGTTTACTGTAGCCTACATCCAACAAAGTCTGTCTGTCGACCCACCACTAAGATACAGTATCTAGGAGTGATCATTGACTGGGTCTCAATGTGTCAATGACTGTTACTTTAACTCCAGAATGAAAAGATAATATGCTACAAAGCTTGCAAGTGATTGATTAAAGCACTCAATGTTGTTAGATGGGTGGTCTAGATCTAGAGGTAACGCGGGTCGGAAGGTGCTGTGGCGGTGGGCCCAAAACTTTTCCTCGATCCATTAGACCATGAGTGGTGGTCTGGGTGCTAGCCTTTCAGATGAGACGACGAACCGAGATCCCGTGTGTTACACATCATTATTTAGCGCACGTAAAAGAACCCACGGCAACAAGAGGGTTCCCTGGCAAAATTCTGTGGAAAAAGTCACTCTGATAAGGAAAAAAAATACAGTTGCAGACAGGAAAAAGAAAAAAATAATCACTAGGCACTGCACTTGATTTAAGAGAAACAGAAATTGGAAAGAGACAAAAACCAGGCAGCCGAAACGTGGTTCTTTCGGCACTTCTAAGGGTCAAATGGTCAGACAAAAGCAGAACTGAAAGCATGCTGGATGAACTCTCAGTGCCAAGAAAAATGTTGGCTGAAATTCTGACCTTATAGGTGCTAAAAATGTGTTACATGGGGGACCTTGGTTAATTGTCTTATCGGAAAGACTATAACCCAGACCACAATTCACGGTCTAATGGATGAAGGGGGGGAGGGGGAGGGCACAAACGGGGATTGAACCCCCACCACACACTTGGCATACTGACTTTTCGCTTTTCTGGACAGTTGCCTTACCTCTAGACCCCTGATTCCTTCTTTCAAGCCTTCGTACAACCACTTCCCCCCTCTCTCTCTGTCTCTGTCTCTCTCTCTCTGTCTGTCTCTGTGTCTCTGTGTCTCTCTGTGTCTCTCTGTGTCTCTGTCTCTGTGTCTCTGTCTCTGTCTCTCTGTCTACGTCTCTGTCTGTCTGTCTGTCTGTCTGTCTGTCTGTCTGTCTGTCTGTCTGTCTGTCTGTCTGTCTGTCTGTCTGTCTGTCTGTCTGTCTGTCTGTCTTCTCTCTCTCTCTCTCTCTCTCTCTCTCTCTCTCTCTCCTCTCTCTGTCTCGTCTGTCTGTCTGTCTGTCTGTCTGTCTGTCTGTCTGTCTGTCTGTCTGTCTGTCTGTCTGTCTGTCTGTCTGTCTGTCTGTCTCTCTCTCTCTCTCTCCTCTCTCTCTCTCTCTCTCTCTCTCTCTCTCTCTCTCTCTCTCTCTCTCTCTCTCTCTCTCTCTCCCTTGGTCTGCAAAAACGGTCAACAACTGGATAGGTGACCGTTAGCACGCCTTACCTTCAGTACAATCCCCTAGTTCACACAGCTCTAAGTAGGTACCTGTCCTCTTAAGGGTCAGGGGAGGTAAAAGAAGCGACGGAGAGAAGATGGGCGCCACCCTCAGTATGCTGCTGGCCCCTGAAGAAGCTGAGGTCTCTGACATCTCGCTCTCCCCCAACCCAACGACAGCATAGATTATAGGAGCACCTTTACCTTTACC
>CM060331.1:52097203-52112203 GCA_030674155.1 Stramonita haemastoma
ATGTAGGAACACGAAATGTTGTCCGTATATAGTACTCAAAAGCTGGCACGGACGTTGTGTGTGTGTGTGTGTGTGTGTGTGTGTGTGTGTGTGTGTGTGTGTGTGTGTGTGTGTGTGTGTGTGTGTGTGTGTGTGTGTGTGTGTGTGTGTGTGGGGTCTGTGTGTGTGTGTCTGTGTCTCTGTGTGTGTCTGTGTGTGTGTGTGTGTCTGTGTGTGTGTGTGTCTGTGTGTCTGTGTGTGTGTTATTGTTGTGTGTGTGTGTAGTGTTTGGGGTGTATGTGTATGTGTGTATTGTGTGTGTGGGGTGTGTGTGTGTGTGTGTGTGTGTGTGTGTGTTTAGTGTGTGTTGTGTAAGTGTGTGGTATTGTGTGTATGTATGTAGTGTGTTTCTTGTGTTCTTGTGTTGTCTGTCTGGTTGGTGTGTGCTGTGTGTGTGCGTGTGTAGTGTGGTTTTGGTTTGTGTGTGTGTAAGTGTGTGTGCTGTCTGCTGTGTTGTGTAGTGTTGTTGACCGCTTTTTAGGCAAGTTTCAAACTAGAGCATCATCTTGTGAATGACTTGCTACTGCAGATATCTCAGGCAATCTGAAACAACAACAACAAGAAAGATTGTTTAAAAACTAATGGTTTTTTTTTCTTTAAATCTTTCCTCGGCTGGAGCTCCGAGGTTTACCAATGGTGAGATTGTTGATAATGCGATCGTTCCCCCCATGCCCCCCCCCCCCCCCCCCAACCAAACCCCAATCATTTCAGTAGCCGCATTCCGCCTTCGGATATTGTGTCTATAAACACAACACATGTGTGCATGTGGTTTTTTTCTTTTAAAAAAATATGCTTCAAAACTGAGAAAGTTGTAACAAAAAGTGACACAGCCTTGTTGCGATTCAGCTAACAACAAGAACAACAACGTCAACAACAACAACAACAACAACAGCTACGTCAACAACAACAGTACAAGAACGACCAAAATATTATCAGCCACAACAACAACGTGAACACGAACTAAAAAAAACAAAACAAACAAGGATGATGACAACAATTGAGGCGTCGATTGTATCACCAACAGTTAACAATGAAAATAATGACACAACAACAGCAATAACACCAGCAACAACAGCAACAACAACAACAACAACCAACGAGAAAGGTTGTGGTCATGACAACATCATCAACAATAACAGCTGAAATAATAACAGCAACAACTGCTACATCAGTGCCAGACTCCACTCCCCCCAAAAGTCCTTCGGATGATATTATAAACCGAGGTCCCGTGTGCAAACACATGCAAACATCTTGCTCACTCGTTAAAACCCGTTCCGGTTTTTCGGAAGAGAAGGCCATTGTGTGTCGGTGGGAACGGATGGCAAAATTTTACAAAACTGCATGCACATGGGGACACGATAAAAAAAGAAGAGAATCATGAGTGCTTATTCCATTATCCTCGAAATAAAAAAATAATTAAAAAAGAAAGAAAGAAAGAAAGAAACTGGCACTCAATTTGCTACTTTTTCTACAGGGCAGACCACGTTTTGTTGGGTTGTTTTTTTTAAGTGTACGCAAGATGTTCTGGGTGCCTTCGCACACAGAACCCTGGTTTCTAGTCTAAACTGTTCAATGTTGGTTTCTGTACTGTGTTTAGTTTACTTTGGTACTGAATGGAATTGAACAAAATGAAGGTAAACAAAAACTAAACAAAACCCAAAACCAACTTGAAGCTATGAAAATTAGCCTAAAAAGGCTTTCTTGTTTTGTAACATTTTCTTTTTTTTAATGAATTTAAATTTTAATGATAATGCCCCACCTCCACCCCACCCCACCCCGCCCCACCCCTGTGTGGGGATGCAGGGAGAGAGCGGGGAGGGGAGGGTGGGGGGGGGCTGTCAGTATAAATAGCATCCCCACCTTCTGAAAATCCTGTGCTAGGAATTTCCTCTTTTCTATCTCTCTCTCTCTCTCTCTCTCCTCTCTCTCTCTCTCTCTCTCTCTCTCTCTCTCTCCTCTCTCTCTCTCTCTCTCTCTCTTCTCTTTGTTTGTTTCTGCCTTGTGTTTCCTTGTCTTTCCTGCCACACCTCCTTCTTGTTTATTTTTGGGGTTTGTTTGTTTCTTGGTCCATTCGTCTGTCTTTTTTTCCAGAAAGAGAGCAACCCTCGCCCCCCCCCCCCCCCCCCCCCCCCCCCCCCCCCCCCCCCTTCCCTCCTTCCCCCCAAAGTTGGATGCGCTGGGTCTGACTTGTCAGGGGCTTTACGGCAGCGTAATGCATCTTCGCTCATAAGACAGACAATAATAGCTATTGCCTGAACCTTCGACGATAAAGAAGAAGAAGAAAAGGAAAAAAAATCGGGAATTTACGACTTATCTGTAGAAAAAGTACTAAAATAGGAGCTTACTAATCGCTTTAAAAATACCATCGGTGATTCCCGATTTCAACGATTGTTTCACATCTTTAAACACGCACACACACACGCATGCACGCACGGACACACACACACACACACACACACACACACACACACACACACACACACACACACACACACATACACACACACGCACTTGAGCACACACATACATACACATACACTTGAGCACACACACACACACACGCACGCACGCACGCATGCACATACACACACACACACACACACACACACACACACACACACACACACACACACACACACACACACACACACACACACAGAGTACTAAAATAGGAGCTTACTAATCGCTTTAAAATACCATCGGTGATTCCCGAGTTCAACGAATGTTTGAATAAGTATTATTATTATTTAAACACACACACACACACACACACACACACACACACACACACACACACACACACACACACACACACAGAGGCCTATATATATATATATATATATATATATATATATATATATATTATATATATATATATATATACACACACACATGCGCTCGCGCATGCACGCACGCACGCACACACACACACACACACACACACACACACACACACACACACACACACACACACACACACACACACACACACAACACACACACACACATTTCAATCCTAAATTTCGTTTTAATTAATTCCAGACTGCTTTTTTTTCACCATGCATAATGTTAGTGCTAAGTTGGGCCACATAGTTTCTTTGGGCTAAGGAGCCAAGCCGTAAGATCATCGATTCCTCAGGACCTAATAGTCCCCTGGGGCCCTGGGTTCCAGTCTCCACGAAAATATCTCTTTAAATGGATTATAATTTTCCAAACCCAACTGAAAGTCCTCTGGAACGATAAGAACATCACCATCAGCTTCAAGACCAGACTGACGCGTTCCTTGATCACGTCTATGTTTGTATCCACATGTGAAACGTGGACCATAACAGCATAACAATATGTACAAAACTACATACACAGGGATCGGATGTTAAAAAAATAAAAAATAAAAAAAATTAAAAAAAACATGAGTGCTTATTACGTTATCTTCTAATTAAAGAATACAAAAATTGATAATTTAAAACACCCTTTCAAAAGAGCTAGGAGGCAATATCGTGCCCGTAGGAACAGGTGACATCTGTTTTTTAAACGCATGCATAGAAAAAGGTGTCCTCTTTACACACCATCCCCAAAGTCGGAATGCGGCTACATTAATTGGTGGGTAAAAACATTTAAAAGGTTAAAGGTAAAGGTGTCCCATAACCTAGGTAGTCGTAGGGGAGCGAGGCGTCAGAGACCTCAGCTTCTCTAAAGACCAGCATATTGATTGCGGCGCCCATCCCCTCTCCCTCGCTGCTCTACCTTCCCTGACTCTAAAGAGGGCAGGTACCCATTGACAGCTGGGTGAACTGGGGGACTGTGCTAAAGCCAAGGCGCGTAAACGGTCACCCATGCCATCGAATTGGTAACCACGCCTGATGCTGCTTAACCTTAGCTTGGGGGAAACGAGTGTTCTAACCACTGTGCTATCCCGTACCCCCACAGTGGCATACACAAAATCTCACCATTTGGTCAGCCTCAGAGCTGTAGCCGAGAAACAGAATTTTTTTTTTTTTTTGAATTTTTTTTAAAAAGGTCAAATGAGGTCACGGTGTTTGGAGAACACAGGAGTCTGCATCAGGATCACAGTTTATGGGACACAACCTTTCCATTCTTGTCAACACAAAAAGAGGGTTATTGCCCTTCCTACAAACAAAAAAACCAAACCTGTCATCCGCAAAGAACTTAGTCGTAGTTTAAACGGTAGATTTTGCAATCAGTCACAGATTAAAGTCGAGCCAAATTCTTTCTGTCCAAAACCCTTCGGGAAGGGAAGGGGAGAGAGCACAAAAAAAAACGTCAATCCACCACCCCCCCCCCCACCCACCCACCCACCACCACCACCACCACCCTTCCCGTTTTATTTATTTTTTTTTTTTTTTAAATAGCGCTACCGTTGGTATGCCAAGGCCCCTGTCCGTATAAATAGCATCCCCACCTTCTTGAAATTCTTGAAATTCTTGAAATTCTGTGCTAGGAATTCCCTCTTTTCTATCCGTCTCTTTGTTTCTGTCTTGTTACTTTTTTTTTCCTGTCACGCTCTTCTTGTCTATTTTTCTGCTTTCTGGGTTCATTCTCCTGCCTTTCATTTTTTTCCAAGAGAGAACAAAAAAAAATGATAACCATTCTCTCCCACGCCTAAGTCGGATGCGCTGGGCCTGACTTGTCAGGCGCTTCAACGGCAGTACAACGTATTTTCGCTTATAATTATATGACAGACAGCAATAGTTACTGTTTGAGAAAAGAAGAAGAAGAAGAAGAAGAAGAATGCGAAGAAGAAGAAGAAGAAGAAGAAGAAGAAGAAGAAGAGATGATGATGATGATGATGATGATGATGATGATGATGATGATGATGATGATGATGATGATGATGATGATGATGGTGATGGTAGTGATGATGATGATGATAAAGAAGAAGAAGAAGAAGAAGAAGAAGAAGAAGAAGAAGAAAGAAGAAGAAGAAGAAGAAGAAGAAGAAGAAGAAAAGAAGAAGAAGAAGAGAAGAAGAAGAAAGAAGAAGAAGAAGAAGAATGCGAAAAAAGAAGAAGAAGAAGAAGAAGAAGAAGAAGAGAAGAAGAAAGAAGAAGAAGAAGAAGAAGAAGAAGAGAAGAGAAAGAAGAGAAGAAAGGTCAAAACTATGTTTGAAATTCAGTGGAGTGTGTGTGTGTGTGTGTGTGTGTGTGTGTGTGTGTGTGTGTGTGTGTGTGTGTGTGTGTGTGTGTGTGTGTGTGTGTGTGTGTGTGTGTGTGTGTGTGGTGTGTGTGCGTGTGTGTGTGTGTGGTGTGTGTGTGTGTGTGTGAGAGAGAGAGAGAGAGAGACAGAGAGAGACAGAGAGAGAGAGGAGAGACAGGGTGTTTAGTATACACGGAGAGAGAGAGAGAGAGTTGATTTTGATTTGATTTCTGCTTTGATTTGGTTTTGCAAGATATAGCGCTATATAAATTCCATGTATTATTATTATTATTATTATTATTATTATTATTATTATTATTATTATTATTATTATTATTATTATTATTATTATTAATAATATTATTATTATTATTATTGTTATTATTATTATCTTTTTTTTTAGATCAAAGTTCACAATTTTATGCGACAAAGAATACTCCTACTTTAAATCTGGAGGGTCGGTGGTCTAGAGGTAACGCACCTGCATAGAAAGCGAAAAGTCCGGGTCTGAAGTGTGCAGTGGTTTGAACCTTGTTTAGGCCAAAAACTTTTCCCCATCCATTTGACCTCGGCGGTGGTCTGAGTGCTAGTCTTTCGGATGAGATGATAAATCGGTCCCGTGTGTTACACAAAAGAACCCACGGCAACAAGAGAGTTGTCCCTGGCAAAAATCTGTAGAAAAAAGCCACACTGATAGGGAAACAAATACAGTTGCACACAAATAAAGAAAAATATATCACTAATACTAGGTGACACTGCTCTTGTGGTGACGCGCTCTCTCCATTTTTGTTGTTACTTGGTTTATTATTGTTGTTGTTAGTTAGAGGTGTGTTTTTTTATATTGATGTAATCTCTGTAAGGGCGGGAACTGGATGTAAAAAGTACATGAGGGTTATCTATAATCCTCGAAATCAAAGAATTTGACTCGACTTGACTCACGCAGAGAAGTCTGCCGTGACTCAACGTAGTAGTATAGTAGTAGTAGTAGTAGTAGTAGTAGTAGTAGTAGTGTAGTAGTAGTAGTAGTAGTAGTAGTAGTAGTAGCGTAGCGGTAGTAGGTAGTAGTAGTAGTAGTAGTAGTAGTAGTAGTAGTAGTAGTAGTAGTAGGTAGTAGTAGTAGTAGTGTATAGTAGTAGTAGTTGTGTAGTGTAGTGGTAGTAGTAGTAGCATAGCAGCGTAGTAGTGTAGTAGTAGTAGTAGTGTAGTAGTAGTAGTAGTAGTAGTAGTAGTAGTAGTAGTAGAGTAGAGTAGCAGTAGAGTAGCGGTAGTGAGTGTGGTAGTATGGTAGTGCTGGTAGTAGTAGTAGTATGTAGTAGTAGTAGTTAGTAGTAGTAGTAGTAGTAGTGTAGTAGTAGTAGTAGTAGTAGTAGTAGTAGTAGTAGTAGGCACCCATCGTCTCGGAAGACAATGGAGTTGCGCTCTCGTCTTTAGAGCGCAAAACCTGGGTAAGTAAGTATGGAGAACAGACTGTTACCCATGCAGCAGACACCCCCCCCCCCCCCCCCCACTCTCCACGCCACTGGAATGATCCATTGGAAAGGCAATGACCGATACAAATGATTCAACGTGGACTAAAATAAATCATCAAGTACAAGCCTACAAGGAATTTCCGTTGATCACGCGCTCTGCTTCTTTTTTTTCTTTTTTTTCTGATAAGTTTGACATAAAAAAAATCTTGTACAATGTTCCCCAGAAAATATCAACAACGTTTCTGATGATTTATTTGTCATGATCATAAATGTTACAACGAAATTGCTAATCTTTCATTTAAAACGCTACTTGTCAATTCGCTTCGGTAAAAAATATAGTCGCCAAACTGCATGGAATATAATGATTTTATATAGTCGCCATTTATATTAATCTACGACTCAAAATCAATTACTCCAACTTTTCTTCCAAAACTTTAAAATAATACTCGGACTTAAGGTATCTTAGAGATCCTGAAGTCGAATAACATTGATATCTTTGCTTTTACTAGAAATGCAAAGGACAAAAATGACTGGAGTCTTTCTTACCTTGCTGTGACATTAGTTTTTCATTCGAGGGACAGACTTGTAGTCCTGATCTTTCATTGGAATGTAAGCGGGTTTTGCCGATTCTATTTTTAGAAAGCAAAGCTGGCCTAAATTTGTTTTCGCTGCTACCGACGTATATGTATACATTCATTTATTCTTTATTGATTTATTCTTTTATTTCGGGGACAGTGGGAAAGCCCGCATGTGCTTTTTTTTTTAGATCCAGTCCCTGTGTGTGTGTAGTTTTGTAAATTTTGCTGTCCGTTCCCACCGGCAACAATGGCCTACTCTTCCGAAAAGTGGAACAAGGCAAGGCAAAATTATATTTAATTCATTTTTTACAAATCAGAATTTTACTATGTATTCTTTTTGTTCGATCAATGATTATTTATTTTCTGTGTATTATTTTCATTTCAGTAATCATTATTTGTTTTGTGCGTAGTGTATTCATTCCATTAATCAGTATTTTTTGTAAGAAATTTGATCTTCATTTAATTTGTGTGTATTTTATTCATTTTAATAATTTTTTCTGTGTATTTTATGAACGTTATTTATTCATTGATTTATTTTTTTCTGTCGTAATAATATTAATAATGATTCGTTGCTTTTTTACATTCAGTTTGTGTGTATTCAGTTTTGTAAATTTTGTCATCTGTTTTCCATAAAGATCATTGCTTCGTATTTATTTTCATTTCATTGATCAGAATTTGTTTAGTGCGTGCTTTATTCAGTCAGAATTTGTTTTGTGCATGCTTTATTCATCTAGAATTTGTTTTGTGCATGCTTTATTCATCAGAATTTGTTTTGTGCATGCTTTATTCATCAGAATTTGTTTTGTACATGCTTTATTCATTTCATTATCAGAATTTGTTTTGTGCATGCTTTATTCATCAGAATTTGTTTTGTGCGTGCTTTATTCATTTCATTCATCAGAATTTGTTTTGTGCGTGCTTATTCATTTATTCATCAGAATTTGTTTTGTGCGTGCTTTATCTTTTCATTCATGAATTTCTTTTGTGCGTGCTTTATTCATTTCATTCATCAGAATTTTTTTGTGCGTGCTTTATCATTTCATTCATCAGAATTTCTTTTGTGTGTGCTTTATTCATTTCATTAATCAGAATTTCTTTTGTGCGTGCTTCCTTTTTTCATGTTTATTTCTTTTCAGAATTTTTGTGTTTACTTCAGTGTGCTTTATTCATTTTATTAATCAGAATTTGTTTTGTGCGTGCTTTATTCATTCATCAGAATTTCTTTTGCGCGTGCTTTATTTATTTTATTCATCAGAATTTTTGTGTGCATGCTTTATTCATTTCATTCATCAGAATTTGTTGTGTGTGTGCTGTCTTCATTCTGCAAAAAATGTGTGTGTGTACGTATGTGCATGCGCGCACGCGCGCGTGCGTGCGCGCATGTGTGTGTATGTGTGTGTGCGTGTGTGTGTCTGTGTGTGTATGTGTGTGTGTGCGCGCGCGTATGTGTGTGTTGAGGGTGGGGGGGAGAACTTTGACAAAATGGCTGCATATTTTACTATTACTTTCATCTTTTTTTTATAATTATACACGTTGTTGCTGAGGTTATTGTTGTTGTTGTTATTGGTTTCGGACGTTTCCTTGCCTAAACACTGGGGAGAGGGTGGGGTGTGAGGGATCATACAGAATATATATGGGGGACGGGATAGCCTAGTGGTCAGAACATTGCGCTCGCAATGTGACGACCCAGGTTCGATTCCCTTTCGAGGGGATTTTCCCCCTGGAGTTAACATCAGTGCTGACTCCACTCTCCCCAAAAGTCTGTGGATGAGACTTTAAATCGAGCCCCCGTGTGCGAACGCACGCAGAACATCTTGCGCACATGTTAAAAAGTCCCGTTCCGCTTTTCGTAAGAGTAGGCCATCGTGTACCGGTGGGAACAGATGACAAGATTTAATAATAAAAAAATAATAATCAAAAAGATGACAAGATTTACAAAACTGCATACACAGGGGGACGGGATATAAAAAAAAGCGCATGAGTGCTTATTCCATTATCCTTGATATAAAAGTATAGATAGAAATAACAAAATGTGCACTCTATCTCACACATCTCACTCGAGAATCACTGAGACACTGGATGAGAAGTTTTGAGTGTGAAGCTTTTTTGTTTGTTTTCTTGTTGTTGTTGTTGGGGGTTTGTTTTGGTTTTTATTTTTGTTGTTTTTTTTGGGGGGTGGAGGGGTATTTTTCGTGGGAGGGGGGGGGGGGCATACCTTGCCATTATAGACTGCCATCTTCCAATTTTAGATATTGTAGTTGTTTTCATTGTTTTGATTTGTGTTTCATTCCGACTTCGGGGATGCATGCTGGGTATGTTTGTGTTTCCGTAACCCACCGAACACTGATCATTTATGAATGACGGGATCTTAGACGTGCATATTTTAATCTTCTGCATGTGTCTGATAATAACAATAATATATGGGATTTGTATAGCGCTGAATCTTGTGGAGTACACAAATCAAAGCGCTTGCATTCAAATTAGTCATGCGCATGCAAACCGTTTACACATAAAATTAACAATTACACGAAGGGAATGAAGGCACTGGCAGGTCTGCACTACGAGATCGTAAAATATTCCCACCATTAAATTACCTGACGCTGCCGAAATTTGAACCCATGGCTGTATGGACCCACTGGGCTGAAGTTGAACGAACTTAACCACTCAGCTATGGTCTCTGTGTTATTGCGGGTTGATTACTTTTTCCTTTACAGAAAAGACAAAAAATAGGACATTCCAAGAAACCCATATGCACCAATATCAAACAAAATTTAATAACAAAGGCAATCAACAAACTTTATTGTCAATGATATAATCAAACTCAACAATATAGAGAACGATTACAAAATATGTTGGTCTGCACACAAACTACAGACAAAAGCATGAATCACAGCCAATAAAGTTATTGTTTTATCAATCATGATTCAAAATATAAAAAAGCTTGGCTTTTCAATATCTTTTTTTTCAATAATAATTTCAGACCCTGATAATCAATCCGAAAATGACATCTATACATAATGAAAAACAGCCAAAGAAGATAATATTGTGATCTACAAATGGGTACACAATAAAACAGCAGTATTCACAACTGACAAAAAAGTAATGTCCTTAGTGGCAGTAAGTCATAAAGCTGGTGGTTATTTCCCTTGCAATTAAAAAAAAATCTATGAAAGTGGAATCAGCTTTGCAAATCTCTCTCTCTCTCTCTCTCTCCTCTCTCTCTCTCTCTCTCTCTCTCTCTCCTCTCTCTCTCTCTCTCTCTCTCTCTCTCTCTCTCTCTCCTCCTCCCTCCCTCCCTCCCCCGAAAATCATTAAAAAAAATATGAGCAACTGAATACTTATGCGAATATATAGCGAGTCAACATTACCACAAAAACAACAACAAAAAAAGTAATATACTGTTGCTGTTACATCACTACTACTGCTAGTTCTATCGTTGCTGCCATATATCACTACTGCTAGTTCTATCGTTGCTGCTATATATCACTACTGCTAGTTCTATCGTTGCTGCTATATCACACTACTGCTAGTTCTGTCGTTGCTACTATACATCACTACTGCTAGTTCTATCGTTGCTACTATATATCACTACTGCTAGTTCTGTCGTTGCTGCTATATATCACTACTGCTAGTTCTGTCGTTGCTACTATACATCACTACTGCTAGTTCTATCGTTGCTGCTATATATCACTACTGCTAGTTCTGTCGTTGCTGCTATATATCACTACTGCTAGTTCTATCGTTGCTACTATACATCACTACTGCTAGTTCTATCGTTGCTGCTATATATCACTACTGCTAGTTCTATCGTTGCTACTATACATCACTACTGCTAGTTCTATCGTTGCTGCTATATATCACTACTGCTAGTTCTATCGTTGCTACTATATCACCACTACTGCTAGTTCTATTGTTGCTGCTATATCACACTACTGCTAGTTTCTATTGTTGCTGCTATATCACCACTACTGCTAGTGATACTGTTGCTGCTATATCACACTACTGCTAGTTTCTATTGTTGCTGCTATATCACACTACTGCTAGTTCTATTGTTGCTGCTATATCACCACTACTGCTAGTGATACTGTTGCTGCTATATCACACTACTGCTAGTTCTATTGTTGCTGCTATATCACACTACTGCTAGTTCTGTTGTTGCTGCTATATCACACTACTGCTAGTGATACTGTTGCTGCTATATCACACTACTGCTAGTGATACTGTTGCTGCTATATCACACTACTGCTAGTTCTGTCGTTGCTGCTATATCACACTACTGCTAGTTCTGTTGTTGCTATATCACACTACTGCTAGTTCTGTTGTTGCTGCTATATCACACTACTGCTAGTGATACTGTTGCTGCTATATCACACTACTGCTAGTGATACTGTTGCTGCTATATCACACTACTGCTAGTTCTGTTGTTGCTATATCACACTACTGCTAGTTCTGTTGTTGCTATATCACACTACTGCTAGTTCTGTTGTTGCTGCTATATCACCACTACTGCTAGTGATACTGTTGCTGCTATATCACACTACAGCTAGTTCTATCGTTGCTGCTATATCACACTACTGCTAGTTATACTGTTGCTGCTATATCACACTACTGCTAGTTCTATCGTTGCTGCTATATCACACTACTGCTAGTTATACTGTTGCTGCTATATCACACTACTGCTAGTTCTATCGTTGCTGCTATATCACACTACTGCTAGTTCTATCGTTGTTGCTATATCACACTACTGCTAGTTCTATCGTTGTTGCTATATCACACTACTGCTAGTTCTATCGTTGCTGCTATATCACCACTACTGCTAGTGATACTGTTGCTGCTATATCACACTACTGCTAGTGATACTGTTGCTGCTATATCACACTACTGCTAGTGATACTGTTGCTGCTATATCACACTACTGCTAGTTCTGTCGTTGCTGCTATATCACCACTACTGCTAGTGATACTGTTGCTGCTATATCACCACTACTGCTAGTGATACTGTTGCTGCTATATCACACTACTGCTAGTGATACTGTTGCTGCTATATCACACTACTGCTAGTGATACTGTTGCTGCTATATCACCACTACTGCTAGTTCTATCGTTGCTGCTATATCACACTACTGCTAGTGATACTGTTGCTGCTATATCACACTACTGCTAGTTCTATTGTTGCTGCTATATCACACTACTGCTAGTGATACTGTTGCTGCTATATCACACTACTGCTAGTGATACTGTTGCTGCTATATCACACTACTGCTAGTTCTATTGTTGCTGCTATATCACACTACTGCTAGTTCTATTGTTGCTGCTATATATCACTACTGCTAGTTCCATAGCTCCTTCTTTATCACTACTTCTGCTGGTTCTACAACTATTCCGACAACTACTAGCCTTCTGTATTGTATGATAATAAAAGTATGTTGATGAGGATGAGGATAATGGTGGCGCTGATTGTAGTGGTGATGATGACGACAGCGTTGGTAAAACAACACTACGATGATAACACCTTCGATAACGACACAAATGATGTTGATGCCAAATATACTGACTATGAATTGAACAGATGATAACCCTGTGGTAACCTTGATTTTTACCTGTCCTTTTTCCTTTTAACTTCATGAATTTTATATATACCTTGTATACTTTTTTTTCGAAGAGTTAGGTCGATTAAGGTGTGTTGGGGGGTTAAAGGGGGGAAGGGGTATATATATATATATGATATTATATATAACATATATATACTAGATATATATATTACATATATAATTATATATCTGTGGGGGGTGGGGGTGTGCCTAGGGCTTATATATATCTGTGTGTGTGTGTGTGTGTGTGTGTGTGTGTGTGTGTGTGTGTGTGTGTGTGTGTGTGTGTGTGTGTATGTGTGTGTGTTTGTTGTTGTGTGAATAGGTAACTATGTGTGTGACATGTATACACGTTTTTTGTCTATTATTATTCATTGCTTTGGAAGCAATGTTTATGTACGTTGTTTGAAGTTGTAAGTTGTTTACATCACAACTTGTTTTATTTCACTGTAGTGTATGTGTGGTATTGTGTTGTAATGTATATATGAGTATACTGCTTTTGACGCTTTGTTGTGATGTAAAGTGCTTTGGGCTACCACTGTGAAGGGGAAAGAGAGTACTCAAGGATTGTCCATCATTATTATCATCATCATTGTTATTATTATCGATTTCGCAGTTTAACCAAAAATATTCAGTTTGATCCGCTTTCTAGCAGGCATTTACGCGCCAACGCGCGCGCGCGCACACACACACACAACACACACAAAACAAAAACATAATATATATCATATATATATACATATATATATTATATATAATATATTAATACATATTAATAATATATATATATATTAATATAATACATATATATATTATATTGTATATAAAACACACACACACACCAACACACACACACACACACACACACACACACACACACACACACACACACACACACAGAGTGTCCCTTCTCTATCTCGTCTTTCTCAAGAACAGGTAGTAAGACTCGCTTTGGCCTAAAAAAAATTCATCTTTGTTGTAATCTCTCTCTCTCTCTCTCTCTCTCTCTCTCTCTCTCTCTCTCTCTCTCTCTGTTATATATATATATATATATATATATATATATATATATATATATATATATATATATATATATATATAAAATTTCTCTCTCTCTCTTTCTCCTTCCCTTTCCCTTTATCTCTCTCTCTCTCTTTCTCTCTTAAGCATTATCCAATAAAAACTCCGACATAACCTAGTCACAACAACACCTTCTTTGAAGGTCAAAGAAAGTAACAACAGTAACACACATTCACACGCACACACACACACACACACACAACACACACACACACACAAACCCAACCAAAAATACCCCTAAACCCAACAAACAAACAAACAAACAAACAAAACATCATGCACCCAAACTCAGCTAAACCACTTTATGTTCAGAATTGGGATTGTGCGAGTACTCGTAATCCAAATGCACAAACGCTCTCTCCACCTCGGGTACATTCTCCAACTTCTGCTGCAGACTCTCGCCAATGTCATGCGCCACTCGTAAGCTCATGTCTTCTGGAAGCACGATGTCCATCTCCACCAAAAAGTCGTTGCCGAAGTGAAATGCCCGAACCGTGTCAATGTGCCGGATGTTCCGGTCGTGATTCATAGCGGTCCAGGTGAGTTTGGAGAGGAAATCCGGCCTGGCCGTATGTCCGGTTAGCATCTTGATTTGTTCTGTAACCAACAATAAAAAGTTTCAATTCTTCTCCGTCGTCGTCGTCGATCGTTTAAACAGCAATATTTTATCTGTCATATGAGCGAAAATGCGTTGCGCTGCCATTAAGCGCCTGACAAGTCAGGCCCCGCATGCATGTCCGACTTCGGCATGGGAGAGAATTGTTATTTTTGTTTAAATTTTTTTCTGGAGAAAAGGCAGACGAATGGACCTAAAGAAAAGACAGAAAATAGACGAGAGGGAAATGACAAGTAGAAAAGGAATGATGCAGAAAAAAGGTAGAAAGGAGGGAACTCCTAGCGCTGAATTTCCACAAGCTGGGGATGCTATTTATTCTGACAGGCCAATGGCATCCCCAGAGAGGGGGGGGAAGCTCCGATTATCAATACTTCATTATTTGAAAAAACACGAAAAATTCTCTAAGGTATATGACAAGGATTAACATATAAAGGATAAAGGAAGGAATCAGGGACAGGTCATCCTTCGGATGAG
>CM060331.1:52114703-52134703 GCA_030674155.1 Stramonita haemastoma
ACACCATTACCAGTACACACCAACACATACACACACCAACGATTAACAGACACGTACTTACGTAACCATCGAACCCTGCACACACTCGCACACCCACACACCAACAACACAACACCAACATTCACCAACTCAACAACACACATACAAAACACATACAAACAACACCACATCATAAATATCCAAAACACAACATATTACAACACAACACATACAACACACATTACACACACACCAACCAACGCACACACTACACAAACACCACACATACACACACACACCAAGTCTAGTGAGATGAGAGAGCACTTTAAAGCGGGCTCCTGGTGAAGCGAAAGCCCCAGAATAGCTTTGCCACCACACATAACACCTTGGTTTACTTTCTGTACTTCTCTAATTGTCAGTTTAGGTTGTCTCTTCCTTTTCTTTCTTCTTCTTCTTCGTCTTTCCTCTTCACTGTCATTATGTCTTTCTAGTCTTTGTCAGATTGTTGTCTTCTGTCTTCTTTTCTTCTTCTGTTTCTTCTCATATGTGTCGTCTGTTGTCTTCGTTCTTCTCTCTTCTTCTCTCTGTCTGCTCTTCTGTCTGTCTCTTCTTCTCTTCTCTCGTCTTCTTCTCTCTTCTTCTGTCTCTTCTCGTCCACAACCACATCCACTCACTCACATTCATTCTAACTCACTCTCTAAACATTTCACTCTCATCTTCATCTCTACTCATCCTCACTTCCTTCTCTCTCTCCTCTCTCACTCATGCTCACTCACTCATTCTCCCTCCTTACCGACAGTGCTACCAGCGATGGCAAAAGTAGGAGCATCCACCAGGGGTAGATCGGTGGGGTCGGAGGCCAAAGTGACAATCTTCTCTACAGACTCCCTGACCAGCTGCAGAGAAGCCAGTGCCATCACCACGGAAAGGATGATGATGGCTACAGGCTCCAGTTCGTGCGACCTGTGGGTACAGCGTTGTAAGGGTGAGGAGGATGGTGATGGTGGTAAGAATATTATTAATAATGACATCTTCAAAAGTGATGATGGCTACAGGCTCCAGCTTCGTGCGATCTCTGGGTACAGCATTTGTAAGGGATGAGGATGATGGTGATGATATTGATGAAAAGATGGTGATGGTGGTAATAATATATCATTAATGACAATAACTTTAAAAGTTGATGGCCACTGGTTCCAGCTTGGCGCGACCTGTAGGTACACGATTACAGGGTGACGATGATACTAGGATGTGATGGTGGTAATAATATATCAATAATGACAATAACTTCAAAAGTGATGATGGTGATGATGTTGAATAGGATGGTGATGATACATCAATAATGACAATAACTTAAAAGGGTGAGGGTGAGTGGCACATGGATGTTAGCTTGTACTTAGGGGTGGCCACAGTTAGCTTGGTAGCTGGGTACTATTGTCGGAGGATAGTAGACAATGACTGTGATAAATAGTATAGTATCAATAATAACAATAACTTCAAAAGTGATGATGGAGGTCCCGGCGGATGGCTATTGGTGGCCTTACAGCCACACTTTTCAGAATTAAAGGAAAAGTGTGGCTGTAAGATTACGAGTCCAACGCCCTAACCATTAGACTACAGCGGCGTAATCTAAAGGTTGCGGGTTCGATCCCAGCTTTCGGCTATGGCGTTGTGCCTTGGAAAAGGCACTTTACGGCTATTTTCTCACCCCACCCAGGTGTAAAAGGGGTACCAACCTTGTGTTGGCGGTTAACCTGCGATAGACTGGCGTCCTATCCAGGGGGGAGTCTATGACTCTCAGTCGCTTAACCCACAGAAACCGGGATAAGCACCGGCCTGATGAGCCTTAGGCTCGGGACAGAGTGGCTGTAAGGCCACCAGGGTTGGAGCTTAAATAGGATCCCCAAAGAAAAGACACAAAAGTTTCAATAGGTGCTTTCTTCAGTTTAACGTCTCTTCAATCATAGGCTAGTATGTTTTATTGGGTTTTTTTGCGACAACGTAGGTAGGTAGGTAGGTAGGTAGGTAGGTAGGTAGGTAGGTAGGTAGGGTAGGTAGGTAGGTGGGGGTGGTGGGTGGGTAGGTAGGTAGGTAGGTAGGTTAGGTAGGTAGGTAGGTAGGTGGTAGGTAGGTAGGTAGGTAGTAGGTAGTAGATAAATAATCATATTAATAGTTTTTAATGAGGATAATGGAATAAGCATTCATTTGCTTTTTTTCATCCAGTCCCCGTGTGTATGCATTAAGGTAAATCTTGTCATCTGTTCCTACCGGCACACAATGGCCTACTCTTACGAAGAGCGGAACAGGATTTAACGTGTGCGCAAGATGTTCTGCGTGCTGTTGTACACGGGGCCTCGGTTTAAAGTCTCATCCGAAAGGTAGGTAGATAGGTAGGTAGGTAGGTAGGTAGATAGATAGATAGATGAATAAATAAACATATAAATAAATAGACTTAAAGTGATGTAAAATGTATTTTAAAAAAATTAACACCATGGTTGACCTTGCGGGTAGGTGTAGGGGTCTCTGGTCTTGACGGCCCTGGTTGCCCACCACATGATGAGCCCGGAGAGCAGATCCACCACGCTATCCACCAGACTGGAGATGATGGAGATGGACCCCGACAGCACACTGGCCACCAGCTTCGCCATCAGCAACGCCTCATTACACACACACACACAAGCGAACGCGTGTATGCACGTATGCATGTGTGAGCGTGAGCGTGTGTGTGTATATACACACGCTGGTAGTGATGAGAGATGTAGACCAAGGAAGACACGTACGCATGCGTACATACAAATATATGTGTGTGCACGCGCGCGCGAACACACACACATACAGACACAGACACACACAGAGATACACAGACACACACACAGACACAGACAAACGCACATACAGAGATAGACAGAGAGACACAAACACACACAGAGATACACAGACACACACACAGACACAGACACACACACACACCACTACCACTGTTGTGTCTCGCGCGTGCGTGTGTGAATGATGTGTATATGACTGGTGTGTGTGTGTGTATGTTGTGTGTGTGTGTGTGTGTGTGTGTGTGTGTGTGTGTGTGTGTGTGTGTGTGTCTGTGTCTGTGTCTGTGTGTGTGTGTGTGTGTGTGTGTGTGCATGTGCATGTGTGTGGACTCACGACATTAATGGCGAGGGTCAGTTTGGAGAAGAGGGTGGCCAGCTCCCTCTGCTTCTTGATGGCCTCTGTGTCCAGCAGGTCGTCATTCACCTTCAGGCTGATGTCCTCAAAGGCCGTGATCAGCTGGTCCTGCGCCTTGTAGTAAGACCTGCACACAGTATAGTGCAATGCAGTGCAATACTGTGCAATGCTGTGCAATGCAATGCTGTGCAATGCTGCGCAGTACTGTGTGTACAATACTAGTGTGTTGTGTTGTATTGTGTTGCAATGATCAGCTGGTCCTGCGCCTTGTAGTACGACCTGCACAGTGCAGTGCAGTGCAATTCTGTGCAATGCAATGCTGTGCAATGCTGCGCAGTAATGGGTGTACAATACTAGTGTGTTGTGTTGTATTGTGTTGCAATGATCAGCTGGTCCTGCGCCTTGTAGTATGACCTGCACACAGTACAGTACAATGCAGTGCAATACTGTGTGTGCAATACCCTGCAGTGTGTTGTGCTACAATGATTGTGTTGTGTTGTATTGTGTTGTAATGATCAGCTAGTCCTGCGCCTTGTTGTATGACCTGCACAGTGCAATGCAGCGCAATACTGTGCAATGCAAGGTTGTGCAATGCTGTGCAATACTGTGTGTACAATACTAGTGTGTTGTGTTGTATTGTGTTGCAATGATCAGCTGGTCCTGCGCCTTGTAGTACGACCTGCACAGTGGTGCAGTGCAATACTGTGCAATGATGTGCAACACGTGTGTGCAATACTGCAGTGTGTTGTGTGCTTCAATGTGTTGTGCTACAATGTGTTGTGTTGTATTGTCTTATCATGATTAGCTGGTCCTGCGCCTTGTAGTACGACCTGCACAGTGGTGCAGTGCAATACTGTGCAATGATGTGCAATGCCGTGCAATACTAGTGTGTTGTGTTGTATTGTGTTGTAATGATCAGCTGGTCTTGTGCCTTGTAGTACAACCTGCATACAGTGCAGTGTAATACTGTGCAATGCTGGGCAATAACGTGCAGTACTGTGTAATATTGTCCAATAACCATACAGTACTGTGCAATACTGTACAATACTGTACACGACTGTGCAGTATTGTGCAATACCGCAGTGTGTTGTTTCGTAATGTGTGATGTGTTGTGTTGTATTGTATTGTAATGATCAGCTGGTCCTGAGCGTGCAGTGCAGTGCAATGCAGTACTATACAGCACTGTGCAATACCGTGCGATACCGTGCAATACTGTGCAATTCTGCAGTGTATTTTGTTGTATTGTGTTGTAATGATCAGCTGGTTTTGAGCCTTGTAGTACGACCTGCGTACAGGGCAGTGCAATACTGTGCAATGTTGTAGTGTTGTTTCTTGTGTTGTATAATGTTGTAATGTTTTGTGTTGTAGTGTAGCGTTATGTTGTGTTGTATATATGTTGTAGTGCGTTGTGTTGTGTTGTAGTGTGTTGTAGTTTGGTGGTTTTTTGGGGTGTTGTAGTGTATTGATTTGAATTGCAGTGTGTTGTATTGTGTTCAACTGTAATGATCAGTTTGTCTTGCACCTTGTAGTACGACCTGCATACATGGCAACGCAATACTATACTGTGCAATATTATAGTGTTATAATTATCTTGTATTGTGTTGTATTTTGTTGATCACCTTGTCGCGAGCCTTGTAGTAAGACCTGCATACATGGCAGCGCAATACTGTGCAATATTATCGTGTTGTTATAATTATCTTGTGTTGTATCGTGTTGTGTTGTACTGTGTTGTAGTGTACAGTGTTGATCACCTTGGCGCGAGCCTTGTAGTACGACCTGCATACAGTGTAGTGCAGCACAAAACCATGCAGCACTGTAGTGCATTGTGTTCATTTTTTTTTATATTCATACCACCGCAGTACACTTCACTGTGTTGACTTGCGTTGTACAGTCTTGCATTGCATAGCATTGTACTGCACTGAATTGCACTGTATTGCACTGCACTGCATGCAGGTCGAACCACAAGGCTTAGTACAATACAAAACACACAAACGAACAAAACGACGATCACACACAGACTTTAAATGAAAAACAAATAAAGGAACGAATAAAACGACGATCACACACAGACTTTAAATGAAAAACAAACACACAACGGAACGAACAAAACGACGATCACACACAGACTTTAAATGAAAAACAAACACACAACGGAACAAACAAAACGACGATCACATTCAGACTTTAAATGAAAAACAAACACACAACGGAACGAACAAAACGACGATCACACACAGACTTTAAATGAAAAACAAACACACAACGGAACGAACAAAATGGCCACCACACACAGCGTGCATCATCCCATACTGACCTGATTCTCTTGGCCTTGTACTGCGCAATGCTTGTGCCCTGCTTCTTGGAGGTGAACAGCGAAAGGGGCATCCTCCACTGGTCTTCATCTGCCCATGTCATCCAGATCATTATCATCATCGTCGTCGTTGTCGTCGTCGTCGAAGTAGTCATCATTATCATCACCATCACCATCACCATCATCGTCGTCGTCAACATCATCATCATCATCATCATCATCATCATCATCATCACCATCATCGTTGTTGTCGTCGTTGTTGTCGTCGTCGTCATCATCAGCAACAGCAGCAACAAAAGAAGTAGCAGCAGCAGAAGCAGCAGCAGCATCGTCATGTCGTCGTCATGATCAACATCATTATCATCATCACAATCATCATCATCTTATCATTATTGTTGTTCTTGTTAATCTTGTTCTTCTTCTCCTTAACAGTAAACATCAGTCTCGTCGTCATCTTAGTCGTTGTTATTCATCATCGCTATCGTCGTCTTCTTCTTTAGCAAGAATCAGTCAGCATCATTGACAAACAGCGTGTGTGTGTGTGTGTGTGTGTGTGTGTGTGTGTGTGTGTGTGTGTGTGTGTGTGTGTGTGTGTGTGTGTGTGTGTGTGTGTGTGTCAAAGTCAAAGTCAAAGTCAAAGTCAAACTTTTATTTCCAGATGGTACATTGAGTAAGCGTGTGTGTGTGTGTGTGTGTGTGTGTGTGTGTGTGTGTGTGTGTGTGTGTGTGTGTGTGTGTGTGTGTGTGTGTGTGTGCGTGTGTGCGTGTGTTTCTAGTTATTTGTATTTGTTTATCTGTTCCCTTGCTTATGCATCTAATCATTTGTTGATGTGTTTAAGTATTATACATATCGTCTTACATTATCTGATCACGCTTATATATCTTTGTCAGAACACACACAATATAAGCACTGGGATTGTTGCAGCTTTAATCATAAAATTCTGAGCATTGTAGTGATTTTCTCTACGAAAAAAAACACGTTAAAAATCGAAAACCAAAAAGGATTTATTATACATCAAAAACAAAAACCCACAAATAAATGAAGTGGTCAGAGCACTCGCTTTCGAAAGTCAATTTTAAGCAGCATTGAGCGTGGTTACCAATGGGATGGGTGACCGTTTGCGCGCCTTGGCGTCAGAACAGTCCCCCAGTTCACCCAGCTGTAATTGGGTACCTGCCCTCTTTAGGGTCAGGGAAGGTAAAGCAGCGAGGGAGAGAAGATGGGCGCCGCCCTCAATATACTGGCCTCTAGAGAAGCTGAGGTCTCTGAAGCCTCGCTCCCCTACGACCACATAGGTTATGGGACATCTTTACCTTTATACATCAAAAACAAAAACCCACCCCAAAAAAAGGAAGAAAATAAATACCGTCAACAATACTACTATTGGGGGGCGCTACTTCCGTCATGCGTGTCATGCGCATTGCTGTCGCGTCTCCACGTGGGCTGGCTCGACCAATCAGAAAGCTTTCGTTCTCCCCTGAAGGACCGGGAACTATGAGCGTCATATTATGGATGTCTGAAGATTTATCCTGCAACATAACGTAAACAATCACTGATGGCTGACCTCTGTGGCTTCATAGAGCAGCGAGGGGGAGAAGACGGCTTTGACACAAACTCACCACAAGCACAGAAGTGTATGGGAAAACTGAAACTGAGGTCGCTGGAGTCAATGAATTAGAGGCATTTTGCTTTTACTGCATGGTGACCAATGATAATGAGGATGATGTCATGATGCTGCTGTGGAAGTGCATATGCTTTGAGACTTGTGGACAGGGTTGTACTTTAAAGCTTCGCATGAGAGTATGACCCAACGCTAATTTGGCCTGAGAGATGCAATACTTCACTCAAAGTGGTATTAGACGATGGGAAGGGGAGGGCTACTTAAGTTGATGGATGTGTGCAGTAAAATGGGTATCTATTGCTAATTAACGTAGATAGCACACAGACAATGGCTAAACACTGATGACAATAAATAAATTCATAAGAAATACTAAAATGACATGATATAACCATAACATATGTCCTATAGGACTGTTTATCAAAGATTTTTGTTGTACGAAACGCCAAATCAATTATTATTAATATCTTATCGCAGGATGTTTTAGAAAAGGAGGGTAAGAATAACTTCAGACTTTAAAAAATTATATGGCTACTAGTTATATGCCCTCCACATAAACGTTCTATATTTTGGTATATTTGGTGATAAACGCATTCAGTTCTATCTGAAAAAATAATGCGCTAGTCTTTCTTGCCGTGACAAAACTTGTGTAGGTCTCAGAGAGCAGGGCTCCTTTGGATAATAAACTTTTGTGGCTCTGCTTTACGATACCTCTTCTAGTAAGTGATAGCCCTCTTCTAAAGATAATGGAACATGTAGTTCTACAGAATCTTCTCCATGCTTTGCACCTCTCTTCGCAGCTCTGTCAGCCCACTCATTTGGTAAGAATCCCACATGAGAAGGTACCCAACAAAAAGTGACACAAAAAACCCTTAAAGCTAAAACATGTATGATATGATTTATCCCTGGTATAACTTTAAACATTTCCTTAGAACCTGTGGAGTTTATTGCATAGAGAACTGTTTTAGAATCAACGCAAAGTTAAGTTTGAAATATATTCAGCGGAAGATCACGAATATGATTAAGAACAAAAAAAAATGCTATAACCTCAGCTGTGAATATCAAATGATATGTGTGTGTGTGTGTGTGTGTGTGTGTGTGTGTGTGTGTGTGTGTGTGTGTGTGTGTGTGTGTGTGTGTGTGTATGCGTGTCTGTGTGTGTGTAAGTGTGCATGTATGTATACGTCTATGTGTGTGTATATGTATGTGTTTGTGTGTGTGTGTGATCATGCACGCACGCGCGC
Organism: Stramonita haemastoma; assembly: GCA_030674155.1. Taxonomy (NCBI): domain Eukaryota; kingdom Metazoa; phylum Mollusca; class Gastropoda; order Neogastropoda; family Muricidae; genus Stramonita; species Stramonita haemastoma. Next base: position 52,123,034 of record CM060331.1, read on the forward strand.
CTGTGTGTTTTTCTGTCTGTGTGTGTGCCTGTGTGTCTATGTGTGTGTGTACACGTCTTTTTGCGGGCACATGCATGTGTGTGTGCATGTTAGGTAAGAGGAGGAGGGGGGAGAGGCAGGAGGACGAGGAGGGGCAGGGGGGGTCGTAAACTTACCCGGAATATCATAGGCTTCTCACACTCTTCCTCGCTCTCCATGGTGTGTGTAGATAGGCTCGAGAAATCACAGTTCGTTTTATCACAAAAATAAACACACACACACAATTTCCGCACCGCCTTATATCACTTTTTAGCGGATAGACGTTAAAACGAAGACACACAGACACGAACTCCACTCCCCAAGAAGTTCAGTCTGTTGCATCAATATTCCAATGTCTTCCTCAGCTTGAACCATCCATCTTGCGTTTGTTCGGTGTTTTTTACTTTGTTCCCTAACGGTATTCTTTTATCTTTGCACGTCAGGGCAAGTTAATCACTCAGAGCTTTATTCTTGACGTAGGAATACGGCTACCTTCACGATGGGCAAAGACGGTCGCAGACGCAAAATTTCAACGTTGATGAATCTGGAAACTACTTGCCGTGAAACGCAAAAAAAAAAAAAAAAAAAAAAAAAAAAAAAACAGAGCTTTGTTTGCCAACTATACGAAGCACTTGTGAAAGTTTGTGTTACATAGTTCATGAAATGTTCTTTTAAGGTAGGGTTTTTTTTTCATGAAATTGGGCTGTGTTGAAAATGAACACTCCACCCCTCTTTTTTGAAGTTCTTATTCCAATGTTATACTAAAAATCGTTTTGGAAACTGACAATAAAAAAAATTCTCGAAGCCAAATTTGTGTGTGACTGATTTTTCTAATATTATCCGAAAATAGTTTCGAAAACTAAGAAAGAGAAACTAACAAATAGTGAATCCCTTTTGGGGGTTTTCTCACATTCCAGCGGTTATCACAAAATTGTTTGCAGGATCCCTCCATGCCCCAACCCTCACCTCCCATCCCACCCCCCCCCCCCCCCCCAAAGAAAAAAAAAGAAACTGTCGAATCCTAACCATCACCATCAGTTGTCTTCATCACTTAAATATTATCCCAAAACTATTTCGGAAAATTTAAAAACAGAAGACAAAATAACCAAATGTACAAATCTTTTTTGTATAACTCACCATACCAATTGCTATCCCCAAACTCATTGCAGAAAGCAGAAAACTATCAAACCTTTTCTTTAAAATCTACTAGTCAACTCATCATTCCAATGTTATCACCCCCAAGTCGTCTTGAAAGCTAAGCACAAAAAAGGGACAAAAATGCCGATTCCGTCTCTAGTTTGGTTTATCATTCCACTTTAAAATAGTTTCGTAAACTAAAACAGAAAGTGTTGAAATAGCCCACCAAAAATAATGCAGCAGCGACCTTCGAAAGAATGATATTGAATCAACAATACACACTCACAGTCTATATGTAGGTAAAACATTCACTACAAGCCTACCCCATATTCCATAACGTAGCCTAGGAAACATTGTACTTGACATCCGTCTGCGAGTTTAAATCCCAGGCCGACAGACGCCATAGCCGAGTGGTTAAGACCGTTTGACTTCGATCCCATAGGTCCTTGAAGTCATGGGCTCGAATCTCCTTGTCATCTGGTGAATTAAGGGTGGGAGTGGGGGTGGCTTTTTTTACGATCTCTCAGGTCAACTTCGAGTGCAGACCTACCTTAATTACCTTCTTGTATATACACATTAACAGCTTGCCCTCCATACTAACTACCCAGCTTTGCCTCTAAAGACTAGAGTGCAACTCCATAGTCTTCCGAGACTGATGGGTGCCTACTGCTATATACATATGCACAATATCAAAATATGCACAGGTTAAATGATCCCGCCATGCATATCAGCGTTCGATGGGTTACAGAAACTCTGAGCATACCGAGCCTACATCCCCGAAGTCGAATGCAGCGACCTTCATGGTGGGCAAAAACGGCCGAATACGCAACATCTCACCACTGATAAACCGGGAGCTCTAGCAAAGGAACAAAAACAAAAATCCCAAGCCAGGTTGTACTATCTGTTTACACACACATTAAAGAAGTTATCATTACGTAAATACACACTTATGCCCTCTTATCTTGCGAAGTCAATAACAAGTTTATCATTGTCTCCCACACACACAACACACACCACACGTGTGTGTGTGTGTGTGGTGTGTGTGTGTGTGTGTGTGTGTGTGTGTGTGTTGTGTGTGTGTGTGTGTGTTGTGTGTGTGTGTGTGTGTGTGTGTGTGTGTGTTGATGCATCTCGCCCAAAGGTTTGTTTTATCGCAGCCTTACCTGTCACTGTGTTTGTGTTAATCATGTGCCTGTCCTTGTACCGAACAAAGATACATGCATATTTAGTCTATCAGTTTAGTGGTGGTTTTTTTGGTTTGTTATTTTTAAGGAATTATCCTTATCCAAGCTCCATTTCTGCAGTCTATCTTTCACAAATCTAAATACCATCTCTTCCACTAACTTTTCTATCTTTCTGTTCTCTTTTTTTTTTGTTTGGGTGTTTTTTTTGGGGGGGGGGGTCTTACAAATTTTCTGATATAAAGTTCTGCACAGCACTGTTGTCATTTACCATTTTTGCACGCAAACTCGTTTTTACATTGCGCAAGTAGTCGCATTTTCACACGCACGCTAGTGTGCATGCACCCTTACACACATACACCACACACACACCACACACACACACACACACACACACACAATTAAACCCCTATTTTGCATTTATCTACCCTAAAACGGGGGACGGGATAGCTCAGTGTTCAGAGCACTCGCTTTCCCAAGCTAAGGCTAAGCAGCATCGAGCGTGGTTACTAATTTGGATGGGTGACCGTTTGCACGCCTTGGCTTCAGCACAGTCCCCAGTTCACCCAGATGTAAATGGGTACCTGCCCTCTATAGGGTCAGGGACATAGGTTATGGGACACCTTTACCTTTTTTACCTTAAAACCTTTACTACCCTGAAACTAAAAAAATCCAAACTTTTACAAAAAGTAATAAGTGATAATAATAACAGAAATAAAATCTCCAACTTGAAAAAAAGTGTGAAAAATATTGAAACACAACAATTTAAAAAAGAGGAAACTTTTATCATCCAACGTCCAAAAAATTGCACTCGAAAGGCGCATGAAAAAAAAAACACCAAACCCGCGAAAAGGAAATACTTGAAGAAAAAAGTCACACACGCATACTTTTCATCCAGAGTAATACTGATGGTCTCGCAGTGATTCCCAGATGGAATCAATGAACAGAGTGCACATTCTGAGTAGTCACCAAGGTGTTCAACTAAGGAACGTAAAACAACAACAACAACAGTAGCAACAATCATAATCTGCTTGAGGAAAAAAAAAGATATTGTATCTCGCACACACCAGACCAAAACACCAGGAAGAAAAGAATGCTTTTCTGCCACATGAATAAATGAATGGGTATGTGGACCAAGGGATAGCGGGGATTAAAGAAAGAAGCGTTCAGCTAGTTATAGTATCAAAGTGCCCCCGTGCTTTGCTATGGTATAACTCTCTCTCTCTCTCTCTCTCTCTCTCTCTCTCTCTCTCTCTCTCTCTCTCTCTCTCTCTCTCTCTCTCTCTCTCTCTCTCTCTCTCTCACACACACACACACACACACACAACACACACACACACTGCTGAGTTCTACCATCTCCTGCAGTCCTCCAAGACACTGACCTCAGTGATGTTAGCAATGCAGGATGTTGGTGGTCTGCCACATTTTTTTCTAAACTGCCCTCACCATTTATCTCGGAGAACTATCATCACAGATTTATCTGTGTGTTTTTTTGTTTGCATGACAAACGATCTCCAATCTGTCATTCAACATTCTGTTGAAACCTATAACAACTCTGAAAGAGAATAATAGAGGAAAAAGAAATGAGGAAAGACAATAACAGAGAGTAATAATAGAATAATAAGAGATATGAGTGAGGGAAAATATGAGTGCTTCTTTTTCTTCTTCGTCGAACACTCGGGTAGCAACTATTGTTGTCTGTCATAATTATATGAACGAAAATAAGTTCCGCTGCCGTAAAGTGCCTGACAAGTCAGACCCAGCGCATCCGACTTAAGCATGGGAGAGAATTGTAAGACAGGAGAATGGACGAAGAAGGCAGAAAATGGACAAGTAGGAGATGACAAGGAAAAACAAAGAAACAAAACAGAAACAAAGAGAGGGATAGAAAAGTCCTCGCACAGATTTTCCAAGGGTCAAAAGGACAGCAATGGTAGTGAATGTCAGAATTCCTCTTCAGCACAAACGTAAACAGCAACGGTTGTCGCCTGACATACGGGCAAAAAAAATGCTTTGCGCTGCGGTTAAGCGCCTGACCGGTCAAGCCCAGCGCATTCGATTCACGGAATGATCAGCGTAAACATTGGTATGGGCTGAACGTGCCTCAAGTTGACAGGCCTCTGTGTCCTTGTGGTGACAAGTTCTGTTTGAATTTCCCGGTGACCGTGGTGACAGATAGCGAGATAGCGCGCACTTTTGCTGAAAGGCTGTGTCGCTCGCTAGTCTGTACAGGTCACTCTCTCTCTCTCTGAGTGTGTGTAGGTGTGTAGGTTGTGTGTGTGTGTTGTGTGTGTGTGTGTGTCATGTGTGTGTGTGTGTGTGTGTGTGTGTGTTGTGTGTGTGTGTGTGTACGTGTGTGTGTGTGTGTGTGTGTGTGTGTGTGTGTGTGTGTGTGTGTGTGTGTGTGTGTGTGTACGTGTGTGTGTGTGTGTGTGTGTGTGTGTGTGTGTGTGTGTGTGTGTGTGTGTGTGTGTGTGTGTGTGTGTAATTTCTTTTCTTTTCTTTTATATCGAGTATAATGGAATAAGCAATCATGTGCTTTTTTTCATCCGGTCCCCGTGTGTATGCAGTTTTTGTAAATATTATCTGTTCCCACCGGCACACGATGGCCTACTCTTACGAAAAGCGGAACAGGATTTAACGTGTGCGCAAGATGTTCTGCGTGCGTTCGCACACGGGGCCTCGGTTTAAAGTGTGTCCGTTCGTTCGTTCTTTAGATTTTACGTCTTTTCACTGTTAGTGATATTAGACGAAGGGAGACAGGGAGAAAAGAAGAAAAGCAGATACTTGTGTGTGACTAAAAGTTTGTCCGTGTGTGTGTGTGTGTGTTGTGTGTGTGTGTGTGTGTTGTGTGTGTGTGTGTGTGTGTGTGTTGTGTGTGTGTGTGTGTGTGTGTGTGTGTGTGTGTGTGTGTACGTGTGTGTGGGGTGTGTGTGTGTGTGTGTGTGTGTGTGTGTGTGTGTGTGTGTGTGTGTGTGTGTGTGTGTGTGTGAGTGTGTGTGTGTGTGTGTGTGTAGGGTGTGTGTGTGTGTGTGTGTGTGTGTGTGTGTGGTGTGTGTGTGTGTGTGTGTGTGTGTGTGTACGGTGTGTGTGTGTGTGTGTTTTTTTTTCTTTTATATTGAGGATAATGGAATAAGCACTCATGTGCTCTTACGAAAAGCGGAACAGGATTTAACGTGTGCGCAAGATGTTCTGCGTGCGTTTGCACACGGGGCCTCGGTTTATAGTCTCATCCGAAGGACTTTGGGGAATCGAACCCGGGTCGTCAAATTGCGAGCGCAATGTTCTGACCACTAGGCTATCCCGTCCCCATGGACAGCATGGAAGAGTTAGGCCCCTTGACCTGCTTTCGTGGGTTCCTTTTTCTTCCTTTTTTTTCTTCTTATCATTTTTTTTAAACTTTTGGCGGATTCCAGGAATTTGCAGAGAATACCATGCCTGAACTTACCATGCCGATCTCTCTCTCTCTCTCTCCTCTCTCTCTCTCTCTCTCTCTCTCTCTCTCTCTCTCTCTCTTCTCTCTCTCTCTCGTCTCTCGTCTCTCGTCCCTTACCTGTGCAGTAATCAACCAGTGAGGGTGGTCCCCTGAGCTCAAACGTCGCACAGCTTTGTGGGAGTCGGGGGGGAGGTGGAGATGGTCGTGGTGGTTGTCACTGTCCCCGACTGCAGACCCTCCCCCCTCCTCCTCTCCCTCCTGCTGCTGCTGCCCCTTCCCCCTCTCCTCCCCGAGAGTGCGGATGCAGTCAAGGGTAAAACTCCTCGCCACGGACCCCGCCCCCGGGGAGCTAGGTCCTTGCGTCATTTTCCGCGAAACTGTGACGTCGCCGTCCTTGTTTGCGTCACTTGGAGGCATGCTGACGTCAACACACAGTATGTCACTTTTATTGTTGGATTCCTCACTTCTTTGACCTGCAGCACGATTTCTGTTTTGACTGTTGGCACCGCTTGGGGGATTGATGACCACATGGTTGATTCCTGCCTGGTGGTGAGATCCTACGTCATGTGAAGATGTGACGTCACTGGGGTGCCGCTTGACGTCATACTGGTCTTTGTGGTTTCTGAGAGAGTTTGGCACCACGGAAGGGTCACTGCTGGCGACGAATTGAATACACTCGTCGTCCGACTCGTCTGGACTTGTGTCTGGAACCATGAGACCAGGTTCTGATCCCTCTGGAAGAAGAAGCTCCATCTCTGACGTCCTCTGCGCTTGCAAGAGCGAAGGCTCCCCATTCGGTTGCCTGTGGTATGGCTTCGAATTTGAGTCTCTGTTTGGGTGCCTGTGGCAGTGCTGTAAGCTGCTATCTGTGTTCGTGTGCCTGTGGCGGTGTACTGAATCATTGGGGTCTCTTTTCGGGTGGCTGTGGTCTAGTAGGGCGGTGGGTTTATCGGTCAAGTGGTTGTGCGGCGGTTGTAGTAAGTGATCTTTTTCTGAGTCCTGGAGCGACATAAGGTTCAAGTCTGCTCGGTTTGCGGAGTCTGCTGTCCAAGACATTGTTGCAGGGGTCAATGGGGGAATTCGTCTTCAGAGGGCTGTAGACAGCAACTGTAACACACACACACACACTGAATTATTTCTCTCTCTCTCTCTCTCTCTCTCTCTCTCTCCTCTCTCTCTCTCTCTCTCTCTCTCTCCTCTCTCTCTCTCTCTCTCTCTCTGCCCCCTCCCCCTCTCTCTCTCCCTTTCTCTCCCTCCTCTCCTCACACACACACACACGCACGTACGCACTCGCTCACGCACATACACACACACACACACACACACACACACACACACACACACACACACACACACACACACACACACACACACGTAACAAATTTTTATTATATAGTATTTTAATTAAACACCTTTTACCACAGACAGAGAGAACACAAGAGATAAAAATAACCAACAACAACAACAACAAAAACACTGGTGTCGAAAAGAGACAGACTGACAGACAAACAATCACACTGAGATAAATTTAATGTTATAATTTATGTCAATGACAGAACTCACTCACAAGGGAAGAGAAAGACAGACAGGCAGACAGGCAGGCAGGCAGGCAGGCAGACAGGAAGGCAGACAGGCAGGCAGACAGGAAGGCAGGCAGGCAGGCAGGCAGGCAGGCAGGCAGGCAGACAGACAGACAGACAAAGACGCGTTATACTCACATCCCCTCAAGCACACGGCAAAGTAGCACAATGAGAAACATGACATGTGGAATGATGACATACATGTATACCAACTGTCTTGACATAACGGGGTTTTATGCAAACTGCCAGGCTATATGAATATTCATCCTTTTTTTTTTCTCCCACATGTTGAGATTTTATCACAACAAAAATACGCTACCGTGGTTTTCTTTTGTTTTTGTTGTTTCATTTCGTTCCTCGGCAAGAGCTCCTAGGTTGAACAATGTTGAGGTTTTGCGAATGCAGCCGTTTTTGCTCACCATGAAGGTAACCGCATTCCGACTTCGGGGATGTCTGTGAGTATGTTCGTGTTTCCGTAACCCACCGAGCGCTGACAAGATATAGGATTTTTATGGGCATATTCGATCTTCTGCAAGTGTGCATACACGAAGGGAGTTAAATTTAAGGCACTGGCAGGTCTGCACTTGGAAGTTGACCTGGGAGATGGTAAAAATCCCCACCCGGTACCCTAAATCACCAGATGCCACCCGAGATTCGAACTCATGACTTCATTGGCCCTTAGGATGGAAGTCGGACAGTCTTAACCACTTGGCTATAGCGTCCATCTGCTTTTTACTGTCTGCCTTGCCTTGTCTGGACTTATCTTGCTATGCCTTTTATTCCTCTAACTTTTGCCTTGCCAAGGTTTTTTTTTTTATTTAGCTTTTTGCCATGCCTTGCTTTGTCTAGACATATCTTGCTATGCCTGTTCTATTCCTCTAACTTTTGCCTTGCCAAGATTAAAAAATATTTTTTTACTTTTTGCCATGACTTGCTCAAGTCTTCCAGTTGCTATTGGCCTCATCCTTCCCCGCTTTTGCCTTGTCTTGCCTTGCAAGTTTTGCCTTGCTTTTTTTGTCTACTCTACTTTGCCTTAACCTCATCTTGTGTAGACTTGCTTTACCTTGCATAAATTGCCCTAACCTTGCATAGATTTGCCTCGCCTAGACAGACTTGCCTTACCTTGCATCGACTTGCCTTACCTTGCATAGACCTTGCCTTAGCTTGCCTTACCTTGCCTAGACTTGCCTTACCTTGCACAGATTTGCCTTCCTAAGCTTGCCTTGCCTGGAAATGCCTTGCCTAGAAATACCTTGCCTAGACTTGCCTTGTATAGATTTGCCTTATCTGGACTTGCCTTACCTAGGGACTTTCCTCACCTGGGCTTGGCTTACTTAGACTTGCCTTACCTGGGTTTGCTAGCCTGCCTTACCTAGTTGCCTTGCCTGCTAGACTTGTCCTTACCTGGACTTGACTTGCCTAGACTTGCCTTGCGCGTGCGTGCATGTGTGTGGTGTGTTGTATGTGTGTGTGTGTCGCGTGCGTGCGCACGCCCAGGAGTATTTAAAATTTATTTGTGTGACTTTATGACTGGCTGAGATATAGCTCATTTGTGGGTACTTTTTATATTGTGATGGATGCGAGTTGATGTTTGAATATACTGTTACGGTATTTTTCGGTATATTATGTTTGCATATTTCTGTTTTGATGTGTGGCTCGTAACCAGCGTAATCTCTGTCTTTGAGAAAATAAAGTATTGGAATTTGAATTTAAATTTGAATTGTGTGTGGAGGCCAGAGAAAGTTAGGGTTTCAATAAGATGGGGATAGGCTTGTGTGAGATAATTTCCTGTTCTGCGCTTATTTAGCGTGAAATTTATTTCACAAACTACCAAGCCATTTCCTATTCAGGTGTGTAGTTTTAAAAGTGTTTCTATGTTTGGAAATGTTACGTTCAAATTCGCTTCAACAATGAAAAGCCCTCAGCACAATAGTTAACATCGCGACCCCTCCATTCAAAGAGAAACATTCATGTGAAGTCGGAATGCATCTTTCTATAATTATGGCGAGGTACTTAAAAACAGCTATGCACACAAACCTTTTGTTGTTGGGTTTTTTGTGGGGGTTTTTTGTCATAGTCTGTAATGAATAGGCCATATGAATTATATCATATAGTATGCAAGATGTAAGCATCAAATTAGGTGGGAAACAGATGGTCTATGATTATGATGTTTCTTATACCAATACAATAGGGGAGGTATTCAAAGTGTGTAAAAATGCCAAGAAAGGAAGAAAAAGAGGAAGACAAAGGAGAAATGGGAGACAACATCAGCGAATGGACAGGCCTAGAACTGAACAAAATTTTGAGAAAGGCAGAACAGAGAGAGGAATGGAGGGAACTGGTTGTCATGTCTTGAGAGATGCCCCCACGGTCGCCAGACTAAGGGATAGAGATAGATAGATAGAAAGAAGACAGACAGAAGAAGAAACAGAAGAAAAGACAGACAGACAGCAGACAGAAGATAGATAGATAGATAGATAGATAGATAGATAGATAGATAGATAGATAGATAGATAGTAGAATAGCCAAAACACATGCTGTCACTGCTCATTGCAGGTTTTGTCCAATACCCTTGCACTAGGCTACACTATAGCCAACCGCTCCTTTCTCCCTCTACCCCTCTCCCTTACTGGTGATACATCATTTTCTTTGCGTGATAAGGGAAGTGTTTTTTCTGAGGGGGGGGGGGGGGGGGGGGGGCGTGCGTGGTGGTGTCGTGCGTGCTGTGTGGTGGTGTGTGTGTGTGTGTGTGCGTGGCGTGCGTGCGTGCGTGTGTGGTGTGTGAGTGAATGATGTGAGTGTGTGTGTTGTGTTTGCGTGTGTTGTGTGTTGTGTGTGTTGTGTGTGTGTGTGTGTGTGTGTGTGTGTGTGTGTGTGTGTGTGTGTGTGTGTGTTCGTTGTGTCTGTGTGTGAGTTGGTCCGTGTCTCTGTGTGTGCGTGCGTGCGTATGTGTGCGTTGCTGGTGGTGTGTGTATGTATGTGTGTGTGTGTTGCTGTAGTGTTGTGTGTGTTCATGGGTGCCGTGCGAGCTGCGTGCGTAGTGTGTTTTTGTGTGTGTGTGTAGGTGTGTGTGTGTCATGTGCGGCTGTGTGGTGTGTGTGTGGTGTGTGTGTGTGTTCATGTGTGCGAGTGTGTATGTGTGTGTGCGTGTGTTTGCACACGCGCGTACGCGACTAAACGCACAGGAAAGGACTGCAAAATGCTTGCATGCCTAAAGAGATGTAGGCTACATGCCTAGCTAAACGAACGCGTGTACAAAACCCGCTCCAGTCTCGGAGTCTGCCAACGTGTGCAGACAACAATCGAAACGGCAAGAGGACTGGAGGGGATTGATTGCCACGATACTGTGATGGTGATGCTGTGATGGTTATCATCTTAGGCATTGTCGTTACATATCGTGTCCTCTTCTGTGTGCGGCGGAGCATAAGCGCTATAATAAGTATTATTATTGCCTCGCCTGCTGTGACCTACTTTCCAAGAACACACACACACAACACCACAGCGCGCGCGCGCGCACACGCACACGCACACCACATCACACATCATGAAGTCATGCATGCATATATGTACGTATAGAGGCGTGCTAGCAAGCACACACACTCACACATACACACACACACACACATACACACAGGCGCGCATGCCTACATACAAACATATATATACACACACGCGCGCATGCACGCATGTACGCGAACACACACACACACACACACACACACAAACACACACACACACACACACACACACACACACACACACACACACATCAGCACAGAGATATAGACACAAAGAAAACAGAGAGGATAGGAAAGGAACTGAGAGAGAGAGAGAGAGAGAGAGAGAGAGAGAGAGAGAGAGAGAGAGAGAGAGAGAGAGAGAGAGAGAGAGAGAGAGAGAGAGAGAGAGAGAGAGAGAGAGAGAGACTCACAAAGAGAGATAGCCTCAGAGAGGTTGATTGATTTTTTCTGAAATATTTCGATGATACTGGAATAAGCATTCATGTGCTTGTGTACATCCAGTCCCCGTGTGTACGCGGTTTTGTAAATTTTGTCATGTGTTCCCCCTGGCACACAATGGCCTACTCTTTCGAATAGCCGAAAAGCTTTTAAAGTGTGTGCGAACGCACGCAGAACGTCTTATTCTGCGTGCGTTCGCACACAGGACCTCGGTTTATAGTCTAATCTGAAGGACTTTTGATGGGGAGAGAGAGAGAGAGAGAGAGAAGAGAGAGAGAGGAGAGAGAGAGAGAGAGAGAGAGAGAGAGAGAAGAGAGAGAGAGAGAGAGAGAAGAAGACCCGTACTAACTGAAACTTGA
>CM060331.1:52139703-52142203 GCA_030674155.1 Stramonita haemastoma
GGACGAAAAAGAATTAGATCTAACGACTTAACAATGAGCTTGTTATAATTATGTCAGTGTGTGTGTGTGTGTGTGTGTGGTGTGTGTGTGTTTTGTGTGTGTGTGTGTGTGTGTGTGTTGTGTGTGTGTGTGTTGTGTGTAAATCAGCAGCAATGACAACAACAATAAAAACAATGGTTTATTCTGTTTTTGCAGACCACCTGATTCTTAACACACACACACACGCGCGCGCGCCGCGCACGCGCGCACACACACGCACACACACAGACACACACACGCACACACACAGATATATATATATATTATAGTTATGTATATGTATATATACACTGTATATATATTGTACACACACACACACACACAACACACAAAATATATATATATATATATATATATATATATATATAATATATATATATATATATATATATATATATATATATATAATTTGGTCAGCAATGAATTAGGTTACACGACAGCATATTTTAATGCAATATAAATATATAATAATGGCATACATAATAATGATAGTTGGGTCAGCAATATACCAATAAGGTTACACTACTGCATATTTTTAATGCAGTGGGTTGTGCTAACATAAAGTGTTCATATCATCTCACATATTGTAAACATAACAATTCTTAACTATAATGCAGGAATAATATCGTTCATAAGTACATTAATCTATGATTAACGATGTTCAAAACTAAATTTTCCGTGAAGTCGTTCTATAATAGCTGCAACTTAAGTTCTAATGGGAAGCGGTAATGACATAGTGGTGAAGACGTTTGTTGTTGTTTTTACCAAGAGTGGTATAACTGGGACGGGATAGCTCCGTGGTCAGCACTCGCTTTCCCCAAGTTAAGGTTAAGCAGCATTGAGCGTGGTTACCAAGTGGATGGGTGACCGTTTGCACACCTTGGTTTCAGTACAGTCCCCCAGTTCACCCAGCTGTCAATGTTTACCTGCCCTCTTTAGGGTCAGGGAAGGTGGAGCAGCGAGGGAGAGAAGATGGGTGCCAGCCCTCAACATGCTGGCCCCTAGAGAAGCTGAGGTCTCTGATGCCTCGCTCCCCTACGACCAAGGTTATGGGACATTTTTACCTTTACCTTCATCTAGTATAAAAAGGCAGATCGACATGAAATGGCACACATCTTCAGTACATTGTTTGTCACATTGTTTCCTGAGTGGGTCTTTCCAGTCTTGCTTTTGGGTGGGCCATGTCATTCAAAGGCAAGCTATTGCATCCTAGTAGTGTGTGTGTTTGATTTGCTTTGATTTGATTTATTCTTTTATATCGAGGATAATGGAATAAGCACTCTTGTGCTTTTTTTCATCCAGTTCCCGTGTGTATGCAGTTTTGTAAATGCCATCTGTTCCCACCGGCACACGATGGCCTACTCTTACGAAAGGCGGAACAGGATTTAACGTGTGCGCAAGGTGTTCTGCGTCCGTTCGCACACGGGGCCTCGGTTTAAAGTCTCATCCGAAGGACTTTTGGGGAGAGTGGAGTCAGCACTGATGTTAACTCCAGGAGAAAAATCTCCTCGACCAGACTCGAACCTGGGTCGTCAAATTGCCTGCGCAATGTTCTGACCACTAGGCTATCCGTCCCCCCCCGTGTGTGGTGTGTGTGTGTGTGTGTTGTGTGTGTGTGTGTGTGTGTGTGTGTGTGTGTGTGTGTGTGTGTGTGTGTGTGTGTGTGTGTGTGTGTGTGTGTGTGTGTGTGCGTGCGTGAAAGTCAAATTCAAAGACTTCTATCCCGAGGATAATGAGTAAGTAAGTACGTAAGTAAGTAAGTAAGTACGTAAGTAAGTAAGTAAGTACGTAAGTAAGTAAGTAAGTAAGTAAGTAAGTAAGTAAGTAAGTAAATAAGTCTTCAATTTTAACGTCTGAAGGAGACAGACAGACAGACAGACAGAGACAGAGAGAGACAGAGATCTACTCTTGTGTGTGTGCATGTATGTATGTATGTATGTATGTATGTATGTATGTATGTATGTATGTATGTATGTATGTATGTATGTATGTATGTATGCATTGTATGTATGTATGTATGTATGTATGTATGTATGTATGTATGTATGTATGTATGTATGTATGTTGTGTGTGTGTGTGTGTGTGTATGTGTGTGTGTGTATGTGTAATGCATAGTAATAACAAAGACAAAATATTCTCAACATTAACAGATTAAGAAAAAAAATATTGAAATAAATGAGGATAATGAGTAAGTCCTTTTGTGCTTTTTTCTTTTACATTCAGTGTGTGTGTGTGTGTGTGCGTGCATGCGTGCGTGCGCGCGTGCGTGCGTGTGTGTGCGTGCGTGCGTGCGTGTGCGGGTACTTGCATTCGTGCGTGCTGTATTGTTTTACTGCCTTGATCCAGTAATTAACTAGTTCAAGCAAGGACAGTTTCAAACTCGCACACTTGTTCTACACCTGTGTGAATTGTAAAACGCAAAAAAAATGTTCTTTGTTGTTCTTTCTACATATAGACCTTA
>CM060331.1:52150718-52167554 GCA_030674155.1 Stramonita haemastoma
CTTGTGGCGACACACTCTCCCCGGGTAGAGCAACCAAATTTCATGCAGAGAAATCTGCTGTAACATAAAGTGGTATACAAAAAAATAAATAAATAAAGTAGAGAAGAAGGATCAGGTCGGTGTCATTGGGTGTGGCAGCTAGCACCGAACTGGGTGATGCCGACAGGTGACACGACAACTTCTTTCACTCAGGTAAAAGTTTATAGGATTTTCACAGTCCTATGGTTTGCATACAGATGTATGTTTACATTATCTATGTGATATAGTTTTTGGTACCGACAGGTTTTTAGGCGAGTGTGTGTGTGTGTGTGTGTGTGTGTGGTGTTGGAGAGAGAGCGAGAGAGAGAAAGAGAGAGAGAGTGTGTGTGTATGTGTGTGTGTGTGTGTGTGTGTGTGTGTGTGTGTGTACATGCATTGTACACATCTCTGGAAAGTAAAAACTTTACAAAACTTCACAGAACACACACACACACACACTCACTCACACACACACAATCCACACACATCATGAAAAGTAAAAATATTTTTGTTTATTTTTTTAGCACCAAAGAAATTTCCTCTGAGGAGGAAAAAGCCACATGGCTTAATGAACAGGGTACATAGCTTTGTTGTAGTTTTAAGCATTGTGAAAATAACACATTCATGACAGATTTTTCATCCTCAAAACAGGAATATTTGGATCAAACTACATTTTGGCAGCAGAATTATCTAACTTAATATAATATTACAAAGTAGTGGTGACTTGATTATATTCATAAATTATACATACATTAGCATATAACTAGTTATAGTTCTTCCTGAAATTCACTGAAAAAAAAAATCAACTTTTAAATTTTAAGTACAAACATATAAAAGAGCTCCTTTCTCTCAATGCTACACATTTCCTTGCTATTCTGTCAGTTTAAGCCCACACAATAAAACAAAAAACCTAATAAAATCCCACATGTCTTTTCACATTTTCACTTTTTGTCCTTGCACAGCTCTTCTCTACTTTCCTATTACAAAACAAAAAAAGGTAGTTAATATCAAAACAGACTCCACTCCCCCCAAAAGTCTTTTGGATGAAGCTATAAAGGTCCCGTGTATGAATGCATGCAGAACATCTTGGGCACACGTTAAAAATCAGTTTTATCTTTCGGAAGAATAGGCCATTTCGTGCAAGTAGGAAAAGATGGCAATTTATTTTTTAAAACGACATTCACAGGTGTTGTAATTAGACACTGTCTCTGAAGTTGATATGCAGCTATCTTCATGGAGGGTAAAAACGGTTGCATAACCCAAAATCTCACCAGTGGTATACCTTGGAGCTCTAGCTAAGGAATGAATTTTTTTTTAAATAATAAAATAATAATAATAATAAATACAAATTAATATCTGCAACACATATGATAGTATTAGTTGGCAGTATACCAAAACATATGATAAAATTAGTTGTCAGTATACCAGAGATATCAAAAAATACTTTCTGCAGCAATCTCCGCTAAGTACCACAAAATAACAACATGGCTTTTAAAACCCATTTTCCGTTTTGATACACTGCTCACAATTCAATGTTGACCATTTCATATGAGTCTTCATATCTATTTTTAGATTTAAATTGTCTTTTACTATACATCAACTGGAAAAGGAAAAAACAGTAAAAGACATTTTCAAAAGTGATATAACAGCAAAGTCCTGTTACAAAATAAAATCTTTCTATCAAAATAAGTTGTATAAAAACATCACGCTATGATTCCAAAAATATTTTTCCTACTGTTTTCTGCAAGCAATATGATAAAAAAAAAAAAAACCCACCATAACCTGCTACATAAAGTCTAACAAAAGCCTGTTATATAAAACATGAACAGTTTACAGAAATAGTTACTTACAGCTTTCTAAATCCTATAAGACAAAAACCCTCAAACTAATACCTATCATATAAAATCAACTATCAAAATCAACAACATAATTATCAATAATAAAAAAATTCTGCTTTTCTGAAAAAATGACCCCAAACCCATAATATACAAATCCCAAACCACATCTATCATATTAAAGCTGCTAACAAAAAAATCCTGATAGGTGTGCAGTTAAAGACAGGTATTCTTAAATGACCATCAAGATAAATGCAATCGACAAAGTCTTAACAAGAACCATCCACCTCACATTAGCACTGTATTCAACTACATACAAGGAAGACTAATTAATAATACCAACACTGACATTTTTTTGTATATGATATATAAAAAAAAAAGTATATCATCATCTTTGAAAATATTTGATACTGAATTCATATCACCATTACATAATAGGCTATTCAGCATCAAGAGAGAGAGATGAATAAAGAGCACAACCATTTCACAGGTAAAGATTTAAAACACTGGTCTATGACTCACAAAGCGGGCATGGCATGTTCAATGTTATGTTCTATATACCTAAACATAAAATAAAAATTTTAAAAATCATGCCGATATCGGATTCGCTGGGTCTGACATGTCTGCTTTTTGTAAGTGTAGGCCATTGTGTGCCGGTGGGAACAGACGACAAGATTTACAAAACTGCATGCACACTTGGACTGGATGTAAAAAAAGCACACGAGTGCTTATTCCATTATTCTCCATATAAAAGAATTATTTTTAAAAAATGTAATGTCAGCCGCTTAACTGCAACACAACGCATTTTTGCTCATAGGACAGAAAATGGTAGTTCCTGTCCAAGCATTTGAAGAAAAAGAAGAAGAAGAAAAAAAAATGGTTTCATTGTCATTGACAAAAGTTTTTCAACTCTTCTCAAAATGGAAACTCACTTTGGCTCAAGTGTATACAGATCGACAGTGTAGAACTTTTGATTCTCAAAGACTGAAATTTTGAATTCACTCACACATCATACTCATGACCAAAGGCAGACTCACGCAGGCATACATTCAAGTTAGAGCATGCTCACACACTCACATACACACACGGTACATACATTCTCTTCTATGCATTGTCAGTTTGAGGTTGATCTTAGCATTAATGCACACACCCCAAACAGCCATGCTGTAAGGCCATACCAGAACTGTCCACACATACACAAAGACATCATAAACCGACAAAAACAAAAAAGACAAAAAGAAAAGTGACAAAACTTTCTCAAAGATCGGGTAGGATAACAAAATTTGTTAAACAGCAAGTAGAAACAGAGGGACTGAAGTTTTACCAGGCAGAAAAATAAAATTAAGGGTGGGGTTTTTAACGATCTCCCAGGTCACCTTCAAATGCAGACCTGCCAGTGCCTTCATTCCCCTCGTACATATGCAGAAGATCAAATATGCACGTTTAAAGATCCCGTAACTCATGCAGAAGATCAAATATGCACGTTTAAAGATCCCGTAACTCATGTCAGCATTCAGAGGGTTACGGGAACACGCACATACCCAGCACATATCCTTATAGAGGAAATGTGGCTGCCTTCATGGCGAGAAAAAAAATGGCCGCATCCACAAATCTTAGCATTGGTGAGCCTGGGAGCTCTAGCCAAAGAACAAAACAAAAACAAACATGACAAAATCTCTGTCCACAGAACAAAAAAAAATTTTAGGCAAAAATTTCAAAAGGTGGGATTTCTATTCTATCCAAAGAGCTTCTGGTAATGTCCAGTAAGGAGTGAGGAGGGGGGGGGTGTTACATGTTGAAAAAGACAAACATACATTAGCATATAGCTGATTATATCTGGACGGTTTTCGCTTCATGCTAAGCAAACACACACAAAGTTCTAATCAAACCTACTGGCTATATATATATATGTATATACACTACCGTATTACACTAAAAATGTCCTATTTTCAATTCTGTGAAGAAAAAACAAAAACATGTATAATTCACACACACAAACAGGTGTGCGTGCACGCGCACACACACACACACATACACACACACTCTCTCTCTCTCTCTCTCTCCTCTCTCTCTCTCTCTCTCTCTCTCTCTCTCTCGCATCGCACGACGCACACCAAATTTCCTAAACTATCCATCACAAATCTATTTTCTAACATGTCTTAAAAATTCTTTTTCACCAGAGGTTGTGAAAGGCACAAGATATTTTCAAACAAACAACACGCACAAAACACTCAGAATATTAAGTATGAGAAAAAACCAAAAACGAAAACAAAAAGGCAACAATCCACTTCATCAAGCATTCTTCATAAATGGGCAATACAGATTCACAACAGAATCTCTAAAGCATGCGTACTATCTATACAAGTGAAGAGGTCATTAAGAGAACACAATGAGGGGAAAAAAAAAATTTCTAAAAAAAAAATAACAAAAGCAGGAACAAGGAGTGAATATCTATACTATAATGCGAACAAGAACATAACATAACGGCAGGACACCAACCTGTGTCAGTTCAAAGTAAACCTGTGTCCATATCACCTGACTGTGACTAGACATTACACACATGTGACCCTACACAACAACACGAGTCGCTTAGCACCTGACCCACTTTTCCACTAGGAGCCATTTTAAGCTCTTTAGGGTCAGGGAAGTTAAAGCAGTGAGGGAGCGGAGATGGGCACCGCCCTCAACATGCTGGCCCCTAGAGAAGCTGAGGTCTCTGTAACCTCGCTTCCCTATGACCACACAGGTTATGGGACACCTTTACCTTTATATCAAAAGTGTCTAAAATAGAGAACTTTTCAGACCTTTCCACAGGACACAATCCTATCTATCTCCTCACCCACAATTCTATACAGTAACGACTTTACACACTGACCTTCAAACTAGATATAAGAGTGTAACAAATTTACACACAGACCTTGAAACTAGATTTTTAAAAAATTCAAAAAGTATAACAAATTTACACAGAGGATGTCCATGTGGATGACCTTCAAACTAGCTATAAAAGTATAACAGAGAAAGTTATAAACTGTGCATAAGACAAAGTGTGAATAATAGTGTTTAAAAACTGCCATACATGATGTAATAAAAGAACGCGCGAGTGCTTTCCACAACAACAAAACAATCGACAGTCTTAACTGCAGATCAATTCTACATCAACAAGTTAGCCATAACAGGTAGTCAGGGCTTTTTTTTAAAGTCACAACAAAATGAGAGGAGTGCAGATTATGCAAATAGAAAGTTATTCAAACACATGGAGACAATCAAAAGTGTGCAAATTATGCACATGCAAAATTGTTCAAAAACATGGCAATAATCAACAGTAAAAGCATTTTTTTAGAAAAACAACAAAATCAGTATTCGACAATGAGTAAAACAAGATGAGTAACTTACTACCAAAACAAAGCATGCAAAATGTGTCCAAGACTGTAACATTAAAACAAATGTGAAATCAATATACGAATTAGCATACATACATAAACAAGGCTTCATACTTAGAACTACGACCACATTGTACTTATTTTCTTCCCTTCCTTTCAAATAGCAAAGAAGCAAAAAAAAAACGACCCCCCCCCCCCCCAGAACCTAAGAAAAAAAAACCCAAACCCTTTCAGTTCCAACTGTTAGAAAAACAAAGTAAAACAGTAAAGTTTTTTTTTTTTTTAGCTTTCGATTCATACAAATATTGACTTCTCTGTCATTGTTGGAACTGCACTAATATTCCAGAGGAGATTTCCCATTCAGGGACTGATCTAACTATCAACATTCTAAATACAATAAATACTCAGTCAGCTTTTGAATTTTTGAACCAAGATCAAATCAACAAAAATAAAATCCACATTAAAAAAAGCATTATCAAACTTTCAGATCAAGTCATCATTAGTCCATCGAATTCGGTAATAATGTGGGGGGGGGGGGGGGGGGGGGGGAGGGGGGGGTGGGGGGGGGGGGGGGGGGGGGGGGGGGGGGGGCACGGAAAGCCATGTTTAACAGGTGATAAATTAACGATAGATACAAAAGACCAAAACCAAGACCAAAACTCAAGCAACAAACAAATCAAAAAACAAAAAAAGCCTACAATAGGTGAACAACCATACCCAACATTTCACTCATTGTAAAGTAAACAAAAAAATCCTACCACCAAAAAGAACCACAAAGAACACAAAACCTATACAAAGCATGCATGAGAACATTTTGCTCCTTGGAAAGAAAAAACCAAAAAACCCCACCAAAAACATACAAGCATGCAAAACATTTCGCTCCTTGTGAAGTAAACAAAGAAATCAAACAACCAACCCCCCACACACACACAACAAAACCCCGCTCCTTACAAAGTAAAACAAAAAGCATTCTAACACACACAACCCCCACCCCCCCCCCCCCCCCCCCCCCCCCCCCCCCCCCCCATATACACAAAAAGCATACACAACAACCGTCCACTCCTTGCAAAGTAAAAACAAAAAGCATTCAAACCCCCCCCCCCCAACCTCAAAAACATAAAAAAGCATACACAACAAAATTTCGCTCCTTCTAGTAACAACCAAACAACCCAACCCAACCCCAAAACGTCCACACAGTCTATCTAGCGTGGGTCACCCAAGGAACAGTGATGACGACGACAACAACAGACGGGTCGTTGTTGTTGCTGCTGGCGGTGGCGGTGGCAGTGGCAGTGGCGGGGGTTCATGGGTCGATGAAGGAGATCATGATGTAGCGCGTTCCCTTGGTGACGGTCAGCCCCTCGTGGAAGTGGGTCAGGCGCCCCGGGTGCATGAACATCCAGCCCTTGCGGGGAGAGGTGATGGCGCAGTCATAGCGGATGAAGCGACAGCCCCCGCCCTGCACGCAGCATACACGCACACCACACATCAAGCCTGCATCTCACACTCTTCATCCTCTTGCATTCCCTTTCTCTCAACACAAACTGCCCCTACATTTCGCATTCCATCACCAAATCAGGTCAGCCACACATGCTTGCTGGCCTTTTCCTCCTTCTAAGTACATGTATACCAGCAGTTATAATTACTTCCAGATACTCTACAGGGTTTCTCCTTCTAGCCTGATAGAGCTCTGACATGACATGTGGTAGTAATAAGTGAATGTCACAGTGTGATGGAAATCTACTGTGCAGGGTTCGCGATAACCGGTAATTGTCGGTATTTTACCGATTGTAAACAGGGAATACCGAAAATTTTCGAAGCAGCCGGTACCGCGTACCGATTCTGTTTGCCTGTGACCGATTAGATTTCCGTCTCAAAAAAAAAGTCTGAAGTGACATTTTCTGACAGTCTGTCATGCACCTGTACTGTGCTTACGCACCTACCCCTTCCTACCACCACCCCTTCGGACGAACATCTTTGGCGCCAGCATGATTAGCCTAGCACGCAGAACAGCAAGCTTTACTGTGAAAGAATAGAGCTTCGCGCTCTTCTCGGCATGACAGTAACTTCCATTTACAATGAGTAAATGGGGCCTAGATTTATTTAATCTTTATTCTTTTAATCTTTTATATCGAGGATATTGGAATAAGCACTCATGTGCTTTTTTACATCCAATCCCCATGTGTATGCAGTTTTGTAAATGTCATCTGTTCCCACGGGCACAGGATGGCCTGCTCTTACGAAAAGCAAAGCGGAGGGTCTATGACTATGGATTTGCGCGTTGCTTTGAGAGAGAAGAGTCGAAAACTAAATCTAAATTGAACGAAAGATCTAGATGAGCGCTAAGCATACAAACAAGAAAGAAGAATATAAGTCTCATGAATGATGCCATGCAAAACAACAGACAGACACGGACAGTGGCACAGGCGCTAGAAAAAAATCCTATTTCCTGCGTGGCTTCGTGCCCAAGAAGCCAGTGGCAGCAGCACGGCAGTCAAAGTCTGAGAGATTTGCGTTCAATTTAGATTTAGTTTTGCTGCCGAACAATCCCCCCCTCCCCCACCCCCTCACTGAATAGTTTCGTTTTGTTCACAGTACGTACCGGATTTTATTTTCTGGGGACCGATTTTGGGGGAGGTGGTCAAGATATCTCTGAAATGGCAACTCACAGTACCGGTTTTAAAAAATCCTAACGCGAACCCTGTACTGTGTGTAAATCCCGGCAAATCCCGGATCGGGACTAAGAGGGTTAAATCCAACCTCAACACACACTTATTTCAAACCTAAGATTTTCGCCTTCTGTTTCAATGTCCTATCTGTCCCTGCCTTCAACATCTGAAATCCCCTTCACCCTGCCAAAGAACTGTGTGTGCGTGTGAGTGCCTGTGTGTACATTCAAATTTGCTAAAACTATTAACTGTCATTGATTGCTTGTGTGTTGTATAGGTCAAATGCAAGCGCTTTGATTTGGTTTTGCAAGATACAGCGCTATATAAATTCCATGTGTTATTATTATTATTACATGAAACGACAGCCCCCTCCCTGTCGACAACATTTATACAGGTAACACTAGGTGGCAGGTACTTGAGGGAATATTTTTCACCTGGAGTTAATAACATCAGTGCCGACACCCATCCCCCCCCCCCCCCCCCAAAGTCCTTCGATGAGACTATAAACAGAGGTCCCATGTGTGAACACACGCAGAACATCTTCCGCACACATTAAATCCTGTTCCGCTTTTTGGAGGAAGAGTAGGCCAGTGTGTGCCGGTGGGAGTAGATGACATTTACAAAGCTGCATACACACGGGGACTGGATGTAAAAAAAAAAGCACATGAGTGTTTATTCCATTATCCTCAATATAAAAGAATTTTTTAAAAATATTAATAAATAACACTTGTTCTAAAGAACTGACCTACAGAACTAGCAGCGCTGTCTAAGTGAATACCAACAAATTCCCCATCACACTAATCTTCAACACACCCTAAAAACACAAAATGAAAAAAAACCAACACAAATGTTTAACCCTCTTGCATTCAGACTCTCTGAACACAAACTGCCCCTAGATTTCGCATTCCATCACAAAATCAGGTCAGGCACA
Source organism: Stramonita haemastoma (assembly GCA_030674155.1). NCBI lineage: Eukaryota > Metazoa > Mollusca > Gastropoda > Neogastropoda > Muricidae > Stramonita > Stramonita haemastoma. The sequence goes on from CM060331.1 coordinate 52,159,552, forward strand.
CATGCTGGCTGGCCTTTTCCTCCTTCTAAGTACATACCAGCAGCTATAATTACTTCCAGACACTCTACAGGGTTTCTCCTTCTAGCCTGGTTGAGCTTTGACATGTGGTAGCCATGAGTGATGGTCACAGTGTGATGGAAATCTACTGTGTATAAATCCCAGCAAATCCAAGTTTGGGACTGAAGAGGGGTAATTATTCATCCTCGGCAAATCCCAGATCGGGACTGAGAGGGTTAAATTCCAAACTGCTCTCACCTCAAAGTCGATGCCTGGGTGGTTGAGGGCGATGTTGATGGTGTAGGTGGAGGAGTCGTGGTGGGGTCGCAGTGACGGCTGCTCATCGGGCCGATAGCGCACCACGAAATTCATGATGGCGTGGGGAGGCTGAACAAAGCATCAAACCATGTCAGCGTGAAATTCTATGTCTGTTTGCGTTATCAAGCTTTAAAAAAAAAAAAAAAAAAAAAAAACCACCTATGTCATTTGCAAATCAAACTCCCCCCCCCCAAAAAAAAAGATTGGCAAGTTATGTGTTTTCTTTATCTAGTTTTTGATTTAAAGATAATGCATCTGTGTATGTTATAAAGTGGTTTAAAAATAAAATGAAATATGCGTTTTAAGAATATACTGTTGTAACTTTGAACTTTTCAGATAAAACTTGTTAGTTGACTTGAAAATAATGTCCCCCTTGGACGCACACACACACTATCACACTGACACAGACACACAAACATACACATGCAGACACACACACTAATATACACTCTCTCTCTCTCACTCACACACACACACACACAACACACACACACACACACACACACACACACACACACACACACACACACACACACACAACACACACACACCTCTTTTTCTCTCTCTCTGTCTTTTTTTTCTCCCCTAGATAGATGGCTTGATGAAAAAAAAAACAAATCAATGCTTATTCAATGTGCCATCTGGAAATAAAAAATTTGACTTGACTTGACACACACACCCCTCCCCCCAACCCTCCTCCCCTCCCCTCCCCCCCCCAACCCACCCACACAACACACCAACACGACAACAACACAATACACAAGACAGAACGCCACTGACGCGGTGGAAGTATCCGGTGAAGACATGCTCCTGCACAGGACGGACGTAGGTGTCCAGGATGTGGAGCCAGTGTCGCTCGTACCCCACCTGGTTCATGTGGATGTCCACTGTCGGCACGTTCTCATAGCCCCCTGCCAGCCGCGGGTCCTGTACACATACATACACACACACTGATGATGATGATGATGATGATGATGGTGATGATGATGATGATGGTGATGATGATGGGGATGGGGATGGTGATGGTGGTGATGATGATGGTGATGATGATGGTCATGATGATGGTGATGGTGATGGTGATGATGATGATGATGGTTCATGTGAATGTCCATTGTAGGCACATTCTCATAGCCTCCTGCCAAACGCGGGTCCTGTACACACACATACACACACACTGATGATGATGATGATGATGATGATGATGATGATGATGATGATGATGATGATGATGATGGTTCATGTGGATGTCCACTGTGGGCACGTTCTCATAGCCTCCTGCCAGCTGCGGGTCCTGTACACATATAGAACACTCAGTTATTTATTTATTTGTTCTTTTATATCAAGGATAATGGAATAAGCACTCATGGGCTTTTTTTATATCCAGTCCCCGTGTGTACGCAGTTTTGTAAATCCTGTCATCTGTTCCCTCCGGCACACAATGGCCTACTCTTACGAAAAGCGGAACAGGTTTTAACATGTGTGCAAGATGTTCTGCGTGCATTCGCACACAGGGCCTTGGTTTATAGTCTAATCCAAAGGACTTTTGGGAAGAGTGGAGTTAGCACTGATGTTAACTCCAGGAGAAAAATCCCCTCCAACGGGAATCGAACCCGGGTCGTCAAATTGCGAGCAAAGTGTTCTCACCACTAGGCTATCCCGTCCCCTTAGCTGCTCCCAGCTGCTATCTATCCATCCCATCCCATCACCCATCCTTAATTTAAACCTCTTACATTCCCTGTCTCTGAACACAAACGGTGTCTCTGAACACATCTGAACACAAACGGTGTCTCTCGAACACAAACTGCGCCTAGATTTCGCATTCCATCACTAAATCAGGTCAGGCACACATGCTGGTTGGCCTTTTCCTCCTTCTAAGTACATACCAGCAGCTATAATTACTTCCAGACTCTCAGCAAGGTTTCTACCTCTAGCCTGATAGAGCGTTGACATGTGGTAGCAATTAGTGATGGTCACAGCGTGATGGAGATCTACTGTGATTGAAGGGGGGTAATTATTCAATCCCAGCAAGGGACTAAAAGGGTTAAACCACTGGGCTATGACATCTGTCAGAGTGTTCTATTGATAAACTTGGTTTGAGGGCTGAACAGACTTAACAGAATTAGCAAAGTAATCAAGTATAGGATGTGAGAAAGAATGATAAAAGAAAAACATTTTTTAGTTGTAAAAATATCTTTAACTCCATTATTTTTTTCATCCAATTAAAAAATTAAAAACGTGAGATTCTGGAATCTTCAGGACAAATATATATTTAAAATCCTCTAAATATCGTTCAACTTTTCTTCCAAGGGAAAAGACCACCCCCCCCCCCAAAAAAAAACCCCACAAAAAACCATCTGAAACTGCTACACACACACACACACACACACACACACACACACACACACACACACACAGCTCTATTACAAACATACAGAATGAGCAACCTAAAAAAAATACTTAAAAAATTTTTTTAATAAAAAAGGAAAACAACAAAAAAAACCCCACAAAAAACACCTAAAACTGCTACACACACACACACAGACACAGACACACACACACCCACAAAAGCCCTATTACAAACATACAGAATTAGTAAAATGAAAAATACAACCCCCCAAAAAATCAAAAATTAAATTAAAAAAAACACCTAACAACCCCCCCTCCCCCCTTTTCTCCCCCCCAAACCCCCCCCCCCAAAAAGAAAACTTACAGAGTGTTTGCCGTCGGACCATTTATCGGAGGCCTCCATGACGGCAACAAACTCGTCGCAGAAGGTGTTGGAGACGATGGGGAACCAGTACACGTCAGGGCACGGCTGTTCTGCCACCACCCCCTCCCCAAACGCCTGGGAGTAGTTCTCGTGCAGGTAGCGTGCCTCCCAGTCCTGTGTGCACACACACACACACACACATACACGTACATGTACACACGTACATACACATGGATACACATAAACACACACACATGGAGACAAACACACACACACACATACACACACACACATGTACACACAGACACACGTAAACACACACACACACATACACACACAGTTACACACATGTACACACACACACATATACACGTAAACACATACGCACGCACACACACACATATACATGTTAACACATACGCGCACACGCACACACACACACTCACACACACACACACACACACACACACACACACACACACACACACACACACACCATTTTCCCCCAATCCTACCAAAAAAAGAAATTTTCACACTATCCTTACATTAACCCTTTTGCTGCTGTCGTATTTTGCTCAGGCACATGCTGAACGAAACAGAGAGCGTTGAATCATGAACAGCGATCGTCAACTGAGCATTGCTGGTGACAGGTTTCTATGACGAATGCTGTTTTGTCAACAGCGCAGTACAGAGGTTTAGGAAGAGAACCCCTTTTCCCCTGCACATGTGCACTGTGCTTATTTGTATCCTTCTGTAACCCATACGTGGGTGTTACATAGGGAAGGGCTAGGAGATGGGTGGTTGCCCAATAGCGGGTAACCTGTAGAGATAAGGTTAAATTCACTGGGGTTTTTTTGGTTGGTTTGTTTCTTTTGAGAGGGAGGGAGAGAGAGAGAGAGAGAGAGGAGAGAGAGAGAGAGAGAGAGAGAGAGAGAGAGAGAGAGAGAGAGAGAGAGAGAGAGAGAGAGAGAGAGAGACAGACAGACAGACAGACAGACAGACAGACAGACAGACAGAGACAGAGACAGAGAGACAGACAGAGACAGAGAGACAGAGAGAGGATAGTATGGCCAACAGAGATTTAACCTTGCACACCAAGTTGTACGACCCATGAGAAAGACTGGAAATGACATGCCATTATTTTTCCCCCAGACATATGTGATGGTTGTAAAGCAAATGTGAGAGGAAGAAGAAGATCTAGAAAGGACAGGGGGAGTGAGGAAGTGAGAGAGTGACAAAGAGGAGAGACAGAGAGACAGGCAGAGACAGAGACAGAGAGAAAATGAGACACAGAGAGACAGAGACAGACAAACAAAGACTGGCAGAGGAAAATGACAAGATAAATGGAAATGAAAGCAAAGGAAACATGAGAGAGAGAGAGAGAGAGAGAGAGAGAGAGAGAGAGAGAGAGAGAGAGAGAGAGAGAGAGAGAGAGAGAGAGAGAGAGAGAGAGAGAGAGAGAGAGAGAGAGAGACAAGGCAAGGCAAGGCAAGGCAAGGCAAGGCAAAGTATTTTATTCGAGGATAATAGATAAGCACTTGCGTGCTTTTTTACATCCAGTCCCCGCCCCTTTCAGGGATACATCAAGTTGAAAAGATACTAAACAATAAAGCTTTACGCAAACCAAACAACACACAAGAGAGAGAAGAGAGAGAGAGAGAGAGAGAGAGAGAGAGAGAGAGAGAGAGAGAGAGAGTGAGAGTGAGAGAGAGAGAGACAGAGACAGAGACAGAGACAGAAAAAGAGAAAGAGAGAGAGGGATACAGATAAAAATATAAAAATACACATAGTCGACAAAATTAAATAACAAAACATAACACAAAAGCACACGAAAAAGGCAAGAAGATTGTACTGCAGACAGTACTTACAAAGGGATTTTCAAAGATGTTGAAAAGTTCGTTGACCGGGTGCGAGGTCTCGAAGTAATCAGGATTGACCAAGTGACCATACCTCTTGACATTGGTGGCATACATAAAGTGACCCTGCCCACAGACAAACAACACACAGCCTGCAATATAACAAGTCTGTTATCCTCAACAACAACAGGTATACCATACTATACCAGATTGTTTAAAGCCCTTTCAACTCACGTGAGACGGCCAGTTCTCTCCCTTGCTTTTCCCCACAGATGGCCCATTTGTAATGGTTATTTTTTAAAAATCATAAATAATACAAAACACATAGTAAGAAAAATGAAATTTTCTGACCTTATGAATGCCATTATGGGTTAGTACATTTCAAAAGATTGAAGCTCTCACTTGAATATTTGAGTTTTGACTGGCATGAAGAAAATACTCTGAATTTTGTACTATGTGTCCCTACTCTGTGTCAGGTACTCTGCAACCATGATCAAAGAGTTGGGAACACACAGAATCACCAGACAATGCTTTGCATTCGACCTTGGAGAGGCTCACAAAGCTATGTTTAGCTGTACTAGTCATAGTATCATGTGGCCCATGCGGCCACTCAGTGAAAAATCTGCCAACAGCAAATCCGCTATAATGGACAGCCTCCTCTGAGAGTTAACCATGAAAGCCATAGCAGGGTGGCTGTTACCTCATTTAAAAAAAAACACATAAAAAAGGATAACAAACATTTATAAGTACAAAAATATACATTAAAAAGTTCCACATGGGCAAATACCACTGCAGAATGGACATCTTGTGCCTATCCCAGTGTTTAAGTATCACTGCCTGGTCACCAGTAAAAAAACAAAAAAAACAACAAAAAAACAAGCAACAGAATACTGTTTGAGAGATTTGCTTGAAAAAAAGCAGGAGAGGGGACTGGGAAAGAAGAAAATAAGCAAGAAAGATGATAGAAAGGTAAGGAGAAAAGCAGAAACAAAGAGTGAGATAGAAAAGTAGAAATTTCTTGCATAAAATTTCCAGAAGGTAGGAAAAACAGGCCTAGACACGATGCCAGCAGTCGGTACTCTTTCATAGAATGCATACTTCACTACACACTGACAGAATACTGCATTCAATTCAATTCCAGACAGAGAAATTCTCATAGGTTACAAGCCATACATACATACATACCATTAAACATAAAAACATTTATCACAGAAAAAATACCAATGAAATACATTGTATTGTACTGTATTGTATTTTAAACAGTATTGTACTGTTTTGTATACCATTTTAAGTCACCGCATATTTCTCTGCATGACATCTGAGCTGCTCTCTCCCTCTTCTTATCTTTCTTCTTATCTATCCTAAGGCTCAAATCTCTTATGTCCCTGGATAATTTCCCCTTTTCTACCCCTAAGGCTCAAGTCACTTAAGATGTATCAGGCATATTTCCTCTTTTCTATCCCTGAGGTTCAAATCTTTAACAATGTCCCTGGAAAATTTCCTTTTCTATCCCTCATCCCTTACCCTGTCCCTGGCAAGTTTCCTCTTTTCTATCCCTCAGGCTCAAACAGTTTACCTTGTCTCTGGCACGCTGGCAGAAGGACATGTCTGCATCCATATCCGAGGCATAGCTGTGCGCGTTGCGAAGGTCGTTCAGCTTGTGACCTTGGATGAGAATGACGCCCGTCACAAATGGCACGTTCCACAGCCCTCTGAAAAACGTTATCATCATCGTTGATGTCACTGTGATGCAGCCCTACTATGCCTTTGATGTGGTAGGACTTTATCTTCAGTAAGAATCTATTCAATTTGTAGTTTTAAAAAAAACTAAACAAAACAACCAAAAAAACAAAATTCCCTTGGTTTTGTGATGGGGCAGTAATAAGATTACCTCCCAAAAACATCTTGCACACAATGTTAAATCCTGTTCCGCTTTCTTGTAAGATTGTGTGCTGGTGGGAACAGATGACAAAATTTACAAAACTGCATACTCACAGGGACTGGATGTAAAAGACAAGCACACAAGTGCTTATTCCATTATCCTTGATATAAAAGAACAAATAGATAATTAAATAAATTAAATATATAATAAAACAACAACAGACAAAAATAACAGAAAAAATATGGGTGGGGCTGAGGGTCTGTATATTTACAAAACCCCAACAAGGTAAAAAGGTAAAGGCGTCCCATATGATAACCTATGTCGTTGTTGGGGAGCGAGGCATAAGAGACCTCGGCTTCTCTAGGGGCCAGCATATTGAGGGTGGCACCCATCTCCTCTCCCTCGCTGCTTTACCTTCCCTGACCCTGAAGAGGGCAGGCACCCATTTACAGCTGGGTGAACTGGGGGGGAACAGTACTGAAGCCAGTGCGCACAAACGGTCACCCATCCACTTGGTAACCACGCTTGATGCTGCTTAACCTTGACTTGCAGAAAGCGAGCGCTCTAACCACTGAGCTACCCCGTCCCCATAAAAGGAGACAAAGTAAACCTATCCAATTGATAACCACGCTCGACGCTGTTTAACCTTGACTAGGGGGAAAGCGAGCACTCTGACCACTGACCTATCCAAAGGGGCACAAACAAAAACAAAAACAAAAAAAAAGGGAGATTTCCCCCCCTGAGTGTTCTCACAGTTTCTTGTCCTCCACAATGTCCATGTAGTCCTCAGAGCGGGCGTAGTAGCCCTTGTTGTTCAGCGCCCCCCAGAAGTTGGACCACAGCTTGTAGGGGCGTGTCAGTATTGGAGTTATGATGGACCTGAGCAACAACAACACAGGGATATATATGGATCGGTGCTCAAGAGGTAACGTGCCTGCCTAGAAAACCAAAAGTCTGGGTTGGAGTGTGTGGTGGTTCAAGTCCCGTTTGGGCCCCAAAACTTTTTCTCCCATCCGTACGACTATGAGTGGTGGTCTAGGTGCTAGTCTTTGGGATGAGATGATAAACTGAGTTCTTGCGTGTTATGCATCATTATTTAGCGCAAGTAAAAGAACCCACGGCAACAAGAGGGTTGTACCTGGTAAAATTCTGTAGAAAAAAGCCACTCTGATAGGGAAACATATACAGTTGCAGACAGAAAAAAGGAAAAAAAAAAAAAGGATGGCCCTGCACTTGTGGC
>CM060331.1:52175154-52200154 GCA_030674155.1 Stramonita haemastoma
ATAATATTACAAAGTAGTGTGACTTGATTATATTCATAAATTATACATACATTAGCATATAACTAGTTATAGTTCTTCCTGAAATTCACTGAAAAAAAAAATCAACTTTTTTATTTTAAGTACAAACATATAAAAGAGCTCCTTTCTCTCAATGCTACACATTTCCTTGCTATTCTGTCAGTTTAAGCCCACACAATAAAACAAAAAACCTAATAAAATCCCACATGCCTTTTCAATTTTCACTTTTTGTCCTTGCACAGCTCTTCTCTACTTTCCTATTACAAAACAAAAAAAGGTAGTTAATATCAAAACAGACTCCACTCCCCCCAAAAGTCTTTTGGATGAAGCTATAAAGGTTCCGTGTATGAATGCATGCAGAACATCTTGGGCACACGTTAAAAATCAGTTTTATCTTTCGGAAGAATAGGCCATTTCGTGCAAGTAGGAAAAGATGGCAATTTTTTTTTTAAACGACATTCACAGGTGTTGTAATTAGACACTGTCTCTGAAGTTGATATGCAGCTATCTTCATGGAGGGTAAAAACGGTTGCATACCCAAAATCTCACCAGTGGTATACCTTGGAGCTCTAGCTAAGGAATGAGTTTTTTTTAAAATAATAACAATAATAATAATAATAAATAATAATAATAATAATAATAATAATAATAAATCAAAATTAATATCTGCAAAACATATGATATATTAGTTGTCAGTATACCAGAGATATCAAAAAATACTTTCTGCAGCAATCTCCGCTAAGTACCACAAAATAACAACATGGCTTTTAAAACCCATCTCCGTTTTGATACACTGCTCACAATTCAATATTGACCATTTTATATAGTCTTCATATCTATTTTTAGATTTAAAATGTCTTTTACTATACATCAACTGGAAAAGGAAAAAACAGTAAAAGACATTTTCAAAAGTGATATAACAGCAAAGTCCTGTTACAAAATAAAATCTTTCTATCAAAATAAGTTGTATAAAAACATCACGTTATGATTCCAAAAATATTTTCCTACTGTTTTCTGCAAGCAACATGATAAAAAAAAAACCCACCATAACCTGCTACATAAAGTCTAACAAAAGCCCGTTATATAAAACATGAACAATTTACAGAAATAGTTACTTACAGCTTTCTAAATCCTATAAGACAAAAAACCTCAAACTAATACCTATCATATAAAATCAACTATCAAAATCAACAACATAATTATCAATAATAAAAAAAATTCTGCTTTTCTGAAAAAATGACCCCAAACCCATAATACACAAACCCAAACCACATCTATCATATTAAAGCTGCTAACAAAAAAATCCTGATAGGTGTGCAGTTAAAGACAGGTATTCTTAAATGACCATCAAGATAAACGCAATCGACAAAGTCTTAACAACAACCATCCACCTCACATTAGCATTGTATTCAACTACATACAAGGAAGACTAATTAATAATACCAACACTGACATTTTTTTGTATATAATATATAAAAAAAAAAGTATATCATCATCTTTGAAAATATTTGATACTAAATTCATATCACCATTACATAATAGGCTATTCAGCATCAAGAGAGAGAGATGAATAAAGAGCACAACCATTTCACAGGTATAGTTATAAAACACTAGTCTATGACTCACAAAGCGGGCATGGCATGTTCAATGTTATGTTCTATATACCTAAACATAAAATAAAAAAATTAAAAATCATGCCGATATCGGATTCGCTGGTCTGACATGTCCACTTTTTGTAAGTGTAGGCCATTGTGTGCCGGTGGGAACAGACGACAAGATTTACAAAACTGCATGCACACAGGGACTGGATGTAAAAAAAGCACACGAGTGCTTATTCCATTATTCTCCATATAAAAGAATTATTTTTAAAAAATGTAATGTCAGCCGCTTAACTGCAACACAACGCATTTTTGCTCATAGGACAGAAAATGGTAGTTCCTGTCCAAGCATTTGAAGAAAAAGAAGAAAAAAAAATTGTTTCATTGTCATTGACAAAAAGTTTTTCAACTCTTCTCAAAATGGAAACTCACTTTGGCTCAAGTGTATACAGATCGACAGTGTAAAACTTTTGATTCTCAAAGGCTGAAATTTTGAATTCACTCACACATCATACTCATGGCTGTAGGCAGATTCACGCACACATACATTCAAGTTAGAGCATGCTCACACACTCACACACACACATGGTACATACATTCTCTTCTATGCATTGTCAGTTTAAGGTTGTTCTTAGCATTAATGCACACCCCAAATGACCATGTTATAAGGCCATACCAGAACTGTCCACACTTACACAAAGACACATGATAAACTGACCAAAAAAAAAAAAAAAAAAAGGAAAAGAAAAGTGACAAAACTTTCTCAAAGATCAGGTAAGAGAACACAATTTGTTAAATAACGATCTCCCGGGTCAACTTCAAATGCAGACCTGCCAGTGCCTTCATTCCCCTCGTACATATGCAGAAGATCAAATATGCATGTTTAAAGATCCCATAACTCATGTCAGCATTCAGAGGGTTACGGGAACACGCACATACCCGGCACACATCCTCATAGTGGAAATGTGGCTGCCTTCATGGCGAGAAAAAATGGCTGCATCCACAAAATCTCACCATTGGTGAGCCTGGGAGCTTTCACCAATGAACAAAACAAAAACAAACATAACAAAATCTCTGTCCAGAGAACAAAAAAAAATTTTAGGCAAAAATTCCAAAAGGTGGGATTTCTATTCTATCCAAACTAAAAGACCTTCTGGTATGTCCAGTTTGGAGTGAGGAGGGGGGGGGGGGGGGGTGTGTGTTACATATTGAAGAAGACAAACATACATTAGCATATAGCTGATTATATCTGGACGGTTTTCGCTTCATGCTAAGCAAACACACACAAAGTTCTAATCAAACCTACTGGCTATATATATATGTATATACACAACGGTATTACACTAAAAATGTCCTGTTTTCAATTCTGTGAAGAAAAAAACAAAAACATGTATATTCACACACACAAACAGGTGTGCGTGCACGCACCCACACACACACACACACACACACACACACACACTCTCTCTCTCTCTCTCTCTCTCTCTCTCTCTCTCTCTCCTCTCTCTCTCTCATGCACGCACACCAAATTTCCTAAACTATTCATCACATATCTAATTTCTAACATGTCTTAAAAATTCTTTTTCACCAGAGGTTGTGAAAGGCACAAGATATTTTCAAACAAACAACACTCACAAAACACTCAGAATATTAAGTATGAGAAAAAAAAAAAAAAAAAAAAAAAAAAAGGCAACAATCCACTTCATCAAACATTCTTAATAAATGGGCAATACAGATTCACAACAGAATCTCTACAGCATGCATACTATCTATACAAGTGAAGAGGTCATTAAGAGAACACAATGAAGGGGAAAAAAAAATTTCTAAAAAAAAAATAATAATAACAAAAGCAGGAACAAGGAGTGAATATCTATACTATCATGCAAACAAGAACACAACGGCAGGACACGAACATGTGTCCCTTCAAAGTAAACCTGTGTCCATATCACCTGACTGTGACTAGACATTACACACATGTGACCCTACACAACAACACGAGTCGCTTAGCACCTGACCCACTTTTCCACTAGGAGCCATTTTAAGCTCTTTAGGGTCAGGGAAGTTAAAGCAGCGAGGGAGAGGAGATGGGCGCGGCCCTCAACATGCTGGCCCCTAGAGAAGCTGAGGTCTCTGTTACCTCGCTCCCCTATGACCACACAGGTTAAGGGACACCTTTACCTTTATATCAAAAGTGTCTAAAATAGAGAACTATTCAGACCTTTCCACAGGACACAATCCTATCTATCTCCTCACCCACAATTCTATACAGTAACGACTTTACACACTGACCTTCAAACTAGATATAAGAGTATAACAAATTTACACACAGACCTTGAAACTAGATTTTTAAAAAATTCAAAAAGTATAACAAATTTACACAGAGGATGTCCATGTGGATGACCTTCAAACTAGTATAAAAGTATAACAGAGAAAGTTATAAACTGTGCATAAGACAAAGTGTGAATACAAGTGTCTAAAAACTGCCACACATGATGTAATAAAAGAATGCGCGAGTGCTTTCCACAATAACAAAACAATCGACAGTCTTAACTGCAGATCAATTCTATATCAACAAGTTAGCCATAACAGGTAGTCAGGGCTTTTTTTTAAAGTCACAACAAAATGAGAGATGTGCAGATTATGCAAATAGAAAGTTATTCAAACACATGGAGACAATCAAAAGTGTGCAAATTATGCACATGCAAAATTGTTCAAAAACATGGCAATAATCAACAGTAAAAGCATTTTTTTAGAAAAACAACAAAATCAGTATTCGACAATGAGTAAAACAAGATGAGTACCTAACTACCAAAACAAAGCATGCAAAATGTGTCCAAGAATGTAACATTAAAACAAATGTGAAATCAATATACGAATTAGCATGCATACATATACAAGGCTTCATACTTAGAACTACGACCACATTGTACTTATTTTCTTCCCTTCCTTTCAAATAGCAAAGAAGCAAACCCCCCCCCCAGAACCTAAGAAAAAAAAACCTAAACCCTTTCAGTTCCAACTGTTAGAAAAACAAAGTAAAGCAGTGAAGTATTTTTTTTAAAGCTTTCCGATTCATACAAATATTGACTTCTCCGTCACTGTTGGAACTATACTAATATCCCAGAGGAGATTTCCCATTCAGGGACTGATCTAACTATCAACATTCTAAATACAATAAATACTCAAAGCTTTTTGAATTTTTGAACCAAGATCAAATCAACAAAAATAAAAGCCACATTAAAAAATGCATTATTAAACTTTCAGATCAAGTCATCATTAGTCCAGCGAATTCAGAAATAAGGGGAGGGGGGGGGGAAGGGGGGCACGAAAGCCATGTTTAACAGGTGATAAATTCAGTAATAAGGAGGGGGGGGGGATGAGAGCCATGATTAACAGGTTATAAATTAACGATACAAAAGACCAAAACCAAGACCAAAAATCAAGCAACAAACAAAAAAACAAAAAAAGCCAAAAATAAGTGAACAACCATACACAACATTTCACTCATTGTAAAGTAAACAAAAAAATCCTACCACCAACAAGAACCACAAAGAACACAAAACCTATACAAAGCATGCAGGAGAACATTTTGCTCCTTGGAAAGAAAAAACAAAAAAAAAACCCTGCCAAAAACATACAAGCATGCAAAACATTTTGCTCCTTGTGAAGTAAACAAAGAAATCAAACAACCAACCCACACACACACACACAACAAAACCCCGCTCCTTACAAAGTAAAACAAAAAGCATTCTAACACACACAACCCCCCCCCCCTCCCCCTATACACACAAAAAGCATACACAACAACCGTCCACTCCTTGCAAAGTAAAAACAAAAAGCATTCAAACCCCCCCCCCCCAACCTCAAAAACATAAAAAAGCATACACAACAAAATTTCACTCCTTCTAGTAACACCAAACAACCCAACCCAACCCCAAAACGTCCACACAGTCTATCTAGAGTGGGTCACCCAAGGAACAGTGATGACGACGACAACAACAGACGGGTCGTTGTTGTTGCTGCTGGTGGTGGCAGTGGCGGGGGTTCATGGGTCGATGAAGGAGATCATGATGTAGCGCGTTCCCTTGGTGACGGTCAGCCCCTCGTGGAAGTGGGTCAGGCGCCCCGGGTGCATGAACATCCAGCCCTTGCGGGGCGAGGTGATGGCGCAGTCGTAGCGGATGAACCGACAGCCCCCTCCCTGCACGCAACACGCACGCACACACATCAAGCCTGCATCTCACACTCTTCACACTCTTGCATTCCCATTGATTCTCTCAACACAAACTGCCTCTAGATTTCGCATTCCATCACGAAATCGGGTCAGCCACACATGCTTGCTGGCCTTTTCCTCCTTCTAAGTACATGTATACCAGCAGTTATAATTACTTCCAGACACTCTACAGGGTTTCTCCTTCTAGCCTGATAGAGCTCTGACATGACATGTGGTAGTAATAAGTGAATGTCACAGTGTGATGGAAATCTACTGTGTGTAAATCCAGGCAAATCCCGGATCAGGACTTAGGGGGGTAATTATTAAATCCCGGCAAATCCCGGATCGGGACTAGGAGGGTTAAATCCAACCTCAAGACACACTTATTTCAAACCTAAGATTTTCGCTTTCTGTTTCAATGTCCTATCTGTCCCTGCCTTCAACATCTGAAATCCCCTTCACCCTGCCAAAGTGCGTGTGTGCGTGTGTGTGCCTGTGTGTACATTCAAATTTGCTAAAACTATTAACTGCCATTGATTGCTTGTGTGTTGTATAGGTCGAATGCAAGCGCTTTGATTTGGTTTTGCAAGATACAGCACTATATAAAGTCCATGAGTTATTATTATCATTATTACATGAAACAACAGCCCCCTCCCTGTCGACAACATTTATACAGGTAACACAAGGTGGCAGGTACTCAAAGAATATTTTCCTCTGGAGTTAATAACATCAGTGCCGACACCCATACCCCCCCCCCTCCCCCCAAGTCCTTCGGATGAGACTATAAACCGAGGTCCCATGTGTGAACACACGCAGAACATCTTGCACACACGTTAAATCCTATTCCGCTTTTTGGAGGAAGAGTAGGCCAGTGTGTGCCGGTGGGAACAGATGACATTTACAAAGCTGTGTACACACGGGGACTGGATGTAAAAAAAAAAGCACATGAGTGCTTATTCCATTATCCTCGATATAAAAGAATAAATAAAAAATATTTTAAAATTGGACTTGTTCTGAAGAACTGACTTACAGAACTAGCAGCGCTGTCTGAGTGACTACCAACAAATTCTTACATCACACTAATCTTCAACACATCCTAACACACAAAATGAAAAAAAAACCCAACACCACAAATGTTTAACCCTCTTGCATTCAGACTCTCTGAACACAAACTGCCCCTAGATTTCGCATTCCATCACAAAATCAGGTCAGGCACACATGCTGGCTGGCCTTTTCCTCCTTCTAAGTACATACCAGCAGCTATAATTACTTCCAGACACTCTGTAGGGTTTCTCCTTCTAGCCTGATAGAGGTTTAACATGTGGTAGCAATTAGTGATGGTCACAGTGTGATGGAAATCTACTGTGTATAAATCCCAGCAAATCCAAGTTTGGGACTGAAGAGGGGTAATTATTCATCCTCGGCAAATCCCAGATCGGGACTGAGAAGGTTAAATTCCAAACTGCTCTCACCTCAAAGTCGATGCCTGGGTGGTTGAGGGCGATGTTGATGGTGTAGGTGGAGGAGTCGTGGTGGGGTCGCAGTGACGGCTGCTCATCAGGCCGATAGCGCACCACGAAATTCATGATGGCGTGGGGAGGCTGAACAAAGCATCAAACCATGTCAGTGTGAAATTCTATGTCTGTTTGCGTTATCAAACTTTAAAAAAGAAAAAAAAAAAACAAACACCTACGTCATTTGCAAATCCAACTTCCCCCCCCCCATAAAAAGATTGCAAGTTCTGTGTTTTCTTTATCGAGTTTTTGATTTAAAGATAATGCATCTGTGTATGTTATAAAGTGGTTTAAAAATAAAATGAAATATGCGTTTTAAGAATATACTGTTGTAACTTTGAACTTTTCAGATAAAACTTGTTAGTTGACTTGAAAATAATGTCCCCCTTGGACGCACACACACACTATCACACTGACACAGACACACAAACATACACATGCAGACACACACATACACACACACTAATATACACTCTCTCTCTCTCTCTCTCTCACACACACACACACACACACACACACACACACACACACACACACACACACACACACACACACCACACACACACACCTCTTTTTCTCTCTCTCTGTCTTTTTTTCTCTCCCCTAGATAGATGGCTTGATGAAAAAAAAAACAAATCAATGCTTATTCAATGTGCCATCTGGAAATAAAAAATTTGACTTGACTTGACACACACACCTCCCCCCAACCCTCCTCCCCTCCCCATACCTACCCACCCACCCACACACACAACACAACACCACCACCAACACAACAACAAGACAGGACAACAGAGAGAGACAGAAAGCCACTGACGCGGTGGAAGTATCCGGTGAAGACGTGCTCCTGCACAGGACGGACGTAGGTGTCCAGGATGTGGAGCCAGTGTCGCTCGTACCCCACCTGGTTCATGTGGATGTCCACTGTCGGCACATTCTCATAGCCTCCTGCCAGCCGCGGGTCCTGTACACATACACACACACTGATGATGATGATGATGATGATGATGGTGATGATGATGGTGATGATGATGATGATGGTTCATGTGGATGTCCACTGTCGGCACATTCTCATAGCCCCCGGCCAGCCGCGGGTCCTGTGTACACACATACACACTGATGATGATGATGATGATGATGATGACAGACCTGTGCACCCCCTTACTACTGATTTCAGTATTTTCATGGCAATTTTCAGTATTTTTCACCGAGTTTCAGTATTTTTGCGTGTTGTTCGTGACACACTTTTTCAACATGAAGCATAAACGTCTTTTTTTTAATTGGGTTTTTGTATGATCTGTATTTGTTTGCTCATCCCCCTTCCAATTTCTTTCCATTGTACAAAAGCTCATAAGCTTTTTGTTTTATCAACTAGCAAATCTGGACAGGTCTAGTCTGATGACTTCATAAGTGATGTAATATACAGAGTGTAGAATTGGGAGAGAAAAAAAAGAGGAAATTGAGCCGGGGTCCAGGGGCCGCTTAGGCCCCTGGTGGGGTGCAGGGGCAAAGCCGTGCTGGGGGGTCCAGGGGGGCAAAGCCCCCCTGCCGAAAACAATTTTTCGCATTTTAAAGGCAGTTTGGAGGCCTCTCCAGGCACCATTTTGTGCAATGTGGAGGCATATGTGTGTGTGTGTGTGTGTGTGTGTGTGTGTGTGTGTGTGTGTGTGTGTGTGTGTGTGTGTGTGTGTGTGTGTGTGTGTGTGTGAGAGAGAGAGAGAGAGAGAGAGAGAGAGAGAGAGAGAGAGAGAGAGAGAGAGAGAGAGAGAGGAGAGAGAGAGAGGAGAGACACTCAGACCTTCCATAAAGAACCACCAGAGTATGTCAAACTTGTTATAAAAAGATCTATTCTGGGTAGGGGTAATATAAGTTTGTGTGTACCACTGTGATGGTTAATGGAAAAAGTGGAGAGAGAGAGAGAGAGAGAGAGAGAGAGAGAGAGAGAGAGAGAGAGAGAGAGGAGAGAGAGAGAGAGAGAGAGATCAATACACACTATGGTGAAGATTTAAGAAGATCCTATGCCTTTCTCATTTTATTTTTAATCTGATTTCGGAGTGGACTCACAATGACAGTTTGCATGGCCAGAAAACAAGTGCTGTGTATGTGTGTGCTCTGCTGCTGTCCAGTACAGCACCAGAGCGGAAGCCGTGTTCGGTGTGACATAACTTCAGAGAGAGTCTTGATGTAACTTCAGAACACGTCACTTTGCCGTTTTAACGATCAACTGATTTTTCGAAGATGCGAGAAATTTTACTGTTCCATGATTTTCCAAGAAATCAGCGCTTCTATAAATGAAGAGCCGTGGTTTGCTATGTTCCTGGTTTGCTATGTTCCGACCGCATTCCAATTTTCGACACCACTTGCGAATGAAAGTTCAACTTTCACTAGCGAGTAGCCTGATGCGAGAGACGTAGCGCAGGTTTCAAACCTTACTCGGCAAAACGAACAGCCAATTTTGCTGCTTATGCATCTATATCCGCAACTGTACCTCTTTTAGCCCCATCCTGGCCTGTTAGTGTCATTTTGCATTCACTCCGCGTCTTTCTTTGCTTATAAGTGTATCAGTTTGGTCTGTTTCTCCGCGAAAGTTTACACTTTCCGCCATTTTGTTTTGAAGATACTGTTGTGCGCATGCGTAATCAGGGGAGATAAGTGACTGAATGATAGGGCTTAGCAGACGACGTAACGCGAGATAAACGGCATCGCTGAACGATAGAAGACGACGTTTTCGATTTCCGGATTTTTCGTTGACAAAAATCGGATTTTGATTAATAAAATCGTATTTCCGTATTTTCCAACTTTTTCCGGAACAAATACGGAAAAATACGGAAGGTGCACAGGTCTGTGATGATGATGATGATGATGATGATGATGATGATGATGATGGTGATGATGGTGATGATGGTGATGATGATGATGGTTCATGTGAATGTCCACTGTGGGCACATTCTCATAGCCCCCTGCCAGCCGCGGGTCCTGTACACATACACATACACTGATGATGATGATGATGATGGTTCATGTGAATGTCCACTGTGGGCACATTCTCATAGCCTCCTGCCAGCCGCGGGTCCTGACACACACACACAACACTAAGTCTTCACAGCTATCAGTTTCCCCCAGTGTTATTTATTTACTTATTCTTTTATATCGAGGATAATAGAATAAGCACTCATGTGCTTTTTTTTTTTTACATCCAGTCCCCATGTGTATGCAGTTTTATAAATCCTGTCACCTGTTCCCACTGGCACACAATGGCCTACTCTTACGAAAAGCGGAACAGGTTTTAACCCTTATCCCCCTGCTGCGCCCCTTTATAACATAACCCTGTAGCGCCCATTAGCGCCCTCATTTTTTTGTGTATTGAGTATTGAAAGATGTAAAAATTACTTCCCTTTGACACAAGTTTCACAGTGAATAAACTGTGTGACCCCAGGGGTATAAGGGTTAACGTGTGTGCAAGATGTTCTGCGTGCATTCGCACACAGGGCCTTGGTTTATAGTCTCATCTAAAGGACTTTTGGGAAGAGTGGAGTTAGCACTGATGTTAACTCCAGGGGAAAAATCGAACCTGGGTCGTCAATTTGCAAGCAAAATGTTCTCACCACTAGGCTATCTCGTCCCCTTAGCTGCTCCCAGCTGCTATCTATCCATTCCATCCCATCACCCATCCTTAATTTAAACCTCTTGCATTGGGTGTGTCTCGAACACAAACTGGCCCTAGATTTCGCATTCCATCATGAAATCAGGTCAGGCACACATGCTGGCTGGCCTTTTCCTCCTTCTAAGTACATACCAGCAGCTATAATTACTTCCATACACACAGCAAGGTTTGTTCCTCTGGCCTGATAGGAGCTCTGACATGTGGTAGCAATTAGTGATGGTCACAGTATGACAGAAATCTACTGTAATTGAAGGGGGGTAATTATTCAGCATGATGGAAATCTACTGTAATTGAAGGGGGGTAATTATTCAATCTCAGCAAGGGACCAAGAGGGTTAAACCACATCTGTCAGAGTGTTCCATTGATAAACTTGGTTGAGGGCTGAATAGACTTAACAGTGTTAGCAAAGTAATCAAGTGACAAAGAATAATAAAAGAAAAACATTTTTTAGTTGTAAAAATATCCTTAACTCCATTATTTTTTTCATCCAATTAAAAAATAAAAAATGTGAGATTCTGGAATCTTTGGGACAAGTATATATTTAAAATCCTCTAAATATCGTTTAACTTTTTGTTTCCAAGGGAAAAAGACCACAAAAAACAAAACTTTTTGTTTCCAAGGGAAAAAGACCACAAAAAAACAAAAAAACAAACAAACAAACAAAAAAACCCCCACCAAAAAACCCATCTAAAACTGCTAACACACACACAAACACACACACACACACACACAGAGCTTTATTACAAACATACAAAATAAGTAAAATGAAAAATACAAAAAAAATTTTTAAACTAAAAAAATAAAAAACCCCAAAAACCCCAACAACCACCACCCCCCCCCCCCCCCCCCCCCCCCCCCCCCAAACAAAGGAAACTTACAGAATGTTTACCGTCGGACCATTTATCGGAGGCCTCCATGACGGCGACAAACTCGTCACAGAAGGTGTTGGAGACGATGGGGAACCAGTACACATCAGGGCACGGCTGTTCTGCCACCACCCCCTCCCAAACGCCTGGGAATAGTTCTCGTGCAGGTAGCGTGCCTCCCAGTCCTGTGTGAACACACACACAAGTAAACACACATGTACACATGTATGTACACACATAAACACACACACGGACACACACACACACACACACACACACACACGTACACACACACACACACGTAAACACACACACACACACACACACACACACACACACAAACACACACACACAAGTACACACACACACACGCATATACATACACACGTAAACACATACGCACACACACACGTGAACACACACACATGAACACACACACACACACACACTCACACACACACACACACACACACCACACACTCACACAGACACAGACACAGACACACAGACACACAACACACACACACACACACACACACACCACACACACATCATTTTCCCCAATGCTACCAAAAAAAGAAATTTTCACACTATCCCTACATCAACCCTTTTGCTGCTGTCATATTTTGCTCAGGCACATGCTGGACGAAACAGAGAGAGCGCTGAATCATGATGAACAGCGATCGTCAACTGAGCATTGCTGGTGATGGTTTCTATGACGAATGCCGTTTTGTCAACAGCGCAGTACAGAGGTTTAGGAAGAGAACCCCTTTTCCCTGCACATGTGCACTGTGCTTATTTGTATCCTTCTGTAACCCATATGTGGGTGTTACATAGGGAAGGGCTAGGAGATGGGTGGTTGCCCAATAGCGGGTAACCTGTAGGGATAAGGTTAAATTCACTGGGGTTTTTTTGGTTGGTTTGTTTCTTTTGAGAGGGAGGGAGAGAGAGAAGAGAGAGAGAGAGAGAGAGAGAGAGAGAGAGAGAGAGAGAGAGAGAGAGAGAGAGAGAGAGAGAGAGAGACAGACAGACAGACAGACAGACAGACAGACAGACAGACAGACAGACAGACAGACAGACAGAGAGACAGAGACAGAGACAGAGACAGAGACAGAGAGACAGAGAGAGGATAGTATGGCCAACAGAGATTTAACCCTGCAAACCAAATTGTACGACCCATGAGAGGAGCTGGAAAGGACATGCCATTATTTTATCCCCCAGACATATGTGATGGTTGTAAAGCAAAGGTGAGAGGAAGAAGAAGAAGAAAGGAGAGGGGAGTGAGGAAGTGAGAGAGTAACAATGAGGAGATACAGAGAGACAGGCAGAGACAGAGAGAAAATGAGACACAGAGAGACAGAGACAGACACACACAGACTGACAGAGGAAAATGACAAAATAATAGAAATGAAAGCAAAGGAAACATGAGAGAGAGACAGAGACAGAGAGACAGAGACAGAGACAGAGAGAGAGACAGAGACAGAGAGAGAGAGAGAAAGAAAAAGAGAAAGAGAGAGAGGGATACAGATAAAAATATAAAAATACATAGTCAACAAAATTAAATCATAACAAAAAAACACACAAAAACAACACAAAAAAGGCAAGAAGATTATACTGCAGACAGTACTTACAAATGGATTTTCAAAGATGTTGAAAAGTTCGTTGACCGGGTGTGAGGTCTCAAAGTAATCGGGATTGACCAAGTGACCATACCTCTTGACATTGGTGGCATACATAAAGTGACCCTGCCCACAGACAAACAACACACAGCCTGCAATATAACAAGTCTGTTATCCTGAACAACAACAACAGGTCTACCATACTTTACCATATTGTTTACAGCCTTTTTAACCATGAAAGCCATATCAGGGCTGTCACTTCATTCAGTTTTAGTGGCTCCAGCAACTTTCAACTTCAGGTTCAAATCCAACACCTCCTAATACCTTCAAATATCTAACACTGTCCCTCTGAAAAAACAACAACATTGAATGACACAATATCTAAACCATTTAATTTTTTAAGGCAAATAAACCAGACTGTACTGAGGACGTCAGCCATTCCACTTAATTTTCATCCCCAGATTACAAAAAAAAGTAAAAAAGGATAACAAACATTTTTAAGTACAAAAATATACATAAAAAAATTCCACATGGGTAAATACCACTGCAGAATGGACATCTTGTGCCTATCCCAGTGTCTAGGTATCACTACCTGGTCGCCAGTACAATAAAAAACAAAACAAAAAACCCACAGGCAAGATGTCGAATAATGAGAACAGAATACTGTTTGAGAGATTTGCTTGATAAACGACAGAGAGTGGAGAAAATAAGCAAGAGAGATGACAGAAAGGTAAAGGAGAAAGACAGAAACAAAGAGAGAGAGAGAAAAGTATAAATTTCTTGCATAAAATTTCCAGAAGGTAGGAAAAACAGGCCTAGACACGATGCCAGCAGTCGGTACACTTTCATAGAATGCATACTTCACTACACACTGACAGAATACTGCATTCAATTCAATTCCAGACAGAGAAATTCTCATAGGTTACAAGCCATACATACATACCATTAAACATAAAAACATTTATCACAGAAAAAATACCAATGAAATACATTGTATTGTACTGTATTGTATTTTAAACAGTATTGTACTGTTTTGTATACCATTTTAACTCTAGTAGCGCTGAAATAACGGCAGCGGTACTAGGTGCTGCTGGCTGAATTAACAGCAGCCATTGTTGATTTGCAGTAGGGTGGGGTCAAACAACTCTTGATATTGATATGTAAAACTAAACTAAGTGTGTAAAGTTGTAAATCACTGGAAAGCTTAGATAACAAGCTTTTAAAAGAGTGAAATTTTATAGCAGCATGTAGTGTTTATGATAATGTAAAAAATAAATAAAGTTTAAAAACTGCGCGTGCACTACCAATCACTGTTGCGATGTCGGTGACCCAGATTGATTTTAACACGATATGCAATGTTGTTGTGGTGCAAAAATGTCATGATTCGATAAATACTGTCTCTTGACATAAGTTTAAAAAAATAAAGAGCTTCCGTGGCTTTATCGGTCGTCAAATACTCGGAAAAGTCCAGCGAAATCATCGACGCGATCGCGATCGTCATGGCGGTGAACACTTATTTCGTGTGAACTGGCGGCGTTCTATGACGAAAATACGACAATCGCTTGATTTTGTGTGATGCAAAGTACTCGACAGCATATACAAATGACTTAAAAACAGTTATTTCGAAGCCGTGTTGCGTTAAAATAAAGTAAAACAATGTATGACATCGAAATCGCCCGGTAGCTATGAAGTGCTTTGGACAAAACTTGGCACCGCTCGATTCAGTCCGATCGCGATCAATTTTTCCGAAGTTTTTCAAAAATATTTCACAATCCTTACCTTATCATCTCTATTATTGTTTAATTCAACCAAATCCAGCCTCTAAAACTCCTCATCGCCGTCAATTTCGTCAAAAAACTCGAAAAATACTTCGAGTGATACGAGCGCAAACACTTTGCCGCCATTTTGTTTTCAGGCGATCGACGTTCGTCCAAAAAAAATAAAAAATACACCTCTAAACCAATCAGAATCCTCGTTGCTTGCGACTGCCGACGACCATCACCCATTTCTGCGGCCCTACAATGGCCTTCACGTTCATTGGATGACCTTTGAAAGCCAAAGAAAGCCTTCAATTATGATCACCGACATCATCCCGGAATATTCCGGGAGCCGCCAGAAATGCTGCACTACGTCATTCCGGAGTAATCCGGGAACAGCGCTACTAGGGTTAAGTCACCGCAGATTTCTCTGCATGACATCTGAGCTGCTCTCTCCCTCTTCTTATCTTTCTTCTTATCTATCCTAAGGCTCAAATCTCTTATCATGTCCCTGGATAATTTCCCCTTTTCTACCCCTAAGGCTCAAGTCACTTAACCCTCTTTTGCGGCGAACGTTCGAAAAAAAAACATGGCGCGAAATCGGCGAACGTTCGGATTCCACATGGTCGTTATGGGCGCATCCATTTTGTTCGCGTCACATGCTAGTCACATGACTGCTTTAGCCTCGTTTCCGGCATACATTCTACTTCCGTTTGACACCATTTTTTGGCGGCAAGCGGTTGTGTTTACTTCGCTGCGAATTTTTTAAGTCGAACATACGATCTCGTGATTTTCCAACATGGAGGACGAAGAATTTTACAGCTTGTGGTTCGAGGACAGTGATGACGATTCTGTTTTCGAGGGTTATGATGTTTCTGAATTGCGTGAGGTGAGAGCTGTTGAAAGCGATTTGGACATTGACTTTGAAAACTTGGAAGTTTCGCCGGTCAGCACACCAGAAGTTTCGAGTGATGAAGAAACTGAGGAACCTCGCGATCTTTTTTTTTTTTTTTCCCCCTTGGAAAAATACTGTCATTGTGAATTTGTGAGCATTAAGGGATACTTCCTTGATGCTGATGTGTGGAAATGTAAGTATTACTGCCTTTATTTTTCTTTTCTATGGCTTTTGATTGATGAGGGTATCGGGTCAAGAAGTGATAACATGTCAATTTTCGTGTTTGGATTTTTTTTGTGAAGTCATGTATCATCAAAGTATTCAAAAAATTGTTGTAAAGTGTTCATGAATATGTTGACAACATTCAAAAAATAAAAGGAAAGTGAAATGATACCTGGTTGTATTTTTTTTTTGTGTATGTGTGATGCTACCCTATCTTTTTTACGGAGTCGCTTCCCTTTGCGTAGGATTTAGAGTGTGTTTGACTCATACAGAGTCAGGAAAAAGAGGGTTAAGATGTATCAGGCATATTTCCTCTTTTCTATCCCTGAGGCTCAAATCTTTAACAATGTCCCTGGAAAATTTCCTTTTCTATCCCTCATCCCTTACCCTGTCCCTGGCAAGTTTCCTCTTTTCTATCCCTCAGGCTCAAACAGTTTACCTTGTCTCTGGCACGCTGGCAGAAGGACATGTCTGCATCCATATCCGAGGCATAGCTGTGCGCGTTGCGAAGGTCGTTCAGCTTGTGACCTTGGATGAGAATGACGCCCGTCACAAATGGCACGTTCCACAGCCCTCTGAAAAACGTTATCATCATTGTTGATGTCACTGTGATGCAGCCCTACTACTATGCCTTTGATGTGGTAGGACTTTATCTTCAGTAAGAATCTATTCAATTTGTAGTTTTAAAAAAAACTAAACAAAACAACCAAAAAAACAAAATTCCCTTGGTTTTGTGATGGGGCAGTAATAAGATTACCTCCACAAAACATCTTGCACACAATGTTAAATCCTGTTCCGCTTTCTTGTAAGATTGTGTGCTGGTGGGAACAGATGACAAAATTTACAAAACTGCATACTCACAGGGACTGGATGTAAAAGACAAGCACACAAGTGCTTATTCCATTATCCTTGATATAAAAGAACAAATAGATAATTAAATAAATTAAATATATAATAAAACAACAACAGACAAAAATAACAGAAAAAATATGGGTGGGGCTGAGGGTCTGTATATTTACAAAACCCCAACAAGGTAAAAAGGTAAAGGCGTCCCATATGATAACCTATGTCGTTGTTGGGGAGCGAGGCATAAGAGACCTCGGCTTCTCTAGGGGCCAGCATATTGAGGGTGGCACCCATCTCCTCTCCCTCGCTGCTTTACCTTCCCTGACCCTGAAGAGGGCAGGCACCCATTTACAGCTGGGTGAACTGGGGGGGAACAGTACTGAAGCCAGTGCGCACAAACGGTCACCCATCCACTTGGTAACCACGCTTGATGCTGCTTAACCTCGACTTGCAGAAAGCGAGCGCTCTAACCACTGAGTTACCCCGTCCCCATAAAAGGAGACAAAGTAAACCTATCCAATTGATAACCACGCTCGACGCTGTTTAACCTTGACTAGGGGGAAAGCGAGCACTCTGACCACTGACCTATCCAAAGGGGCACAAACAAAAACAAAAACAAAAAAAAAGGGAGATTTCCCCCCCTGAGTGTTCTCACAGTTTCTTGTCCTCCACAATGTCCATGTAGTCCTCAGAGCGGGCGTAGTACCCCTTGTTGTTCAGCGCCCCCCAGAAGTTGGACCACAGCTTGTAGGGGCGTGTCAGTATTGGAGTTATGATGGACCTGAGCAACAACAACACAGGGATATATATGGATCGGTGCTCAAGAGGTAACGTGCCTGCCTAGAAAGCCAAAAGTCTGGGTTGGAGTGTGTGGTGGTTCAAGTCCCGTTTGGGCCCAAAACTTTTTCTCCCATACGTTAGACTATGAGTGGTGGTTTGGGTGCTAGTCTTTCGGATGAGACGATCAACTGAGTTCCTGTGTGTTATACATCATTATTTAGCACACGTAAAAGAACCCACGGCAACAAGAGGGTTGTACCTGGTAAAATTCTGTAGAAAAAAGCCACTCTGATAGGGAAACATATACAGTTGCAGACAGAAAAAAGGAAAAAAAAAAAAAAGGATGGCCCTGCACTTGTGGCGACGTGCTCTCCCCGGGGAGAGCAGCCCGAATTTCACGCAGAGAAATCTGCTGTGACATAGAGCGGTACAAAATACAAAATAGCAAAATGTAAAGGCACAGGTAAAGATGTCCCGTGACCTATGCAGTCATTGGGGAGTGAGATGTCAGAGACCTCAGCTTCTCTAGGGGCCAGCATATTGAGGGCGGCACCCATCTCCTCTCCCTCGCTGCTTTACCTTTCCTTACCCTAAAGAGGGCAGGTATCCATTGACAGCTGGGTGAACTGGGGGGAAACTGTACTGAAGCCATGGTGTGCAAATGGTCACCCATCCACTTGGTAACCATTTTTCAGGAGAATAGGCCATAACAAGTTTCTATTGACAGAATCAAAGGCCTTTTCAAAGTCAATAAATGCCACATAGAGTTTACCGTTATGATCAAACTGTTTCTGTACAAACGCAGAGTAATCATATGAGCTATAATGGAGTATCCTCTCTTAAAACCAGCTTGGTGTTCACCTGTAATATCACATTTCATAACCCATTCCTGTAATCTATTATCAATGGTAGTACTATACAAATTACTACTTATCTTATGTTACTAAGAGAAATATGAACATGAACATGAACATGAACAAGATTTATTCTTCAGGCCACCAGCCCCAAGAATGGGGGTAACAAAGCATAGCAAAGCAAAGCAAACAATGCAAAAATAAAATGAAACCTCATGACATATATGGCAACTGCTAAAACATATCAAGTGTGAACATGTGTCCTTTTAGATTAAACTGACCTCTTTTAAATGATGTTATTTGTTTGTCAAGTCTCCAAGTTTTCAACAAAATCCTGCCAAAATCCTACTAAGAGAAATAGAGAGGAGGAGAGAGAGAGAGAGAGAGAGAGAGAGAGAGAGAGAGAGAGAGAGAGAGAGAGAGAGAGAGAGAGAGGAGAGAGAGAGAGAGAGACAGTGACAGACACAGAGAGACAGACACAGAGAGACAGACAGACACAGAGAGACAGACAGACAGACAGACAGACAGACACACACACACACACAGACAGACAGACAGAGAAAGAGAGAGAGAGAGATTTTTATTTTTTGGTGTGACTGAGAGGGAAGGAGGCCTGACCTGTTTTGCTGAATAAGTGCCACCAGCACCTCAGGGTCTGTCAGCTGAGCCACTGAGTCCACCGAGAAATAATACTGGCAGCTCTTCTTCACACACTCCTCTCTGCAACACACACATCATGCATGCACGCACGCATGCACGCATGCGCACACACGCACCCACACACACATGCATGCACACACATGCACCCACACACACATCATGCACACACACATGCGCGCACACACACATGCGCGCACACACACACGCACACACACACACATACACACACACACACACACACACACACACACACACACACACATACACACACACACACACACACACACACACACACACACACACACACACACACACACACACGCATTCGCACCACGCACGCACAATGCGCACACACACACGCACACACACACATACACACACATACACACACACACACACACACACACACACAGACAAACACACACATAGTGGTCAGAACATTGCACTCGCAATTTGATGATCAGGGTTCGATTCCCGTTGGGAGGGGATTTTTCCCTGGAGTTAACATCAGTGCTGACTCCACTCTCCCCATAAGTCCTTTAGATGAGGCTGTAAACCGAGGCCCCGTGTGCGAACGCATGCTGAACATCTTGCGCACACGTTAAATCCTGTTCCTCTTTTCGTAAGTGTAGGCTATTGTGTGCCAGTGGGAACAAACAACAAGATTTACAAAAAAAACTGCATACACACAGGGACTGGATGTAATAAAGCACACAAGTGCTTATTCCATAATCCTTGAAATAAAAAAAAACTAAATGAATAAACATACACACACAGCGGTCAGAAATGCAGAACAATAAGTCAAAATTCTCTTTTCAAAAAGTGATAGTCAATGATCAACAAGAAAATGCACCAACTTTCAGTAATTTTTTTTTTTCAAAACACACCAAAAAAAACCCCATAACAAACATAAAAACAAAAGCAGAACCCATGCAATAGGGCTCTAAACCCATTCGATAAATAAAAATTAAAAAGGAACAAGAAAATCTTCTAATCTTTGATTTGTTTTTGCAAGATATAGCGCTATATAAATTCCATTTATTATTATTATTAATCTAGAATTGGAACTTTTGTACCAAGGTACGGCCAAAAATGTTCAATATCTGACAAACTCAAGCTCAAAATAATTATTCCATTTTCTTCCAAAACAGAAATCATGAAACTCGTGAAAATGTGACACTTCGCCACATCATGAGTCGCATTGCACAAGATTCCAATTTTTAGTTGTTCACATGTTATCAATTTGCAATTTTTTTTTTTTTTTAAAGACTATTCAATACAGAAAACAGATTGAAAATTGAACAACTTGATGAACAGTTATTACAAATCTAAATGATAGAATGCAAGGAAGTGACAAAAATGACAAACAGACAAAATCTGCATCATAACAGATGGTCAGAAATGAGGATTTGAGTGTTTTTTAAGCCCATTTTTAAAAGCAAAAGGAATCAAAATTATGTTTTGATATTTCGGCACAAGGTAGAAGAATGGCTATAGTTTTATAACTGACCAAAATCTCAAAATCAACAACTTGAACCCCCCCCTGTTAAATATGGCTCCCAGTGGAAAAGTGGTCAAGGAGCAATGCAACTCATTTTGTAGTGAAGCATAACAACTAAGGCAAAAATCAATGAACAGACCAAAAGCCCTCCGAAACCTAATAAAATAGATAAAACCATAAATAAACAGGAAAAAAAATATATTCCCTGTTAAAGAATACGACCTGTATGCATTGAAATCACACTTGTGGGTACTATAGCAGTTTAGACTTGTCTGAAAGTGAAACATACACAAGTTCTGCACACATAAGATATCTATACACTTGTGTGCAAGGATGAATGTTCATTAATACAAGCCGATAAACATGATAAACACATACTAGCACATGCACATACACACACACACAAACACACACACACACACTCTCTCACACACACACACACACACACACACACACACACACACACACACACACACACACACACACACACATACACACACAAACACACACACATACACACACACACACACTCACATAGCCCAGTTGCGTCCCATGATTTCGCCGATGTTGTCTGAAGGAGAAATTTGGGTCAGGGAATTGTATTCTTTTCCATGCTGCTCGATGAAACGGCTGACATCTCCCGATGATACTCCTCCTGTTGGCATCACACAACAATACACTCATGTATACACTTCTTTCAAACCTAACATTTTCGCCTTCTGTTTCCATCTCCTGTCTGTCCCTGCCTTCAACATCTGGAATTCCCTTCACCCTGCCAAAGTGTATCACCTCTATAAGCGTGCATGCATGTGTGCATGCGTGTGTACGTGTGTGTACATTTGAATTTGCTAAAACCATTAATTGCCATTGATTGCTTGTGTGTTGTATAGGTCGAATGCAAGCGCTTTGATTTGTTTTTGCAAGATATAGTGCTAGATATAAATTCCATGTATTATTATTATTATTATTATTATTATTATTATTTTATTATTATATTATTGTTGTTATTATTATGTATACATTAAAAACAAACTATCCACAGCTAATACCCCACAGTGGATCAATCAGTGGTCTAGGAGTAACACACCTGCCTGGAAAGTGACAAGTCTGGGTTCCAAGAGTATGGTGGTTTGATCCCCTGTTTGTGCCTGAAACTTTTCCCTCATTCTCTTGACCGAGTTGGTGGTCTGGGTGCTAGTCTTTCAGATGAGTCCTTCGGATGAGACTATAAACCAAGGCCCCGTGTGTGAACACACGCCAAACATCTTGTGCACACGTTAAATCCTGTTCCACTTTTCCTAAATGAAGGCCATTGTGTGCTGGTGGGAACAGATGACAAAATTTACAAAACTGAATACACAGGGGACTCTTCTATAGTCTCATACTGGGTGGGTTGGGTAGTGCCAGGTTTTCTCCTGTGCTTGTCACTCTGCAGGAGGTCTGCCTGCCCTCTGGCCTCAGCCCACACATTCCAACTTCAGAGCAGCTCATTTTTAGTGCCTGATGCATGCTGGGTATGTGTGTGTTTCCATAACCCACCCGACAGTTATTTCAATACAAGATCATTAACATGCATATTTTCTCTTCAGCATGTGTCTATATACAAGAGGGAACTGGTTGTAAAGTTTTCATGGTTGCCCCACAGTCACCGGACTAAAGGATAGATAGGTGTGTCTATACACAAAGGGAATGATGGAACTGGCAGGTCTGCACTTCAAGTTGACCTTGGAGGCAGTAAAAAAAAAAAAAAAAATTAACCCCCCCCCCCCCCCCCCAAAAAAAAACCTGCCCTTAGTTCACCAGATACCACCACCACAGTTCAAACCCAGAACTTCTAACAGACCCACAAGATACAACGCAAAAAGGTCTTCATCAACCAGCTATGATGAAGATCATGATTATGCTGATGACAATGACGATGATGAAAATGATGATGACAATGATAAGGATGGTGACAATGACGACGATGACAATGGTGATGACGATGACAATGGTGATGACAATGATGATTACAATGACACTGATGATAAAATGATACCATTGATGATGATGACAATGACAATGGTGACAATGACAATGACACCATTAATAATGATGACAATGACAATGGTAACAATGATGACAATAACAAATGACAACGATGACAATGACGATGATGACACTGACCTTGTTGTGGATGTAGAGGTTGATGCGGTTCTTGGGATAGTTGAGCGCTGCCACCCGTTGGAAGAACTCGCGGATGAAGGGGGTGGGCTGCTCCAGAAAGAGAGCCATCAGCACTGTGGGGTAGTCCTCCACCTGAAACCACAGCCCTCACAGTAGTCAGCCCTGCCTCACCTGGCTACCTTCATTCACCTGGCCATCTTGCATTCCGATTCTCTGAACACAAACTGCCCCTAGATTTCACATTCCATCACGAAATTAGGTCAGGCACACATGCTCCCTCGCCTTTTCCTCCTCATAAGTACACACCAGCAGCTATAATTACTTCCAGACTCTCACCACAGGCTCTGTGCATGTGACCTGACAGAGCTTTGACATACGGTAGCAATTAGTGATGGTCACAGCATGATGGAAATCGACTGTGTGTAAATCCCGGTAAATCCAAGTTCAGGATTCCAGGAGGGGGGGGACAGGCAATTATTCAATCCTGGCAAATCCGGTTCTATGAATGGCTTGAAGCCCCGCATGAGTTTCGCTATTTGTGAGATAACAATGAATTTGAACAGAACTTGCTGAAAACCACACACTAACTAACCTTCACCCCCTGCAGAGAAATGGTATCTTCCTGACAGGACAGGCAGCCAGCACTGGAGGTCCAGCCATCAGCCAGGTAGTTGGCCAAGCGGTTAAACTCCACCTGCACACACACACACACACACACACACACACACACACACACACACACACACACACACACACACACACACACACACCAAGGCAAGGAGGTTAATCCCCAGTGTCTTCAACTCTTTATCACCAATAACAATGCTGCTTCTTGACCAAATGTGACACTCCACCATGAAATAAATCACTTAGCATCAGACCCACTTTTTTGCTAGGAGCCATTTTTGGCAGGTCAGCGTCAGGTTGCCGATTTTGAAGATTTTGATTGATAATGTAGTCATTGTTCTATCTTGTAATGAAATATCGAGGCATTATTTTTTCTTTTGCCTTTAAATGTGTTTTAAAAATACCCAAGCCCTCATTCAGACCACCTATTATGATGCTAAATTTCTCTATTTCTCATTTTTGTCATTTCCAGCAGTCTATCATTTTGAGTTGCAATAACTTTTCATAAAGTTGTCCAATTTTCAATCTTTTTTTTTTGCATTGTCTAGCCATTTCATTGCAGATCAATAAAACATTGATAACTAAAAATTGACCTCTGGTGAAATGTGGATCATTATGTGGTGGGGTGTCACATATATGTTTTCATAAAATGAAAAAGCAGTGTTTAGTGTCATGATTGGCCAAACAAAAAGCATGCAAATGTGTGCACAGGTACTCACACACGCACACATGCGTACACACACCGACCATTCCACCCAAACACTCCTCATTTACACACACACACGCACGCACGCACGCATACACATGTGCATACATGTGTGTGTCCTGTATATGTCAGGTCATAACAGGCAGGCACCCCTGACCACCACCCAAGTGACCGAGAAACAACATAGCAGGGCCTCTCTGGCTGGTGGCCCTATCATGGATTGACATCAACAAGCTCCCAGAGGACTTCCGACCCTGAGGATGCAACATGATGAATCTGGGTATGGTTGGGCCAGAGAGACAGCAGGACAGAACATCACAAAAGACGAGGCAGTAAAAACACAGATGATCATTTTGACTTGACTTGACTTGACTTGACTTGACTTGACAGGTGCTTATTCCATTATCTTTGAAATAAATTTAAATTTTTTTTTTATATAAAAGGCACATGTGACACACACACCCCTCACCCACACACAAAAACCAACGACAAAAGCG
>CM060331.1:52205154-52215154 GCA_030674155.1 Stramonita haemastoma
TAATGTCAATGATCATAACAATAAGGAACAAAAATCCTGATAACGAAAAAAAAAAAAAACCCATTCCAAACACCTGGGACAATAATGATCATATCAATGAGGAACAAAAATCCGGATCATTATAATAATGTTTAACATTCAAATGATAAATATTGCTAATACATCATGGAATTTCTATAGCACTATATCTTGTGAGAACAAATCAAAGTGCTTGCATTCAACCTATTCTTAAATTTTTTCCACATACATCATTACATGTATCATTGTATGCAACCAATCACAAATAGTCCTTTTTATTTTAACAAATTTCAAAATTCAAATTTACATTTATAAATCATTATTACATTATCTCACACACTCACTCACCACACACACCACACACACACACACACACACACACACACACACACACACACACACACACACACACACACACACACACACACACACACACACACACATACACTGACACAGTGGCACATGCACTGTACATTTCAAACTCACACATTAAACTCAAATATATCAAATAAGATCAACCAGAGAGTAGACAAATCACAAAAAAATGTCAATTATAGTATACAAATAGATAGAAATACAATTAAAAAAAATAAATTTAAAAGGCTAGAACAGCAAAGTGGGAAGAAAATAGTTTGAAAAGCATACACACCACACCAGTAAACCACACCAAAAAAAAAAAAAAAATCGAATAAGAAACACACACACAAAAAGGATTCCGGAAAATGATGTTACCTTTACTTTCATTCCATATTTCTTTGCTGAATGCAGAAATCGCTTAAAGCCATCTGTTTCATCAGTTGCAACTGTTATCACCAGCAATTCTGTCAAGAAAAAGAAAAGAATAAAATGATATATTACAAAAATAAACTTATAAAAGTAAACTGAACACAAGGATGAAGGATGGAAAACCCAAACCCAGAACAAATCGTTACAGCATCCTGTGTAAAAGAAAATGAAAATACTGAATAGATTATCAGGTCAGTAAATATTACAATTTAGTAAAATATTCAT
Source organism: Stramonita haemastoma (assembly GCA_030674155.1). Lineage (NCBI taxonomy): Eukaryota > Metazoa > Mollusca > Gastropoda > Neogastropoda > Muricidae > Stramonita > Stramonita haemastoma. The sequence continues at coordinate 52,206,184 of CM060331.1, forward strand.
GAGAGTTGACACATCAAATTGATAGACTATATAAAGTATATTGTCATGATGTATGTAAACTGAAAGGAACATATTTTGTCAATGCTACCTAGTATCTTTAAGTTGTTATAGCTTGTCAATAATAAAAAGATTTTTTTTTTCAGTTCATTAATAAAAGTAAATCTCCCATTCAAAAATCATCTAATGGATTTTTTTTTAAACTAAAGAAACAAACTTTCCCTGGATTCAGTGGATTGTAACATTGCATTTTTTTTAATTCCAGAATTAAATCCAGAGTTAAAACTAGTATTTAATAAATACATGTTGACATCTTTTACAACAGCACCTATATATGGTATGATGTTATGGCAGATTGTAACTTTTGGCAAGCAGACTTTCCATGATCATGTCTAACTCAATCCAAGCTGATGAGAAGGGCATCTTTGTGATATGGGTTTTTTTTTTAATTTTGCTTAAGTTTTTTGTTTGTTTTGTTTGCTTTTTATTTTTCTTCCTCGACTAGAGCTTTCAAAGAGGTTCACCAAAAAGGAAGATTTCTCATATTATGTAGATGCAACCATTTTTTTGCTCACCATTAACTTAAGGTTCTGCATTCCAACTTCAGGGAAAATGTCTTTTTGATTTAACACGACGTCAGTGCATGCATTTCAAAAAAAAAAATTCATACTACAGTACATGTATACAGTCATCTGCACACAATGACATTGACAATGTCATACTCTCCCGAAAGGTTGAACGGGTTTTAAGATGGGCATAACTTAATTTTATAAGATACTAAGCAATCTTGATCATCTTACTACCTGTATACAATTATAGATACATGTATAATGCATGTATGCATTCATGATCTCAGTTTTAAGTCTCATCCACAGGACTTTAGGAGTGTGCAGCCAACACTGATGTTAGCTCCAGTTGAAAAAGATTCCCTCTCAGTGGGGGCTCAATTGATTCCACGCTGCAAGACTGCAAGCTCAATGCTCTAGCCACTAGACTATCACTAGTATCAGTCACCCCTCTCCCCATGGTGGAGTTATTAAATAACATTATAGTTGAAATGAATCATTCAAAATTCAAAATCAAAATTAATGGGTGTGCGACATTCTATGACTTACTTAAGTTACGTGTACAGGATTTTGCCTATTTTTCAATCAGCAAAATTGCGTGGAACATGTGTAAAGAGAAACTAAGATTATATGCAACATTAGGTCTGTAAGTATAGCTTTATTTGTCAATAAGCAAAATTGTACAGAACATTTGTAAAGCAAAATAAGAATTAGGATTAGCATCACTTTAAAGATCAAAACCTGTTATAGTTAACTAAATAGTAAATTAATGGAGTTAAACACCAGTTTAGGCTTTGTTTTTAAAAGTTAGGCCTAACAACAGAACTGATTAATTGATGAAGCCTAGCACATGTAGACGCAGTAAGCTTTAGAATCAATTTAAAATAGGCTTAATCATGCTATTTCAATCTTTGTATTGCTTGGTTCTGAATTTGAACTTAACTTGATGAAAATGAATTATGAAGTGAATTCAAACTATATAAAAAAAAAAATAATAATAATGCAATTTCCGAACTGTAATTTTGTGTAAATACGCCAGCTATAATAATTCTTATATCAATTTCAGAGCACTGCTAGCATCCCTTAGCCTAGTTCCATCAGGGATGATGTCAACTTTGAACAAGGCCCCAGGCCTAGCCCAGCCAGCAGCCTACGTCTGATGGTGTACCTAGGCCTAGCCTACGTGACGGTCAGCAAGTGTTTCCCTCCTCCCTCAAACTTGGCTCACGACCTCAGCTCGTTTTCCGTTGTGTGAGCATGTCACGTACGCTAGGCCTAGGCTAGGCTAAATCAAGTTTGTGCCCAGGCTAGTGCAAGAGAAAGCCCTCCAACTTCATCGCGACTTTCACTTCAAATAATCAGATAGCCCTAATGTTAAAACACATTGAATATTTAGTAACATGTCACTGGTCGAGAGTTCTGTTCAAATCTAACTCTGGGCAAAACTTGACAACAAACTTGTTCAAGATGTTAGGCCTACGTGACGTGACGGGTGGATTCTATGGATGTCTGCAACTTCATGAATCTTGTAGGCCTATTCAACGATGCTTTAGTCTTGGCATAAGAAGCAGAGTATGCCATTATTCATCATCTACTTTGAGGCATTCTTCTTTTATTGTTTGTACGATCGCTGACTTTGGGTCATCATATAGGCCTAATGGGTACCACCAACCGAAATTGCACAACAAAGTGATGAGCTTACCATTTTCTGATGCCAATGTGCATCCAAGAAGCACAACACCTAAAACAGCCAAAAACAGCAGACGAAGCATCTTCGCTGACAAAAACACCAAGAATCGATGATGGTGAAACAATTTGGAGTGGTCTTTCCTGAATCGTTGGGAACTTGACGTACGACTTCAGCAATCAAATTCTGTTGCGATCTTCCGTAGGCCTAGTAAACACCTAAGCCAACCACGTCGTTCTCACTGCTAGTGCCACATCACAACCTCAACTTCACGACCGTGGTTCCGGAAATTTGCAGACTTTTCCAATCTTCCCATCTTCTATCTTCGTTCTCTTCGGGTAGTTTCGGAACGACTTTTCAGGTTTCTGATTGGTCACCTGGGCTTCGGATTTGTCGTCTGCATGGGAAAGGGGGCTCGTGTGTTTCAGTTTAGGAAATCGGCCTACGTAGAATGGAAGTAAGCTGGAGTGAAAATATTTATGGCGCATAGTTATGCACCAAGAAGTGGCTCAGCGAGCTTGTCAGTGTCGCTGGGGAGAGGAAATGAGGACTGTGACTGTTGAGTAATGCACGGAATTTTTCACTCCCTTGAAATGGAAACAAAGGCTTGAATCTCTCTCTCTCTCTCTCTCTCTCTCTCTCTCTCTCTCTCTCTCTCCTCTCTCTCTCTCTCTCTCTCTCTCTCTCTCTCCACCACACACACACACACACACACACACACACACACACACACACACACACACACACCACACACACTTTAGAACAATCACAAACCAACTTCAATGTGAGACACACACACACACACACACACACACACACACACACACACACACACACACACACACACACACACACACACAAACACGACATTTCAGAACACGCACACATACACGCACGCGCGCGTGTGTATGTGTAGGCAAGACTACATTAACTTTATTGATCGATTCTTTAGTACCAGTTTATACACTGATTATTACACAATTTTGACTGATCGAAATAAACTGATCAATAATGACACACATTGGTTTAGTTAATGTATCTCAATATGTAAATTATTATAACTCATACAGTGTTAAACCCAAACTCCTAGATGAAAACTTGAAAAAAGAAAGATTAACATAGTAAAAACACAATAAAGGATTGTTAACCACGCCTCTGTCCTTGGTTCACAACTGTTTTGTTGTTGTTTTTGTTTTTTGTTGTTGTTGTTCCTCGGCTAGGGCTTCGAGGTTCACTAATATTGACAGATTTTGCGTCTGTGACCGTTGTTGTCCACTATAAAGGTAGCCACATTCAGACTTCGGGATTGTATGCTGGGAATGTTCGTGTTTCCGTAACTAGCCGAATGATAACATGAAGTACGGGGTCCCTAACGTGCATATCTGACCTTGTGCATGTGTCATATACACGAAGGGAATCAAGGCACTGGCATGTCTGCACTTGGAAGTTAACCATGGAGATCATTAAAAAAAAAAATCCTCATCCTTAATTCACCAGACGTATCCAAGATTCAAATCCACGACTCGGTATGCCAGTTCAAGTCTTTTTAATTGGCCATGTGGATAATGTAAAAATATAGCCTATGATTATTTTGTTTGAATTTTACTTGTAAATCTATTGACAGTCTGTTGCCATATGTATGTAGGCTTAGGGCTTTTCCTCCCTGGATAATGGATCAAGACGGCAGAAATATCAATAGGCAAGAAGGAGGTGACCGGAAGAAAAGGAACAAGGCAGAAACAAAGAGAGAGGGATAGAAAAGGAGGCAATTCTTAGCACAGAATTTCCAGAAGTGGGGGTGCTATTTATACTGACATGCCCCTAGCCTTCCCACGGGGGTGGGGTTGGTTGAGGGGAAGGGGGAGGGGAGGGTGTAGCCTCATTCGAAGGACTTTTGGGGAGTGGAGTCAGTGCCAATGGTAACTCCAGGGGCAGTGTATACTTGGATAGACACCCTGGTGGAGACTCGAACCCATAACCTTCAGTTACCTTCAAATCAGTAGTACAGCGTTCTAACCACTGGGCTATTCTGTCCAGACCTTTGATTCAACCTACAACCCCCCTCCAACCTTTAGAGATGCCAAAGGGTATGACAGTATAAACAGCATCCCCACCTAGGCCTAAGGGAAATTTTGTGCTAGGAATTCCTTTTTTTCTATCCCTCTCTTTGTTTCTGCCTTATTCCTTTTCTTCTTGTCACCTCCTTCTTGTTTATTTTCTGCCTTCTTGTTCCATTCGCCTGTCTTTTTTTTTTGTCTCCAGAAAGACTTAACAAATTAACAATTACTATCTCCCACGCCGAAGTGGGATGCGCTGGGCCTGACTTGTCAGGTGCTGAACAGCAGCGCAACGCAATTTTTGCTCATAATATGACAGACTACAATAGCTGCTGTCTGAGCATTTGATGAAGAAGAATTCAATCTACCACACCTACGCAAAAGGGGGTGGGATAGCCTAGTGGTCAGAACATAGCGCTCGAAATTTCACGACCCGGGTTCGATTCCCAGTCGAGGGGATTTTTCCTCTGAAGTGCAGATCAAAATGTGATCTGCCTCGAGTCTGGACAACTTCTCGGCAACGACAGCACGGTCAGACAGTGGGAATGTGGCCTCTATAAAGAGGCTGCATAAATACTACCTTTTACCACTATGGGCAAAGTGCATGCAGAGGACTGCTTTCGACCCCCCCCCCCCCCCCCCCCCCCAAACGATACAGAACGTCGCACAATTCACAGGTGTAGATCTAACGTTAGATCTACGACGCTGCGATTGGCAGTTCCGATCGCATGGGAAGTAATCTAATTACCGCCCCGCCACAAGACGATAAACCAAGGCACCGTGTGCGAACGCACGCAGAACATCTTGTGGTCACGTTAAATCCTGTTCCGCTTTTCATAAGAGTAGGCCATCAGATGCCGGTGGGAACAGATGACACGATTTACAAAAACTGCATACTCACGGGGACTAGATGCAAAAAAGCACATGAGCGCTTATTCGATTATCCTCGATTTAATAGAATAAAGTAGATAAATAAATAAATAAATAAATAAATAAATAAATAAATAAATAAATAAACGCCGAGCGACTTCGTAACCCAATATGAAGCTTTTTTTTTCTTCTTTTTTTTTTCTTCTTTTTTTTTTCTTCTTTTTTTTTTAGTATTTTCCCAAATTACTGAATATTGGCACAAGCTTTCTTTTCTTTTCTTGTTTTCTTTTATTCTTTTAATTCCTGGTAACAGGCCAGGGAAAGTCTGCATCATCTAATCATAATCATATGATGGGATTGAAGGCCTTTTGTGTTTTATGCGGAGGAGACTGGTTGGAAAATCTTCAGTGGTGCCCCAAAGGTCTACGAGACTACTACGGTGTAGGTGAGGTGAGAGGAGGAGATTATATTTCAGGAAAATTTGAGCCAGGCCTTGTTCAGTGTTTTTGTTTGGTGTAGGCAATGTAGTATGTCCAGACCAGCTTTTAAAGTGATAGTTGTTTTGAAATTATCTTCTCTTTAAAGCTTGTCCACAGGAAAATAAATCTTTGTATGCGAGCGAAAAAAAGGTTTGCTTAGTCAACTTTGAGAGAGAGAGAGAGAGAGAGAGAGAGAGAGAGAGAGAGAGAGAGAGAGAGAGAGAGAGAAGAGAGAGAGAGAGAGAGAGAGAGAGACAGACAGACAGACAGACAGACAGACAGACAGACAGACAGACAGACAGACAGACAAAGACAGACAGAGACAAAGACAGACAGGCAGACAGACAGAGAGCATACTGTGTGTGTGTGTGTGTGTGTGTGTGTGTGTGTGTGTGTGTGGTGTGTGTGTGTGTGTGTGTGTGTGTGTGTGTGTGTGTGTGTGTGTGTGTGTGCGTGTGAAACAATATACAAAACACTTTAAAACGAAATAAGCATATCTACCACACTTGATCAATCACCAGGCATGAGATGCCAGGAAAATCAGAGCAGAACACAAAAAAATGCTCAAGATTTTATTGTCGCAATGTTTTACACATTTACAGAGAAGTACATCAATAATTTCATTTTACGTTATTCCTGCTCTTCTCACTAATAGATGACATAGTTTTTTACTTGTTGATTACAATATTATAGCTTTTCACTCTTTGATGCTACCATACCGACAGGTTCTTCGGCTTCCTTTTGTGTAAACATAACAAACTATATCACCCACTTTATGAATCACTAAGTGTCAAGAGACTTTTTAGGCAGATATTATTATGGTAAACAATATTTATGTGAAATATTATCACATGTGCAGAGACTTTAAACAGATATCGTGAACCATGTTTTTCACATACAATAATATAACCAAATTTAAAGACGCTTTAAGAAATATATTAAATAGTTTTATTCCTTTCCAATATCACTAAAGCATGACAAAACTTAAAACAAAAAAAATTCTAAACAATATTATTCATGTCTAATATCACCAAATTGTGAAGAAGTATTAGATATGTATAACTAACAGTAACCATGCCTAAAAAGAGATATTGTAAACAATATTATTCATTTCTAATATAACTAAACGTGACCGGCCGGGGTTAAAACAAATGTTGTCAACAATATTTTTCATCTCTAATAATATCACTAAGTACAATCAGACTTTAAAACAAATATCACGAACAATATCATTGACATATAATAGCCCTCAGCGTGACCAGGCTTAAAACAGGTAGGCCTATCCAATTACAAAACAAATTTTATTCACTTCTGGTGATAACCAAGTGTGAAGAAATGTTTTACGTAGAACATGTGGTCCACACTGATACATTTTGTTTATAAGCTCATGTTAGAATGAGTGCTATGTATTGAAAGAGCATCACTTGTAAAGCCTTAAACTCCATAAACTACTCGGTTCTTTTTTTTTGCAATCACGAATTCAAAATGGCCGCTACAACAAAAAATGGACACTTCTAAATCTTTTTTAAAACAAGTACAAGAAACCTATTTTTACAGACACGTTCTACAGTCTTTCTTTTAATTCACAAAGGAAAATTTTCATATTCTGCATTAATTTAGCAATTCTGTTATCCAACACCCCCCCCCCCCCTACCTCTCCATGACTTTTGGTTAATGTTTAGATCTGTGTCTACCTCTGAACAAATTATTATTATTATTATTATCATTATTATTATTATTATTATTATTATTATTATTATTATTACTATTATTGTTATTATTATTATTATTATTATAAACAGAACAGAACAGAGAGAGGAATGGAGGGAACTGGTTGTCAAGTCTTCATGGGTGCCCCCACGGTCGCCAGACTGATAGATAGATAGATAGATAGATAGATAGATAGATAGATAGATAGATAGATAGATAGATAGATAGAAAAAGAGATAGATAGATAGAGAGAAAGATAAAGAGAGATAGATAGATAGAGAGATAGATAGATAGATAGATAGATAGATAGATAGATAGATAGATAGATAGATAGATAGATTATTATAAAGAATGTTATTCACTTGTAATACCACTAAACAACAGTAATGTGGCTTGGAACAGCTTTGCTTTAGTCATTGCAGACACACAGCAAACACTGGTTGACGTCCACTTGGTAACCGGCCAGACCACAGTCCAGAGGGCAGTTGAAAGGGGGGCATTCTCCTGCAATGATAAAAATGAAATCGAATCAAATTCTTTGATTTCGAGGGTAATGAATAATTATAAGCAGTTATGTGGGTTTTTTGTTTTGTTTTTGTTTTATGTAGTAGAGGAGAGATGAGGAGACGAGAGAGAGAGAGAGAGAGAGAGAAAACATGTAATATGTATATCATCACAGATAAGAACTGAAAAAAAGTCGAAGTAGTAGTAGTAGTAGTCAGTGAGTGAGAACACACGCACGTGCGCGCGCGTGAGCGGGTATGTGTGTGTGTATGTGTGTGTGTGTGTGTGTGCGCGCGCGCGCATGTATGCGTGCGTGCGTGTGTGTGTGTGTGTTACGTGCGTGCGTGTGTACGTGCGTGCGTGCGTGTGTGCGTACACGCACGCGTATATACGCTATTACTTGCGTGTGCGTGCATGAGTGTGTGCGCACGTGTGTGTCTGTTTATTTTATTACTTATGTTGGTTCTTTAAGCATGTATACATAATTGGTTGTCAGTTAGTTAGTTAGTTAGTTAGTTAGTTTGTTAGTTAGTTAGTTAGTTAGTTAGTTAGTTAGTTAGTTAGTTAGTTAGTTAGTTAGTTAGTTGTGTTTGTTTGTTAGTAAGTTACTTAGTTACTTAGTTTATTCATTTATTCATTTATTCTTCTATATCAAGGATAATGAAATAAGCACCCGTGTGCTTTTTTCAGCCAGTCCCCGTGTGTATGCAGTTTTGTAAATATTGTCATCTGTTCCCAACGGCACACAATGGCCTACTCTTACGAAAAGCTGAACAGGATTTACTTTGTTCGTTTGTTTGTTCATTTATTTGTTCGTTTGTTTCTTGCTTTGATTTTGAACATCTTCATACCTTCTCCAGTTTCTGGAGTAGCAGTAGTTGTCGCAGCTGGCGTAGTTGTTGGTTTAGGGGTGGTGGTGGTGGTTGTCGGCGTAGTTGTTGTAGTTGTAGGCGTGGTTGTAGTCGTAGGCGTAGTTGTAGTCGTACGCGTAGTTGTGGTTGTTGGTGTAGTTGTAGGCGTGGTTGTAGTTGTTGGTGTAGTTGTGGTTGTTGGTGTAGTTGTGGTTGTTGGTGTAGTTGTGGTTGTTGGTGTAGTTGTGGT
>CM060331.1:52220154-52242654 GCA_030674155.1 Stramonita haemastoma
AATGTATCATCAACCTTACTTGCAATATTGCTGAGCCATGTCGTAGTCTTTGGCATACTGGGTGACGAACCAATAGCAGGACGTGGCATGAACAAGGAGATAGTGGTCCCGAGGAACCTTGGAGGGACAGTCATGCTGGCTAAATCCCTCCGCTGTTGATCAGAAGAAGAAGAAAAAAAAGAACCCCCCAAAAACACCAAACCCAAAACAGATGATTTATTTCGGTGAGTCCTCTCCTCTCTCTCTCTCTTCTTATCCTCTCCCCTCTCCTCTCTCTCTCTCTCTCTCTCTCTCTCTCTCTCTCTCTCTCTCTCTCTCTCTCTCTTCTCTCTCTCTCTCTCTCTCTCTTCTTTGCTCTTCTTCTCTCGTCGTCTCTGTGTCTCTCTTGTCTGTGTGTGTTGTGTGTGTGTGTGTGTGTGTGTGTGTGTGTGTGTCTGTGTCTGTGTGCTGTGTGCTGGCTGTGTGTGATGCGTGTTGTTTGATAAGTCTTCCCTGTTCGTTGATTTGTAGTATTATTATTATTTATTATCATTTTTCGGTAAATGTATATATTCATTGCTTCTTCATTTCTAGATTTTGACACAGCCCCTTTCATGCAGTTTTAATTTTACTTTTTCCCACCACCACCAATGGTCCACTTTCGAAGCAACGGTTTTAGCGTGGAAATGTTTAGCGATCGTTTCCACAGGCACACATTACGTCTACACTTCGAAAAGCTGGAAGGGATGCGTAGCGCATGTCTGATGGTTTCCAGGGATAAATCGCTCTCGAACAGAGGGTTCTGACACGAGGTTATTCAGAGTGTTCCTTGTGAGTTGGTTTGTGTGTGTGTGTTTGTGTGTGTGTGTTGTGTGTGTGTGTGTGTGTGTGTGTGTGTGTGTGTGTGTGTTGTGTTGTTGTGTGTGTGTGTGTGGTGTGTGTGTGTGTGTGTGTGTGTGTTACCTACCTGCCTGTCTGTGTGACTGTGTTTTTGCGCGCGGTATACACGCCCATGTATCTTCACACGCACATGCATACCCAAATACACACATACTTACACACAATATACATACTTACACAAAATATACATGCATACATACATACATACATTACATACATACATACATACATACATACATACATACATACATACATACATACATACATACATACATACATACATGCATACATACCATACATACATACATACACACACACATACATACATACATACATACATACACACATACTACACACACACATACATACATACATACATACATACATACATACATACATACATACATACATACATACATACATACATACACACACACATACATACATACATACATACATACATACATACATACATACATACATACATACACACATACACACATACACACACACACACATACACACATACATACATACATACATACATACATACATACATACATACATACATACATACATACATACATACATACATACGTACATACGTACATACATGCATACACACACACACACACACACACACACACACAACACACACACACATCACACACACACACAACACACACAACACACACACACACATCCATCTATCCATCCAGGGATACATACATCTATCTATCCACCCATCCACACATGCATACCTACAGACATACACACCTGTCTACACGCATTTTCACCCACCTTGGACCAAAAGACAGACCAGCAGTGAACTGACCACCACCACAGCCCTCATGGTGACTACAAGACAATGGACACACTATACCAGCGAAGGCCAACACGCCTGCACTTCATATAGGTCAAGAACTGAAAACTAGAATAACGGCTACCAGTCCAGAACAGACGGAGCAGAGAGAGAGAGAGAGATAATGGTGACTGACTTTGGAATGGAAGCAAACTCAAGATAGGCCCAGAGCGTGGACAGATTAATGGCAGTGTTTGGTCTTTAATCTTACACACGCACACAGAAGAAGCAGACGGGTTGTTGCGTTGGTGCGCACGTACGTAGGCATAGCATTGATACGAGGACGCGCCACGCGCACGTACGCATGCGCTCACGCACCAACACGCGCAAACACACAAAAATACACATGCATACATACATACATACATGTATACATGCATACATACATAAAACATACATATATATATATACACATACAGACAGACATATATACATAAATGCACAAACACACACCCACACACGCACACACGCACGCACGCAAGCACGCAGCACACACACACACACACACACACACACGCACGCACAGCACAGCACACACACACACACGCACGCACGCACGCACAGCACGCACGCAGCACAAACACACACACACCCCACACACACACACACGCACGCACGCAACACACACACACACCACACACACACACACACACACACACACACACACACACACACACACACACACACACACGGCGCAGTCCATTAGAATACTTGTTGTGTTGTAGTTGAATTATTATTGTTTCAAGTTAACTTTTTTGTTACGTTTAAATTTTGTTCACGTACAAGCCTTTTTCCCCTTTAAATAGCCTACTCCTAGATACCAACGCACATGTCATCTTCACACTGATTTTTTCTTTCACCCCTACACCCTCTTCTCTTTTTTCAACATCCCGACACATTCCTCGTCTAATATCACTGACAGTGTACACACGTTAAATTGAAGACAACAACAACAACAACAACAACAACAACACCACACACACACACATGTGCGCGCGCGCAGAGAGAGAGAGAGAGAAGAGAGAGAGAGAGAGAGAGAGAGAGAGAGAGAGAGAGAGAGAGAGAGAGAGAGAGAGAGAGAGGAGAGAGAGAGAGGAGACGAGAGAGACAGAGAGAGACAGAGAGAGACAGAGACAGAGAGACAGAGACAGAGACAGACAGACAGACAGAGAGAGAGAGGTGTATGGAGAGAGAGTATGGAGAGAGTAAAGGGAGAGGAGAGGGAGAAGTATGGGGAGAGTAGAGGGAGAAGTATGGGGAGAGTAGAGGAAGAGTATAGGGGAGAGTAAAGGGAAAAATATGAGGAGAGGAGAGGGAGAGTATGGGGAGAGTAGAGGGAGAGTATGGGGAGAGGAGAGGGAGACTATGGGGAGAATAGAGGGAGAGTATGGGGAGAGGAGAGGGAGACTATGGGGAGAGTAGAGGGAGAGTATGGGGAGAGTAGAGAGAGAATACGCTGGGGAGGTAACAGGGAGCCCTATGGGGAGAGCAGTGGGAGCACTTTGGGGAGAATAGAGGGAAAAGTATGGGGAGAGTAGAGGAAGAAATATGGGGAGAGGAGAGTAGAGGGAGAAGTATGGGGAGAGTATGGGAAGAGTAGAGGGAGAAGTATGGGGAGAGTACAGGGAGACAGAGAGGAAGACTATGGAGAGAGCAGAGGGAGAGTATGGGGAGAGTGGAGGAAGAGTATGGGGAGAGTAGAGGGAGAAGTATGGGGAGAGTAGAGGGAGATATGGGAGAGTAGAGGGGAGAAGTATGGAGAGAGCAGAGGGAGAAGTATGGGAGAGAGTGGAAGAGTAAGGAGAGTATGGGGAGAGTAGAGGGAGAAGTGTGGGGAGAGTAGAGGGAGAGGGAGAGGGAGAAGTGTGGGGGAGAGAGAGAGGGAGAGTGGAGAGAGGGAGAAGTGTGGGGAGAGTAGAGGGAGAGTAGGGAGAGTAGAGGGGAAGAGGGGGGAGAAGTATGGGGAGAGTAGGGGAGAGTAGAGGGAGAAGTGTGGGGAGAGTAGAGGGAGAGGAGAGGGAGAAGTTGGGGAGAGTAGAGGGAGAAGTGGAGAGGGAGAAGTGTGGGGAGAGTAGAGGGAGAGGAGAGGGAGAAGTGTGGGGAGAGTAGAGGGAGAAGAGAGGGAGAAGTGTGGGGAGAGTATGGGGAGAGGAGAGGGAGAAGTTGGGGAGAGTAGAGGGAGAAGAGTAGGGAGAAGTGTGGGGAGTGAGGAGAGAGGGAGAAGTTGGGGGAGGAGAGAGGGAAGTAGGGGAGAGGAGAGGGAGAAGTGTGGGGAGAGTAGAGGGAGAAGGATGGGAGAGAGAGGGAGGGAAGTGTGGGGAGAGTAGAGGGAGAGGAGAGGGAGAGAGTGTGGGGAGAGGGGAGGGAGGAGAGTGTGGGGAGAGGAGAGGGAGAAGTGTGGGGAGAGTAGAGGGAGAGTATGGGGGATGGAACTACGGAAGGGAGGTTACAGGAGGACTAAGGGTGGAGGGCAGTGGGAGCACTTTGGGGAGAATATGGGGAGAGTAGAGGTTAAAAACTATGGAGACTATAGCGGAGAGTAGACTGAGACTATAGGGAGAGATACAACTATGGGGAGAGTTTTTGAGGGAGAAATAAGGGGAAAATAGAGGGAGACTATGAGGAGAGGAGAGTACAGAGGGGTTATAAAAATACATTTTTTCTTATCGTATTTTTATTCTTCTATTATCGAGGATAATGGAATACGCACTCGTGTGGTTTGTTTTACATCCAATCCCCGTGTGTACGCAGTTTTGTTAATCTTGTCATCTGTTCCCACCGGCACACAATGGCCTACTCTTACGAAAAGCAGAACAGGATTTAACGTTGCGCAAGATGTTCTGCATGCTTTTGCACACAGGGCCTTGGTTTATAGTCTCATCCGAAGGACTTTTGGGGAGAGGGGAGTCGGCACTGATGTTAACTCCAGGAGAAAAATCTCCTAGAACGGGAATCAAATCTGGGTTGTCAAATTGCGAGCGCAATGTTCTGACCACTAGGTATCCCGTCCCCCTAGAGAGTATTGTGTGTGCGTTTGTTCTTGAAAATCCACTCACAGATGAGTACAACAGCTGTTTGTCTTTTGCTGTTTGTTCTTGGACAGGCAAGTGTTAACTATACACTTTGTCAATGAATAAATCCTTAATTTATTGTTGTCCCTTAAGAGAATGATTTATCTATTTATTTTATTTTATTCTTTTATATAGAGGATAGTGAATAAGCACTCGTATGCTTGTTTTACATCAAGTCCCCGTGTGTATGAAGTTTTGTAAATCTTGTCATCTGTTCCCACGGCACACGATGGCCTACTCTTACAAAAAGCGGAACCAGATTTAATGTTTGGCAAGCCAGGGTTTTCAAGGTTGTGATTTTGGGTTATCTTCAACAAAATCCAAGGGCTTGAATTTATTCTTTTTATAACCAAAAAAAATTCTTATCCAGAAATTGCCAATGCAGAATTCCGGTTTCAAACAGAAGTAAAAATCATGCATGACTGGTGGGTGTCTGTGTGCTATTGGTGTTTTGTGTCTTTGATCTCTCTGTGTCATTGGTATCCATATGTCATCAGTTTTTTATGGTTTTACACACACACACACACACACACACACACACACACACACACACACACACACACACACACACACACACACAAGTACAGACACACAGACACACACATACACGCATGCACACACACACACACACACACACACACAAACACACACACAGACACACACACACACACACACACACACACAAACACACACACAAACACACACACACACAGAAACACACAGAGAAACACAGACACCACACAGAGAGAAAAACACACACACATACTGTGTGTCTAATATCACTTTTTGTGAACAGACGGTTAAATGAAGAACAAACACACACAACAATGATCACACAGAGAAGAAACAGACAGACAGTACAGCACAGATAGATCAGACAGTCAGACAGCAGACAGACAGACACACACACACAATGCACAGGGAAATGCCAAGGAACTGACTGGTACTCAGGTAAGTTACACTATGTCAGTGTGTTTCAGTAAAGAACATAACAAACAAAATATTATCTTTTTACAAAATGAGTGGTTTATTCTGTTTTATAACAATCTGTATAATTACAGTTCCACCTTGTTATATAATAATCTAACAATAAAATCAACTTCAATGGAAAACTTTATCATATATGTATATATATATATATTCAGAAAAAAATAGCTTATCAAAATTTTACAATGCAAGCAACAATCTCAGCCAAAAGAATCTAAACATCAAAACATTCTCTGATTTAAAGTAGGAATGCAGCATACTTTATGGTGGGAAAAAACGGTCACAGAAATCTCACCATTAGTGAACTTTCTTTCTTTCTTCTTCTATATCGAGATAAAGGAATAAGCACTTATGTGCTTTTTTACATCCAGTCCCCATGTGCATGCAGTTTTGCAAATCTTGTCATCTGTTTCCACCGGCACACACTAGCCTACTCTTACGAAAAGCGGAACAGGATTTAACGTGTGCGCAGGATGTTCTGCGTGCGTTTTCACACGGGGCCTCGGTTTATAGTCTCATCGAAAGACTTTTGGGGAGAGTGGAGTCAGCACTGATGTTAACTCCAGGAGAAAAATCCCCTCAAATTTTGAGCTCTAGCCAAGGAACAAACAACAAACAACAAACAAACAAACAAACAAACAAACAAACAATCTTTTTTAAGTCTCTGGGTGTGCACATTTTTTGTTCAGTGTTAACAGAATGAATGGGTTAAAACAGAACCACAGCATTCCCCCTCCTCTCCACCCCACATTAAAACTCTGTGTAGTGTGGTGCAATACATCAAATGTTCAATAATAATAAAAATTCACACTAAGAAAAATAATCAGGCAATCATTAAATGCCACAACGGTAAATCTATAAAGCAATAAAAAGAACACGATATGATAAAAAAAAACCCACACCAACCCAAACAAAATAACATGACATGCTAAAACAAACAACACATAAATTTCTAAAATTTCACAGTTTTAAGTTATAACATGAATTATAAAAAAACACACAAAAAAAGATGTTTTCTTGTAAGAAACCCAAGTGTAAAACCTGTAAAGAGCACCAGTATGTAACACAAACAAATCTACACACAACAACATACAATATCCTAGGAACACAAACAAATCCATCAAAACAACAATATACAATATCATACCAACACCAATACATAAAAACAACACCATACAATATCAAAAGAACACATAAAAAAACCATACAATATCACAGGAACACAAACAAAACAATATAAACAACATACAGTGTCATAGGAACACAAACAAAACAATAAAAACAACATCCGTTATCATCATAAAAACAACAACATACAATATCATAGAAACACAAACAAATCCATAAGTAGGAAGGTGGCAGGATGGTTAAGATGTTCACCTGCCAACAAGTAAACCATGAGGTTCTGGGTTCGATTCCCAACCTCGCCCTTTCTTCCCGGTTTGACAAGAAAATCTATCTGAAAGTCAAAGTCCTTCGGACGAGACTTTAAACCGATAGACAAGAAGGAATTTCTTGCCCAGAATTTCCAGAATATGGGGATGCTATTTATACTGACAGACAGACCCCTGGCACCCCAAACAGGGGGAGAATGAAAACAAATCTGAGCTGGACATTTCAAAATATGATAAGATTTGTTCACACAGGCCTGGTATTTTGCCTATGTCAATAACTGACACAGCTTAACAAGATTTGTTACCATAGGCCTTGGTAAATATTTTACTTCTGTCAACAACTGACACAGCTTAACAAGGTTTGTTAACGTAGGCCTTGGTAAATATTTTACTTCTGTCAACAACTGACACAGCTTAACAAGGTTTGTTAACATAGGCCTTGGTAAAATATTTTACTTATGTTAATAACTGACACAGCTTAACAAGATTTGTTAACATAGGCCTTGGTAAGTATTTTACTTCTGTCAATAACTGACACAGCTTAACAAGATTTGTTAACATAGCCTTGGTAATATTTTACTTCTGTCAATAACTGACACAGCTTAACAAGATTTGTTAACGTAGGCCTTGGTAAATATTTTACTTCTGTCAATAACTGACACAGCTTTCGGCTTTGACTAGACCAACTACTAGAAAAACAACAAAAACCATAACACAAAAAATTCCACTTAAAACAGTAACAAACAAACATAGGGCAGCTCTAAATCCATCTTCACCTTTGGAGGCAAAAACAACCATGATACTAACTGTCCAATAACACACACAACACCAGGATGATATCCGTACTTCCTTCCCTTTCTAAGGACAGACTGCAACTATTTTCCTTTCATGGTGGGTAAAAAACAGTCGTATATATTTTATATTTATTCTTTTATATCAACGATAATGGAATAAGCACTACATAGTGCTTTTTTTTTTTTTACATCCAGTCCCCCATGTATATTACAGTTTTGTAAATCTTGACATCTGTTCTCACCACACACAATGGCCTACTCTTATGAAAAGCAGAACAGGATTTAAAGTGTGCGCAAGACATTCTGCATGCGTTCGCACACGGGACCTTGGTTTATAGTCTCATCTGAAGGATTTTTTTGGGAGAATCCATCACCCATGTGGTTGATGGGGAGTGATGTGTCAGAGGCCTCAGCTGGACCCACTTTAAGGGAAAAGGCAACTGGTCCCCAAATCCCCCCGCTACATTTTCCACCTATTCCCCCCTCAGTCCTTTGGATGAGACTATAAACCAAGGCCCCATGTGTGCATGCACGCAGAACATCTTGCACAATGATAAAAACAAGTTCCACCTTTCTGAAGAGTAGGCCATGTCATGCCAGTAGGAATGGATGGACAAAATTTTAAAATGTATGCACACTGTTCAGGAACAGAAAAATAAACAAAAAACAACAAAAAAGTCACATCTTTTGCAAAATTTACAAGTCAGTGTATCACCCCCCCAAAAAAAAATCAACAACAAAAAACACAAAACAAAACATCCCCCCCAAACCCCCCCCCCCCCCCAAACAAACCATAACCATCAACAACAACAAAAATCCCCTACCACCACAACCACCAAACCGACTCTTATTCCCAGCTAGCAAGAGTCTAGGCATGTGTTTCTGGAAAAAAACCAGAAGTATGTGTAGGCCGGGTGATCCTATCACCAGCCTCAGAAGCGCGGTGTGGCGAACAGCTTGATTCCATTCTCAGCCCTCATGACGGCCGCCGGTTTCTTCTTCACCACATGATCCTTGTCCAAGGAGAAGGTGAACCTGGAACGCAGCACACCACACAAGATCTAAGAATCAAACACGAGGACAGGATAGCATAACGGCCAGAACATTGCACTCGCAATTTGACGACCTAGGTTCGACTCCCGTTCGAAGGGATTCGAAGATGTGTATGGTGAATTTATTTATTTTACTGTTTATTTATTTATTTATTTATTTATTTATTTATTTATTTATTTACTTATTATTTTGTTGTTGTTCCTCAGCTACAGCTCTGAGGTTCACCAATGCTGAGATTTTTGTGCATGTGACTGCGTTTGCCCACCCAGGTAACTGGGTATGGTATCTAAACATGACAGCTGAGTGCATTAAAAAAAAAAAAACCCAACAAAAAACCAATTTGTCAACCGTTTCTACTGGCATGAAAAGGCCTACCCTTCCAAAAGGTGGAATGGGTTTTTGTCGTGTGTGCATGATGTTCTGCATGCATTTGCACAAGGGGCCTAGACACATCTGAAGGACCTTAAGGGTTAGTGGAGTCAGTGCTAATGTGAACTCCTGGGTAAAATTCCCTACAATGGGCGCCTCCTTAGTGGCTCAATTCTGGGCTACCAGATCATGAGTATGATGATCTCTCCACTAGGTTATCCTGACTCCGAAATGTGCATTTAAAAGGTGCAGTATGACACAAATTGAGATTTACCCCTAACAACAACGACAATCATTCTTCCAAAATCTGAAATAAAAAGGCTGGAGCATATTGTCAAGGTAAAGTGTCCCATAACCTACGTGGTTGTATGGGGAGTGAGGCAACAGAGACCTCAGCTTCTCTAGGGGCCAGCATACTGAGGGCGGCGCCCATCTCCTCTCCCTCGCTGCTTTACTTTCTCTGACCCAAAAGAGGGCAGGTACCCATTTACAGCTGGGTGAACTGGGGGACTGTACGGAAGCCAAGGTGTGCAAACGGTCATCCATCCAATTGTTAACCACGCTCGATACTGCTTAACTTGACTAGGGGAAAGCAAGCGCTCTGACCACTGAGCTATCCCGCCCCCTGAAACATATGCTGACTTGAAACAGATTAATTTCCCAAACCCCCGGAAAAACAAAACCTTAACAACCCAAAACAAAAAACACCCCCTTTGTAACTCCCAAAACCAAACCAAAACAAAAGACAATACAAACAAACAAACAAAAAAAAGAAAACAACAAAGATTAAGATGCAAAGGAAAAGGGAACCAAAAACAAATCCATCACCACCCCCTCCCCCTCCTAAAAAAAAAGAAAAAAGAAAGAAAAACAAACAAAATCACACAAACCACCAACGAAAGAAAAATATTCCCAAGTCTAACCAAACTTACTTGTGCAAAAGGCGACCCAGAATCACTTTCTCTTCGTTCATAGCAAAGTGCTGGCCGATGCAGTTCCTGAAATCATCAACACCACAACAAAATCATCATGATTTATTATACACTTTTACCTAGATCTTTAGTCTAGCAGACCGTACAGGCTACCACTGAAGATCTTGCAACCAGCTTCCTCCACTCCTCATGGTTCTCAGCTTTCCTTGGTAGGTCGTTCAACTCAGGGCCAGTCCACTCTCTGATGTTGTCTTCCCATCGATTTCTCTGTCTGCCTCTTCGTCTCCCTCCTCGTACTTAATATGTACACTCAGTCCCCGAACACATGCAGTATGGTAAATGTTGTCATCCGTTTCCACAAGCACACAACATCCTTCTCTTCTCCGCAGGTTTTAACGTGTGTGCAAGATGTTCTGCATGTGTTAGCACACAGGGTTTTGGTTTACAGTCTCATCTGAAAGACTTTCAGAGGACTGAAGGTGGTACTGATGTTAACTCCAGGGTAAAAAAAAATTCCATGGATTGAGCGTCATGGGGGTGGCTCAAATGTGAGCTGTCAGACCACAAGCGCACAGCTCCTAACCACCTTTGAACAGAAAGATGCTTTGAAAAGCTGTGGGGGACGGGATAGCCAAGTGGTCAGAACACTGCACTTGCAATTTGACAACCCGGGTTTGATTCCCCTTCGAGGGGATTTTTCATCCAGTGTGTTGTACTTCTGACAATGATTTCTCACGTAGGGGAGGTGAGTGAGTGAGTGAGTGAGTGAGTGAGTGAGTGAGTGAGTGAGTGAGTGAGTGAGTGAGTGAGTGAGTGAGTGAGTCAGACAGTCAGACAGACAGACAGACAGACAGACAGGCTTGATGAAAAAAAGCAAATTTATTGCTTACTCAATGTACCATCTGGAAATAAAATTTTGACTTGACTTAACTGACAGACACACACAGAGACAGACAGAAAGAAAGACAGACACACAGACAGACACGTTAAATCCTGTTCTGCGTTTTGTAAGAGTAGGCCATTGTGTGCTGGTGGGAACAGATGACAAGATTTACAAAACTGCATACACACATAGACTGGGTGTAAAAAAGCACACGAGTGCTTATTCCATTATCCTCGATATAAAAGAATCAATAAAATAAAATAAAATAAATAAAATAAAATATAATACACTCACCTGGGCCCTGCAGAGAAAGGCACGAAGGCGTAAGTGTCTATGTCTTTCAGGTTGTCTGGGAGGAAGCGATCGGGGTCAAACTTCCAGGGGTCCTCCCAGATGGTGGGGTTGTGGTGAAGATTCAACAGGTGTATGGTGCAAAATGTATCCGCCGGTAATGTTACCCCTGGACAAAAAAATTAATACATTGTTATATAAAGATTGGGCATGAGAAAACCTAGTTGATTGATCACAAATAGCACCAATGGCATCAGCAATGATATCATCGTACACAATAATAAAATTAGGACCGTCCACAGCTTCAAATATCTGGGAGCTAAAGTATCAGATGAAGGATGAAAACCTGAAATTCTCTCCAAAATAGCCCAGACCACAGCTGCAATGACCAAACTGGAAGTCCTCTGGAATGACAAGAACATCGCCATCAGCTTCAAGATCAGACTGATGCGTTCCCTGATCATGTTCATATTTTTTTTATGCATATGAAACATGGACCAAAACAGCAGACATTGAAAACAGGATGCAGGCAATGGAGATGAGATGCCAGGAGTCTGTGATGGTTGATAACCTCAATGCGATATTTCAAAGCATAACAAAAAAATTCAAAGCACACTTTGTTTACAACCATAACAGACAAACCTTGATGGCTTTGGCCTTAGTGCATGTAAAAGAACCCATAGTTATAAGAGAGTTGTCCCCTAGCAAAATTCTGTAGAAGAAAAAAGCCACACTGATACGACAGGAAAAGAAATAAATATATTGGGTGGAGTTGCTCTAGTGGCAATGCATGCTTCCTTGGGAGAGCACCTCAAGTTTCACTCGGAGAAATATGCTGTGACTTGAAAGGGGTATACAATACAATACAATACAATACAATAAAATACAAAATACAATACAATGCAACAGAATACAGTACACTACAGGCAATCAGTTCCCCTGTTTCGCAGGGCAGAAATTTGATTATAGTGGAGATGCCTTGCCCACAGTACATCCGCACTCTCTCGGACAGTCAGCACTGGAGATGTTCTCCAGAGGCCAACTAGCCCCCTGGGCTGCAGCACATAAGGACTGTGCAAGTCAAGCCTCCTAGTCAGAAAGTCACAGTCGATCACTGAAAACTAAGCTGTAAAGTGGAATTCCATGAGTGGAAAAGCCACTGATCATACAGCCCCTCACTTTGCTGTTGCCCCCAGCATCAATGGTCTAATCAAGACCTGTGATAAAGACCAGCAGAGGGCAGGAGAGCTCAGTGGTCAGAGCGCTGGCTTTCCCCCAACCAAGTTAAGCAGTGTTGAGCATGGTTACCAGTTGGATGGGTGAGCGTTTGCGCGCCTTGGCTTCAGTACAGTTCCCCCAGTTCACCCAGCTGTACATGGGCACCTGCCCTCTTTAGGGTCAGGGAAGGTAAAGCAGCGAGGGAGAGGAGATAGGCGCCGCCCTCAACATGCTGGCCCCTAGAGAAACTGAGGTCTCTGATGCCTCGCTCTCCTACGACCACACAGGTTATGGGACACCTTTACCTTTTACCTTAAAGGCAGCCGCATTCTGACTGTGGATATACACACATACCGTCAATGGTGGTGGGTTTGGTCAGCTGTCGCTGGATGAAGGGCACTGGGCAGTGCAGCCTCATCCCCTCCTTGATCACTCGCGTCAGGTACTCCAGTTTGGTCACATCCCCCCTGTACAAAACAACCCCTGGCTATTTCCTTTTTTTTTTGTTTTTTGTTGTTGTTTTGTTAGTTAGTTCCTCAGCTACAGTCAATCCAATCCAGCCTTGTTGTTTATTATTGCCCTGCCGACCACAGAGGCCATGTCAGGGGCTGTCACCTCTTAAAACTTTAAATCTCAGAATAAAACTGTGCAAATATGTATAATTATATATGGGGATGGGATAGCTCAGTGGTCAGAGCGCTTGCCTTCCCCCAGCCAAAGTTAAGCAGCGTGAGTGTGGTTACCAGTTGGATGGGTGACTGATTGCTGCCTTGGCTTCAGTACAGTTCCCCCAGTTCACCCAGCTGTACATGGGTACCTGCCCTCTTTAGGGTCAGGGAAGGTAAAAGCAGAGGGGAGGAGTGGGTCGCCGCCCTCAACATGCTGGCCCCTAGAGAAACTGAGGTCTCTGATGCCTGCTCCCGTACACCACACAGGTTATGGGACACCTTTACCTTTTTAAATATATATATGCAAATTAAAAGGGGTGTAAAATCAACTCTCCTGTCGTCCGTTGTATCGATATCCTGGCCAACCATGAGGGTTAACCAGCCAGAGTTTGAGGATCACCAATAGTTGAGTTTTTTTGTGTGTTGTCACTTGGCTTTTTTTTTGGTGCCCCTTATGTAGGTAGCTGCATTCCAACTTCAGGAATATGCCTTGTTTTTCTTTAGCATTGATGCGTCAGATGTTTTGATTGGTTCCCCCCTCCCCACCTCTCTCTCTCTCTTCTCTCTCTCTCTGAAACAAACATACAACTCTCTTCTCTCTCACCACTCGCACCACACACACACACACACACACACACACACTACCCCTCTCTCTCTCTCTCTCTCTCTCTCTCTCTCTCTCTCTCTCCCTCTCTCTCTCTCTCTCTAACTATTCGAGAAGAATGTGAAGAAGAAGTGCAAAGTAGAATACTTAGTTCAGTGAATATATATATATATATATAATAGATATAGATAATAATGATAGATAGATGATAATAGATAGTAGATAGATGATAATATAGATATAATAGTAATATATATATATATATATAACAATCAAAAAAACAACAACAAAAACAAACAAAGAAAGCATACCACTCGATATCGGGGGAGTTTCTTCCTTCCAGAATGCTGTCCACTTCTGCCTGGGCCTGAGTCTGACACTGGGGTGTTCTGCCAGAGAAAACAGGATCCACGAGATGGCGCTGGCCGTGGTGTCGTGACCTGCAGCCACACCCAGCAAACAAAAAAAACGTTTATTTCATATTTTTATTTCATTCTTTTTTATCTTTTTAAAAAAAAATATATTTTTTTTTTACTTCAAGGACAAAATGGAATCAACATCATGAGCTTTCTTACATCCAGTCTCCTGTGTGTATACGGTTTTGTTAAAAAAAAATTGTTAAACAGTTTCCCTACCCGCACACCATGGTTACTTTCCGACCAAGTGGAAATGGTTTTAACACGTGCGTGAGATGATTTGTGTGTGCGTTGCACTGGGACCTGGGTTTATTGTCTCAATGAGTTTTTTGCTTTATTCCTTTTATATATCGAAGATAATGGAATAAGCACTCTTGTGCTTTTTAACATACAGTCCCTGTGTGTATGCAGTTTTGTAAATCTTGTCACCTGTTCCCACCGGCACACAATGGCCTACTCTTACCAAAAGCAGAATAGGATTTAACATGTGCGCAAGATGTTCTATGAAGGACTTTCGGGGAGAGTGGAGTCAGCACTGATGTTAACTCAAGGGGAAAAATCCCCTTGAACGGGAATCGAACCTGGGTTGTCAAATTACGAGCGCTATGTTCTGACCACTAGGCTATCCCATCTAAGTGAACTAGTGAGAGAGAAGAACAAAGAACAAAAAACAACAAAAAATGATGCATCGCACCCATGAGACAAAGAAAAGGTATCATCTGTTAGAACCATGAAACAAAAAGACAGTACAAAGTAGTGACAGAGAACAAAGATCAGTCCAACGATAAAACATGAAGTACATCACCAGGAAACAAAGAAACAGTGGAAAGGACACCACACTATATTGAGCGGACCCTTCCATGCAGTCAGTGCGTGAACTAAGATTAGATCATCAGGGCTCAAGTACCAGTGTCTGAGAGCAGCGGAAAGTGGGGGTAAACAACTGCCGTGCCCACACCAAACGACAAATAAATATAACGCAGTATTTCCTCTGGGGTGGGACAGCTCAGTGGTCAGAGCGCTTGCTTTTGTCAAGTCAAGTTAAGCAGCGTTGAGCATGGTTGCCAATTGGATGGGTGACTGTTTGTGCGCCTTGGCTTCAGTACAGTTCCCCAGTTCACCCAGCTGTAAATGAGCAGTCAGGGAAGGTAAAGCAGCGAGGTAGAGGAGATGGGTGCCGCCCTCAATACGCTGGCCCCTAGAGAAGCCGAGGTCTCTGATGCCTTGCTCCCCCACAACCACCTAGGTTATGGGACACCTTTATCTTCTATTTCCCCTACCTTCGAAGAGAAAGGTGTGCACCCCACACCAAACAACAAATCAATATAACACAGTATTTCTCCCCCCCACACAAAACAACAAATCATAAATATAACAACACAGTATTGCCCCACCTTCAAAGAGAAAGGTGTCCACTTCATTGCGGATTTCCAGGGAGGTCAGCCCCTGGCCGGAGCTGTCTGTGGCTGTCAGCAGAATGTCCAGAAAGTCCATGTACTTCTTCTGACTGGGCCCCTCCCTCTCCTGAACCCACCATCTTCACCACTTTATGTCATCATTATTGTCGTTGTCATCATTGTTATCATCATCATTGTTGTCGTCATCATCAGCATTGTCAACATCATTGTCGTCATTGTCATCATCGTCATCATCATCAGCATCAGCATCATCATCATCTTCCTCCTCCTTCTCAATCGTTATCACCATCGTCAATATCATCATCATCATCATCATCATCGTCATCATCATTGTAATTTGATGTTAGCAGCAGCAGCCTGAATTCATCATTATTAGCAGAGCCTGAAATCATCATTATCATTAGCAGCAGCATGAATTCATCATAATTATCATTAGTAGCAGCCTGAATTCATCATCATCATCATTATCATCACCATCATCATAATATGACAGCAGTCTGAATTCATCATCTATAACAGTTAACACCATCATCATCACTGTTGTTATCACTATCAGTATTATTGAAGTTATTGTTGTCGTCAGTATCACACTATTACTAGTTCTACTACTACCACTTCCACAGGTACTTCTGTCAAAAGGGATAGCCTAGTGGTCAGAACATTGCGCTGGCAATTTGACGACCCAGGTTCGATTCCCAACCGAGGAGATTTTTCCCCTGGAGTTAACATCAGTGCTGACTCCACTCTCCCCAAAAGTCTTTCAGATGAGACTATAAACCGAGGCCCTGTGTGTGCATGCATGCAAAACATCTTGCGCACACATTAAATCCTGTTCTGCTTTTTGTAAGAGTAGGCCATCATGTGATGGTGGGAACAGATGACAAGATTTACAAAAACTGCATATACACGGGGACTGGATGTAAAAAAAAAGCACAAGAGTGCTTATCCCATTATCCTTGATATTAAAGAACAGAATAGAACAAATTATTTTAAAAAATAATAATAATAAAATAAAATATGGCTGAATATTGCTTACAGCACAGTGAGGGGGCACAGCACACAAAACCATCAACATCCTCACATACACAGTAAAACCTTAAGCTGTGCACAGCCCATACATAGCAAGACACAGTGAGTAACAAAGACTGACCAGTTTGTCTTTGCGCGATTGGATGATGGTCTCCGACACAGAGTGGACAAAGCGACAATGCTTGGCGAATTCTCGCCCTCTTGGGGTTAGTTTGTATAAAAAGTCGTTGTACACCAATGGATTCCTGAAACAACAACAACAACAAAAAGAGATGGAACCTGTCAGGGTTTTTTTTTTGTTTTTTTGGAACCATTCACAACGCACAAATCCAACATCACCCAGTCAAGTGCGCTATTATTTAGTATGCCCCTTCCTTTTACTGAGTCCAAGTGTGGTCAGTTCCTGCTATAATTAGCACCAGCTTTTCAAATAACACATAAAATTTATTTTAAAAAAAACCCAAAACCTCACTGGTCAATAAAAGAAACAGACTGAAAAATCAGACAATTCTAGGGAAAGTTATTACAAAACACGTTGTGGTGGTCGCCACCTCGGGTGGGCAACTCATTCAGACTGGCTCCGCGACTGAGCTAATACTGTTGTTAGAACTTGGCTTAGGAGGTGGTGCCCTGCATATGTTAGCTCAGAACAGGCACCACTGAACACCACCAAAGTGACCCAGCAGTAGTGCAGGGCCCCTCTGGCTGGTGGCCCCATGGCAGCCTGATATGGACAGGCTTGCTGAGCACTTCCAACCCTGAGAATGAGACATTATGAATCTGGGTAAGGATGTGGTGGGCAGAATGAAATGAGCCGCGTGGGAACAGCAAGATGGGGATGTCACAGAAGATGAGGAAGCCAAAAAAAAAAAAGTGATCACAAACTAAAATGCTAGACTCCAGGAAGTCACAACATGTGAAATTATCAAATTTTGCATCATAATAGGTGGTCAGAGAGAGGGGTTGGGTGTTTTTAAACACACCTTTAAAGCAAAAGGAAAGAAAATTAGGCCTCGATACTCTTGCACAGGGTAGAAGAAAGCTTACACTTTTCCATCAAAATCTCAAAATCGACAACCCGCCTCAAATGACTCCTAGCAGAGGAGGGGGTCAGGTGCAACACGACTCATGTCATGGTGGATGGTCACCTATTTCTTTCTCCTTCTCAAAAACAAGCAATTACATTGTCGTTGTTTTTTACGCTGTTTTCAAGTACCTCATCAAACAGATAGCCATAATCTGACTTCTGAGAACTTTTCCGCCTCCTTTAAAAAAAAAAGAGAGAGCGAGTTGTCACGCTAAGTGAAGAGAGAAATTTCAACATAACACTGAAAAAGCACAGCAACGTATTGAAATAGGCTTTGGTACCTAAATGACATAGATGATTGACACCGCGTTTTGGCCTGGCCTAACAAATTAAAAAATAAGGTGTACAAAAAAAATATTGTTCTTACCGGCCTCTTTCAAACCAGAGTTCTGACAGTCTGTTCACCGCTTGCACGTAAGGATGGGTTTCTCTGCACACACAAACATAAGTATCACTGTCAGATATCTACATCCTTGGAAGATTGGATGTGTGTGTGTGTGTGTGTGTGAACGAACGAACGAATTTTATTTGACAAAAGCTACAAGCCCATCAGTCAAAGGGGGTTAATAAAACATGAATAATAACTCGAAATCCAGACAAATATCAACAACTATTTTTAGTTATTACTTATAGAATCTATTTGGTTCATAGTCTGCTTGCGTTTTTCTAGAGCCTGAGTTACATATATTGCTAAAGATATCATCTCGGACATATTATTTGAAGTTAACACTTTTTGTACACGACTAGTGGACCTGTTGGTTGGGTTTGTCAAAAAAGTAACTTTTTGACGAATTTCTTTGTAAGCTCGACATGTAAACAAAAAGTGCAATTCGTCTTCTTCTTCTTCTCCACATGCTGGACATGGATTAATGTCTGTCTCCTCTGTAATATACCATTGTCTACAGTTCAATAGACCACATAATCTCAGTCGAAATTTCAGTAGATTGCTTCGAAGCCTCATATTAGTTAACGATATCAAATATTGTTCTGGACCAAACGCATCTTTAAATGAGCTATACCAATGGTATTTTTCACTCGACATTAACTTTTCGTGTGTGTGTGTGTGTGTGTGTGTGTGTGTGTGTGTGTGTGTGTGTGGTGTGTGTGTGTGTGTGTGTGTGTGTGTGTGTGTATATCTATCTATCTATCTATCTATCTATCTATCTATCTATCTATCTCTCTCTCTCTCTCTCTCTCTCTCTCTCTCTCTCTATCTCTCTATATCTCTCTCTCTCTCTCTCTCTCTCTCTCTATCTATCTATCTATCTATCTATCTATCTATCTATCTATCTATCTATCTATCTATCTATCTATCTATCTCTATCTCTCTCTCTACCTCTCTATCTATCTATCTATCTATCTATCTATCTATCTATCTATCTACCTATATATATATATATATATATATATATATATATATATATATATATATATATATATATATATATATATATATATATATATATGTATATATTAAGGGTGGGGATTTTTACCATCTGCCAGGTCAACTTCAAGTGCAGACCTACTAGTGCCTTAATTCCCTTTGCGCATATAAATACACATAACACACGCAGAAGATCAGACATACACATCAAAAGGTCCTGTCAATCCTGTCAGCATACGGCATATGGGTTAGGAAAACACAAACATACCCAGCATACTGTCCATGAAGCTGGAATGCGGCTACCTTCAAGGTGGGCAAAACAAAAAGGTCATGTACACAAAATCTCACCAACGGTGAACCTCTAAGCCAAGGAATAAGAAAAAACATTTAGTTTTGCAACCCTGTGGCAGACAGAGAAAAACATAAGGGAAAGACAACATCAGAGAGTGGACTGGCCTTGAGTGGAACAATTTGCTACAGAGAGTAGATGAGATGGGTGCCATCCTCAATAATGCTGGCCCTAAGAGAAGCTGAGGTCTCTGATGCCTCGCTCACCTATGACTGCCTAGGTTATGGGACACCTTTACCTTTTAGCAGAGGAGTGGTGGAAGCTGGTCGCAAAATCTTCAGTGGTGCCCCCACAGTCTAGGGGACGATGGGATAGCACAGCTGTCAGTTTCCCCCACTTTCACCTCCTCTCAGCTGCTAATTATCCCAGCCCAGCCCAGCCCAGCTGGGGCCAGCTAATGCTATTTATAGCAGGAACTAACCACACTTTGGACTAGGCAAAAGGTAGGAGTGCGCTAAATTTAGCACTTTTGACACTAGGCCCTAGTGAGTGATGTTGGATTAGTGCACTGTGATAGGGGAAGGGGAAAGGTATTTCAGGCCTGACAAGGAGATTACAGTATATGTTACCCTTTGTTCTGGATGTCGTCCGTGTAGCTCATGGCACACTGCAGAATGACGTCCAGGGTGCACAGACTTATCAGACTGAAAACTTCAAAGCTGCGTTCTTTCTGCACGTAGTCTGATATTCTCTTCTGAAAAACAGACACACACACAGGTACAGATATGTGACAGACAGACAGACAGACAGAAACACACAGACACAGACACACACATGCACATAAACACACACATACACACACACACATACACATGCACACAACACACACACGCACACACGCACGCACTCACGAAAGCACACAAACACACACACCTACACCCACACAGAAATTAGATCTAGATTTCTCTCTCTCTATCTCTCCTATCCAGTCTCCTATCTTAGGGTCGTCTGGTATCACTTTAAGTGGAAAGACGTTAAAATTGAAGACTTACTTACTTACTTACTTAGCCGCTGCTGTAGTCTGGTGGTTAGGGCGTTGGACTCGTAATCTAAAGGTTGCGTGTTCGATCCCAGCTTTCAGCTATGGCATTGTGCCCTTGGAAAAGGCACTTTACGGCTATTTTCTCACCCCACCCAGGTGTAAAAGGGGTACCAACCTTATGTTGGGGGTTAACCCTGCGATAGACTGGCGTCCTATCCAGGGGGAGTCTATGACTCTCAGTCGCTTAACGCCACAGAAACCGGGATAAGCACCGGCCTGATGAGCCTTAGGCTCGGGACAGACTTTAACTTTTAAAAACTTACTTACTTACTTACACACCCACACACACACACACAGACACACACACACAGAGACACCCACACACACCCACAACACACACACACACACACAGCAAACACCCCCACCCCCACACACCCACACACACACACGACACACACACACACACACACACACACACACACACACACACACAGAGACACACTGACCATAAGCTGCTCTGAAGCCTTGTTGCTGATGCCCACATAAGGCCTGAGGATGTCAAAGTGGAAGGCAGGGGTCAGCAGACGGCGCGCACGGGCCCAGCGGTCACCGTTGGCCAGGAGCAAGCCGGAGCCCAGCCAGGGCAGAGCGAAGTTGTACATGCTAGGCTTGGGTTCTGCCAACAGTTGGGGCAGCGTGCCTCATCAATCATCAGTCAGGTTTGGCACAATATCACCTTTTCAGAATTTAAAAGTGTCAGTTGCGTTCAAAGGAATATTTGATATATATAATATATATAATATATAATATATATATATAAAATATATATATATATATATATATATATGTATATATATGTATAAAATGCTTGGACACTAGCATACACTTCTTTGTCAGTAATCAATAAAAGCCAAGTGCTGAGGAGTAGTGTTTACATTATGCTTATGAAATATTATGCTGAGATTGTCTTCATTCAAAACAAGTTCTGAGGAATAACAACAACAATAAATCCTGCTAACAATAATCATATCTATCTATCTATCTATCTATCTATCTATCTATCTATCTATCTATCTATCTATCTATCTATCTATCTATCTATCTATCTATGTATCTATGTATTTATCTATCTATCTATCTATCTATCTATCTATCTATCTATAGGCTCTCTCTCTCTCTGATCTATCTATCTACCTATCTATCTATCTATCTATCTATCTATCTATCTATCTATCTATCAATCTATCAATCTATCTATCTATCTATGTCTATCTATCTATCTATCTATGTCTATCTATCTATCTATCTATCTATCTATCTACCTACCTACCTACCTACCTACCTACCTACCTACCTACCTACCTACCTACCTACCTACCTACCTAACTACCTACCTACCTACCTACCTATGTACCTATCTATAATTATAAAATACATGTACACTGATGTACATGAAGCAAAGGAAAAGCTGGTTGGACGTTCCTCCCGTTTAACACAGTGGTTAAGACTGTTCCACTTCAATTCCATCGGTCCATGAAGTCATGGGTTCGAATCTCAGCAGCGTGTAGTTCATTAAGGTTAGGGATGTTTACGATCTCCCAGGTCAACTTCAAGTGCAGACCTGCCAGTGCCTTAATTCCCTTTGTGTATAATTATATACCCATGCAGAAGATCAAACATAAACATTAAAGGTCCCATACATCATGTCAGCATTCTGTGGGTTACAGAACACAGCTGTCAGTTTCCCCCACTTTCAGCTCCACTCAGCTGCTCATTCATCCTTCCCATCCTAGCCCAGTTGGGGCCAGCTGGGGCTAATTATAATTAGTA
>CM060331.1:52247654-52250154 GCA_030674155.1 Stramonita haemastoma
TAAAGCGGTGAGAGAGAGAAGATGGATGCTACCCTTAAGATGCTGGCCCTTAGAGAAGCTGAGGTTCCTGACACCTCGCTCCCCAACGACTGCATGGGTTATAAATAGGAACACCTTTTACTGAGACTGAGCAAGAGATGGATTCCCCCAGCATCAACTTATCCCACAACTTCTGCACTTCCCTGAAAAGTTCACTGCAGTGGCTTAATGAGTCCTTGAGGAGCTGTTAGAGAAGTCAAGTTACTGTGTAACTCTTTTCTTTTTCTTAGTCCAAGTGTAAGACTAAGAGACATCACGATCTGTGAGTAAACACATTCATAATCAGGAGGACATTTGCCACCCACATAGATGCATAGTAATTAGTATACAGTACATTACTTCATGACATAAGTAAATAAGACACACATGTATAGTATACACATACACTACACACACACACACACACACATACACACACACACACACACACACACACACACACACACACACACACACACAACACGCACACACACACCGCGCGCGCGCCACACACACACACACACACACACACACACACACAAACACACACACACACACACATACAACACACAGACAGTATACACACACAGTACACGCACACACACACACACACACACACACACACACACACACACACACACACACACACACACACACAGACCCACTACACACACACACACACACACTCACTACTACACACACACCACACACACACTACACACAAACACACACACACACTACACACAAACACACACACACACACACACACTCACAAACACACTCTGGCTTTGACTCTGACACACACACACACACACACACACACACACACACACACACACACACACACACACACACACACACACTCACTCTTAGTCTATAGTACACAAACACACACACTCTATACTACACACACACACACACACACACACACACACACACACACACACACACACACACACACACACACACACACTCACTCTTAGTCTATAGTACACAAACACACACACTCTATACTACACACACACACACACACACACACACACACACACACACACACACACACACACACACACACACACACACACACCACACACACACACCCACACCCACACATAGGAAATATATAGGAAACGTTGATTTTTTTTTCTTGTATGTGTTTTTTTTGTGTGTGTTTTTTTAAAAAAAATTTAAAATTTTTGTTTGTTTGTTTGTTTGTTTGTTATATATATGTATATTTTATTTTTTTATTATTATTATTTTTTAGAAAAAAAAATTTTAATTAAAAAAAAATTATTGATTGATTTTTTAATTATACAATTGATGAGCTGGTGCTCAAGTTAGTTGCGATTTTTTTATGTACCTGAATGCACTTGTTTGATAGAACGCTGACAAGTTTTTTGTGTAAATCTATAAACACAAGTGTTTGGGAGTGAAGGACTGAGAAAAAGGAAGGAAATTAATGTGATTGTCTTTCCTTTCTGCTTCAAATCCATTGCTTTGTAATGTGTTGTTTTTCTTTGTATGCACCGTACTTGTTTTGGAGGAGGGAATTGATATAGGTTTGTATGTGTGTGTGTAAAACGATTTTTAAGGAACCATGCATTATTTTCGTTGTGTGCGTGTGGTATATATATATATATATATACATATGTGTGTGTGTGTGTGTGTGTGTGTGTGTGTGTGTGTGTGTGTGTGTGTGTGTGTGTGTGTGTGTGTGTGTGTGTTGTGTGTGTGTGTGAGTGTAGTTTCTTCTTTTGGTGTGAATATTTTTCAAGTTCATTTTTAATCTTTTCATTTGTACCACATATCTTCTTTAAGTTTTTTCTTGTTCAAATATGATTATTCTCTCTTTTTTTCTCCTTTTTAATTTTTTTTATATATATATATATTTTTTTAGATGGATGGCTTGATGAAAAAAAGCAATTGGACTGCTTACTCAATGTACCATCTGGAAATAAAAGTTTGACTTTGACTTTGACTTTGACACACACACTACACACACACATTACACACCCACATCCACACCCACCCACACTACACACACACAAACACTACACACCACCATCAAACCTATCTCACCATGTGCAGGTTCCCCCATATCCAACTGAAGCTGGTTTCCCCAGGCAAGGAGTTGAAGAATCGAAAGTAGGACCGGTACCACAGCAACCACCGTGCCACCTTCACCACCAGCACTGTCACCGCCAGCACCACGACAGCCTGCAGCAGTGGTGACACTGTCACCATGTCCGTTGCCAGTGACATGCTTCTGTTTTGTGGCGATGTCAGTGACAGAAGTCTGGATATTGTATATCGCCTGACTGAAAGGAAACATGTTTTTTATTGTGAATGGGAAATTTACCGTACAAATTTGTTTCGTGACATTATAATGTTTTAAGATAATTATTCATCATTGAATGTGATGTGAATTGTCAATGGAATGAAAGAAGTATTGATTACTTGTAATAACAACCAAAACAAGAAG
>CM060331.1:52257654-52262891 GCA_030674155.1 Stramonita haemastoma
TGAAGACCATTCTTGTTCTTAACACTAAGATTATTATACCAACAAATGAAAGCAAAAGTTAGAACGCTCTCTATGTAAGACTTGTAAAACAAACAAAAAATCTTTTTGTCAACAAAAAATGAGTTAAGCTTCCTTAGAAAATACACACGTTGTTGCCTCTTTTTGACAACAGCGTCTGTGTTAGCATCTAGGTTTAACTTGTGGTCAAAAACAGTTCCCAGTTACTTGTATTTCTAAACGATTTCAACTTCTTGGATATGGATGATGGAATTCTCAGAAATGTGCTCGATCTTCTAAAATCGATAGGAAGATCTTTAGTTTTAAAAACATTTAGCTCCAGATAGGCCTCATCACACGAATATACGAACTCGGTGAGCATAGTCTAGGACTGATCCAGATAAGATAGACAAAAGAGCACTGTTGTCCGCAAATTTTACCAGAAAGGTATACATCTATACATCTGTGTATAGAATGTACAGAAGTAGCGACAGGACGCAGCCCTGTGGAGAACCAGTGCAGGTAAATCTAACCGATGAAGATATTTTGTTGGCAAAAAAACACGCTGTGGCCTGTCAGTTAAAAAATCAATCAGCCAACAAACACATTGATTTTCTATGTCAAAGTTTGAAAATATTTCATGAACCAGAATGTGAGGCTACATTATATTGAAAGCTGATCTAAAGTCAGCAAACAATATTCTGGCATGAGAATCAGGTGTTTATAAATGGCTGTGCAACTTGTTTAAAATAAATAGTTTGGCATATTGGACACCCCTTCTAGACATGTGCGCAAATTGTAGTGGGTTGAGGTACTTTCTGTGTAACTGAAAGAATGAGAGATTTTACGATATTAAGATTTAAAATATTACAATCTTTTCTAATGTTTTCATCACGAGGGACGTGAGGGCAACAGGTCTCAAATCGTCCAGCTATGTAGGATTGGGTTTGCTAGGTTTTTTGTGCGATTTGTTTTTGTTTGTGATAAGACTGTGTTATAGTGTGCACTTTAGACACTATAAGTTGGACTACAACCCTCTCCTCCCCCCCCCCCTCCTTCCCCTTCTCTTCAAAGAGTGGTACAGGGGTGGTATAAGGTCTATGTGTACCGGACTTTGAACTTTTCTTTGTTAGCGCGCTTCAGACATGGGTAGGATTAGAGTCGGAGAGTTGGCAAGTGTGGCTGCCCACTTGAGACAGCTGGAGTCAATTAACAGGTTGGAAGAAGGCTTGTCCCAGCTAGGCTAGTCTACTTCTGAACAAGCTTGGTAGTGTGGTTTGAAATTTTGCTGACTTGTTTCTTTTAAATTTCTACTTTGAATTGATTGGGTTAGGCCCGAGTCAGCTGGCACCCTCCTGGACATGTTTAGTTTGAATTGATTGGTTTAGGGCAGAATAAGCTAGGTGTAAGTAAGGGAAGCTGGCAGTCACTCAGCCTTCCCCTGCAACAACATTGAGAGGACAGCAAGACGACTTGTGGGCCGTAGGCTGTTGAAGCCGCAACGATGTGACGAAGCTAGTAGTAATCAGTAGTTGTGTTCTTCTGGTTGAGCTGTGTGTGTGTTGGTGTTATGTTCCTGGTAAATGAAACAATAAATCGTGTTACCATAACACCCCTGCGTGGCCTCCATCAATACGGTTTGAGATGTGGAGTGCCTGAAGTCAAGTCATCCTACCATCTTCCCCTTTCTTCCCCGTTCTTCTACCCCCTCATTGTTGTACTTCAAACCTGGCGTCAACTGTAAACTATGTGCAGTATACATTTAAGGAAAAGAATGAACCCACAACGACAATAAGGTGTCCTGGTAAAATGTGTTGTTAATCCTCCACCCCCCACATTCAGACTTATGCAGAAACGTTTTCTTGTTGTTGTTGTTGTTGTTGCTGCTGCTGCTATTGTTGTTGTTGTTGTTGATGTTGTTGTTGATGTTGTTGTTGTTGTTGTTCTTCTTCTTCTTCTTCTTCTTCTTCTTCTTCTTCTTCTTCTTCTTCTTCTTCTCTCTTCATTCCCTGGCTATGCTAAAGTTCATTCCAGTCTGGATGGCAAAGTCTGTCGTAGTGACCCCGCCAGTCCCCAGAGTTTTTCCTGGAGCTCTACTGGGCTGGGCCACGTCTGGTGTCTCAGAGAGTTGAAGGTAGGACAGAACTGCAGAAAAAGGGGGGAAGGGGGATTGTGGGCCTGTGCCACAGGGGCACTGGTCAGTGTGGGATACTTTTCGGCTTGTAGGGAGACAAGTGTACAAGCAAGAGTAATGTGGAAAAACATATAGGTGGCGCTGCTCTTGTGGCGAAGCACTCTCCAGAGGTAAAAAGACCAGGAATTCATATAGAGAAAAATGCAATGACTGACAGGGGTACATTGTGCATTTTACTACACTACACTACACTACACTCCACTACACTCCACTACGCTACGCTACTACACTACACTACACTACACTACACTACACTACACTACACTACACTACACTACACTACACTACACTACACTACGCTACACTACACTACACTACGCCGCTACGCTACGCTACACTACACTACACTACACTACACGACACGACACGACACGACACGACACGACACGACACGACGCTACGCTACGCTACACTACACTACACTACACTACACTACACTACACTACACTACACTACACTACACTCTAATCCTGCAGTTCAGATATATATCACGGAAAAAAACACCTATAAAGTTGTCAAAATCGATTGACAAACCATTTAAAAATAGACGAATCACTTGTTTGTAAATCCTAAAATATATAACACGACTCTTCTCTCTCTCTCTCTCTCTCTCTCTCTCTCTCTCTCTCTCTCTCTCTCTCTCTCTCTCTCTCTCTCTCTCTCTCTCTCTCTCTCTCTCTCTCTCTCTCTCTCTCTCTCACACACACACAGATATAATATATATATATATATATATATATATATATATATATATATATATATATATATATATATATATATATATATATATATATATATATATATATATATATATATATATATATATAATATATAATTGAGAAAATATAGTGGAGAAAAACAAGTGCAGGCATACTATATACATATATATAATATATATATATATATATATATATATATATATATATATATATATATATATATATATATATATAGATGTATATATATATGTATATATATATATTATATATATAATATCTATCTATATCTATACCTATGCTCTCTCTCTCTGTGTCTCTCTCTCTGTCGCTCTCTCTCTCTCTCTCTCTCTCTCTCTCTCTCTCTCTCTCTCTCTCTCTCTCTCTCTCTCTCTCTCTCTCTCTCTCTCTCTCTCTCTCTCTCTCTCTCTCTCTCTCTCTTTGGTGGGAGGAGGGCGGAGAGATTTCCGAACTAAACTTACATCGGAGCGTCAACTGGTCTGTCAATCATTTTAGGTTCAGAACAAACTTTTTTTTTCATCTTTTAAATCATTTCATCCCAACAAAGTAGCATACTAATTTGACAAAATCGAGCAAAAGCTTTCTATGGATCTACAGACAACACGAAATTCTGTTTGTAGCCAAGGTTGTCCCTGGCAAAATTCTGTAGAAAAAAGCCACTCTGATAGGGAAACAAAATACAGTTGCAGACAGGGAAAAAAATGGATGGCGCTGCACTTGTGGCGACACGCTCTCCCTGAGAAGCTCAGCCCGAATTTCACGCAGAGAAATCTGCTGTGGCATAAAATGGTATTAAAAAAAACAAACAAACCAAAAACCCAATAAAAAAACTGACATACATCAAAACATGCGCACAATCCCCTCCTTGTTCACCACAATACTATATCTAAAAACAACAACAACACCAAAAAAACCCAGAACACTAAACAAAATCCCCCCAAAACTAGTAACGGAAAAATGCCCTTCCCCGCCCCACCCCCCAATCAAAACACAATATCTCGTAATGAACGAAACCACCGAATTCCCTTCAAATCCAATACAATTCTTAAAAAAAAGAAAGAAAAAAAAAGCCCACCAAACTCCCCCATCTCCTCCCCAAATCCGATACAATGTTAAAATATACAGCATACATGTGAGGAAGAAAACAATATTGTCCTTATTTTTATCGGAAGAGAGAGAGAGAGAGAGAGAGAGAGAGAGAGAGAGAGAGAGAGAGAGAGAGAGAGAGAGAGAGAGAGAGAGAGAGAGAGAGAGAGAGAGAGAGAGAGAGAGAGAGAGAGAGATTTGATTTTGATTTATTCTTTTATATCGAGGATAATGGAATAAGCACTCTTGTGCTTTTTTACATCCAGTCCCCGTGTGTATGCAGTTTTATGTCATCTGTTCCCACCGGCACATAATGACCTACTCTTACGAAAAGCGGAACAGGATTTAACGTGTGCGCAAGATGTTCGCAAGAGAGAGAGAGAGAGAGAGAGAGAGAGAGAGAGAGAGGAGAGAGAGAGAGAGAGAGAGAGAGAGAGAGAGAGAGAGAGAGAGAGAGAGAGAGAGAGAGAGAGGAGAGAGACAGAAGACAGACAGACAGACAGACAGACAGACAGACAGACAGACAGACAGACAGACAGACAGACAGACAGAGACAGACAGAGACAGAGACAGACAGACAGACAGAGACAGACAGAGACAGAGGGAGAGAATTTGGAGACTACTGCAGACTTTATATAAAATAGGATGCTAGTGCAGATTTTAGTAGCTTCTCAGTCAATCTGACTCCACCACAGGGCAGGTGTATATCGCGTTCTGTGTGTGTGTGTGTGTGTGTGTGTGTGTGTGTGTGTGTGTGTGTGTGTGTGTGTGTGTGGTGTGTGTGTGTGTGTGTGCGTGCGTGCGTGTGTGTGTATGTGCGCGCGCGTTTCCTGCAGTGAAAAAGTGAGTGTGATAAATCGTGTGTGCATCATTACTTTTGTTCCCTCTTGCTGTCTGTGCGTCGGAGGAAGAAGATTGGTATGTTCTTCACAATCTGAGGCAATTGATTGTGTTTTTTTTTGTTTGGTTGGGTTTTTTTTTTTGGGGGGGGCGGGGGGATGCGAAACAAGATATTTTGCCAGAGAAATGCAATGCTTACACTTGTTCTGTGAGGAGAGTAATCAATTTTTTTTTTTTTTTTGGTGGATGGGTTGTTGGATTTTTCGGTTCTATTTTAGAATTGCAGTTGAAAAAAGTAAAGAAGACTTCATTTTCTTTCTTTCTTTTTTTTTTTTTTTTTTGCTGTCAGTTTTGCTTTTGGTTTTGTGTTTTAAATGTGTGAA
>CM060331.1:52262991-52265491 GCA_030674155.1 Stramonita haemastoma
CAGCGGGCTGACAAAGATAAGCTCCCTGTGGACTTCCCATGATCGTGTGACGTGTGACGTCCGATGATCGTGTGACGTGCCTGTACCACTTTAGGAGCTCTTCATAGTGAAAAAAACGAAGCAAAAGTGGTACGGGCACGTCACACGATCATCTGGACTGGCCAAGACAGTCTTACAGGGAACAGTAAGGGGAGGGAGACGAAGAGGCAGATAGAGGAAATAATGGGAAGACAACATCAGAGAGTGGACAGGCCTTGGGTGGAACGACCTGCTACAGAGGGCGGAGGGCCGTGGGGAGTGGAGGAAGCTGGTTGCGGAATCTTCAGTTGTGCCCCCAGGCTCCCCGGGACTTCGGAACAGGTGAAGGTGAAGATTTTCGACCTGAGGATGCGACATGTTGAATCTGAGTACGGCTGTGAAGTAGATTTTCACATGAACCGGGGCGTGGGAACAGCGGGATGGGATCGTCACAGAAGACGAAGCAGTAAAAATACACTACAAAAAGCACCACCACCACCACCAACAGAGTTAACATCAGTGCTGACTCCACTCTCTCCAAAAGTCTTTTGGATGAGACTATAAACCGAGGCCCCGGGTGTAAACACACGCAGAACATCTTGCGCACACGTTAAATCCTGTTCCGCTTTCCGTAAGAGTAGGCCATTGTGTGCCGGTGGGAACAGATGGCAGAATTTACAAGGCTGCATACACACGGGGAATGGATGTGAAAAAGCACATGGGTGCTTATTCAATTATCCTCGAAATAAAAGAATGAATAAAGAATAACTAAATTAACGGTAGCAAAAGAAAAAAAAATGCTGGAAAAATTTAGACATAAGAATATAACTTGTGTGTCAGTTTGAATTTTAAAAAAAAATCAATTCTTATATAAGTCCAATATCACCGAGAGTAAATAGAATTTCAAGAAAACAACGAAATATAATTATGCCCTGATAAAAAAAAAAGTAAAAAAGAACCTATGAAACCACCAACAGAACCAGTAAAAAGAGACACACAAAAAACACAACACAAAAAAGGAAATAATTTAATGAAAGTTGACATCAATATTAAATGTCTCATCAGCACTTGGAAAATTCACACACATAAGTGTATGACAAAATGATTTCCTTTTTGCATGTTTCTTTTTTGATGTATTTGTTGTTTTTCCAGACAGTGTCACACAGAACGGAACCATAACAAAGAAACAGAGAGTCCTTGATGACGCGGATACTACAGGTAACATCTGAAAGAATTGTACATACAGTGTGTGTGTGTGTGTGTGTGTGTGTGTGTGTGTGTGTGTGTGGTGTGTGTGTGTGTGTGTGTGTGTGTGTGTGTGTGTGTGTGAGTGTGTGTGTGTGTGTGTGTGTGTGTGTGTGTGTGTGTGTGTGTGTAAGGCTGGAGGTATGTGTGTTGTGTGTGTGTGTGTGTGTGTGTGTGTGTGTGTGGTGTTGTGTTGTGTGTGGTGTGTGTGTGTGTGTGTCAAATAAAATAAAATAAAATCAAATGGTGTGTTGTATGTATGTATGTATGTATGTATGTATGTATGTATGTATGTATGTATGTATGTATGTATGTATGTATGTATGTATGTATGTATGTATGTAATTGTTCTTGTAGGATCTTGATCTTCCTCTTCTTCTTCGTCTTCTTCTTCTTCTTCTTCTCTTCTTCTTCTCTTCTTTTTCTTCGCAATTCTTTTTCTTCGCAATTCTTCTTCGCATTCTTCTTCTTCTTCTTCTTCTTCTTCTTCTTC
This sequence comes from Stramonita haemastoma, assembly GCA_030674155.1. Lineage (NCBI taxonomy): Eukaryota > Metazoa > Mollusca > Gastropoda > Neogastropoda > Muricidae > Stramonita > Stramonita haemastoma. The sequence continues at coordinate 52,264,748 of CM060331.1, forward strand.
TTCTTCTTCTTCTTCTTCTTCTTCTTCTTCTTCTTCTTCTTCTTCTTCTTTTCGCAATTCTTCGCAATTCTTCTTCTTCTTCTTCGCAAATCTTCTTCGCAATTCTTTGTTGTTGTTGTGTTGTTGTGTTGTTTGTTGTTGTTGTTTGTTCTTCTTCTTCTTCTTCTTTCTTCTTCTTCTTCTTCTTCTTCTCTCTCTTCTTCTTCTCCTCCTCCCCTTCTCCTCCTCCTCCTCCTCCTCCTCCTCCATCTCCTCCTTCTAGCACTAACCCTAACCTGTCTCCCCCTCCCCCCACAGGCAGACTGTGCCTGTCCTATCGCCTGCTGGTGTGGCTCATTCTCTGTCTGGGGTCCACCCTGGCCTTCATGGGCTTGAGCACCCAGTCTGCTGCCTTCACCTGTCGCCGATTGGCCTCTGGGGCCCGAGGGTTCAAACCCCGACCCCCTAGTACTACTGGCCCTTGGGTGTCTGCAAACGACTCGCAGAGTCTGCAGGAGATAAGGCGAGAGAAGGGTTTTTTTTCAGGGTTTGTTGTTGTTGTTGTGGTGGTGGTGGTGGTGGTAGTAGTAGAAGTAGAAGTAGTAGTAGTAGTAGTAGTAGTAGTAGTAGTAGTAGTAGTAGTAGTAGTAGTAGTAGTAGTAGTAGTAGTAGTAGTAGTAGTAGTAGTAGTAGTAGTAGTAGTAGTAGTAGTAGTAGTAGTAGTAGTAGTAGTAGTAGTATAGTAGTAGTAGTAATAGTTGTTGT
>CM060331.1:52270491-52277991 GCA_030674155.1 Stramonita haemastoma
CAGGGCCAAGGGTGGCCTGGGATCTTTTACCTGCAAGGTAAGCTAGGTCTATACCGTTTGGGCCCAAAAGTTCCCCCCCCCCATGCATCCATAAGATCATTAGTGGTGGTCTTGGCACTAGTCTTTAGGATGAGACGATAAACCGAGCTCCCGTGTGTTACACATCATTATTTAGCGCACGTAAAAGAACCCACAGCAACAAGAGGGTTGTCTCTGGCAAAATTCTGTAGAAAATAGCCACTCTGATAGGGAGACAAATACAATTGCAGACAGAAAGAGGGAAAAAAATGGGCAGGCGCTGCACTTGTGGCAACACGCTCTCCCCCAGGTAGAGCATCCCGAATTTCACGCAGAGAAATCTGCTGTGACATAAAGTGGTATAAATAAAATATACATAAAAAATAAAATAAATACCACATGCTGTTAGTGCTGGGTTGTTTTTTTTGTTAGTATTTTTTTCCCCGAGGGCTGGTTTTAAGCTCGCTCTGTTTTGGTCTTTTGCCATTTGTTTCGGTGGTTTCTTTCTGTGGTTCTGCCTCGTTGTTTTGATTCGGAAGTTATCTTGGACTGTTTCAACCAACCATGACAACACCGTAGCTTTCTTGTGTCTGTAACGAGAGTGTGATTCCTATCAATGATACGTGCCTGTAGAGTGTTGTCAGTAGCCTTTTTATGAAATGATGAAAGTACTTTTTTTCTTGATTTTTGACTTGACTTGACTTGACTTGACTTGACTTGACTTGACTTGACTTGACTTGGCTTGACTTGACTTGACTTGACTTGCAGCCTCGATGGGCGTCGTGTTTGGCGTGGCCCTGTGTCTTCTGGTCAGGGAAGGACAGACAGAGTGGCCGGAATGCCTGTCCCTGCCCAAAGTTAAGCGCCAATACTGGACCACTTCGTCGTCTGAAAAGGTAGAGGCGTGTGTGTGTGTGTGTGTGTGTGGGGGGGGGGGGGGGGTAGTGTGTGTGTTTGTGTGTGTGTGTGTGTGTGTGTGTAGCGTGTGTGTAGCGTGTGTGTGTGTGTGTGTGTGTGTGTGTGTGTGTGTGTGTGTGTGTGTGTGTGTGTGTGTCTGTGTGTCTGTGTGTCTGTGTGTCTGTGTGTCTGTGTGTGTCTGTGTGTTTCTGTGTGTTTCTGTGTGTTTCTGTGTGTGTCTGTGTGTGTGAGTATGTGTGTGTCTGTCTGTGTCTGTCTGTCTGTGTGTGCAGTGTGCGTGTGTGTGTGTGTGTGTGTGTGTGTGTGTGTGTGTGTTGTGTGTGTTTTGTGGTGTGTGTGTGTTCGTGTTTGCATGCAGTGGCCTCGGTCTATAGTCTCAACCGAAGAACAGAAGATGATGAATAACAACTATGATAATAACGACATTATTTTAAACGCCCAGAGTTTCACTATGCAAATTAGCCCAGGCTAAAAGCTGCGTCAGTTATTGATGCCAGCTAATTGCCAAGGCCTACACTAAAATGTTGTTGTGGTAGAAAATGTTGTGTTAAGATTGGCTTCAGATATGACAAGCTAGGCATCAGGGACCTCAGCTTCTCAAGGAGCCAGCATGTTGAGGGCGGCGCCCATCTCCTCTCCCTCGTTGCTTTACCTTCCCTGACCCTAAAGAGGGCAGGTATCCATTTACAGCTGGGTGAACTTGGGGAACTGTACTGAAGCCAAGACGCGCAATCAGTCACCCATCCAATAGGTAACCACGCTCGATGCTGCTTAACATTGGCTGGGGGGAGGCAAGGGCTCTGACCACTGAACTGTTCCGTTTTCGAAGGTCAGTTACAGAATGGATTTTGCTGATATTGAGATTTCAAGCAGAAAGTAGCCGTGATGGGCAGGCTGGAATCTGCAGAGAGGTCAAAGTTGAGCATGACCCTCTTCGTCCAATGGATACATCTCCATCCTCTTCAGGTCCATATTCCTTATCGGTCCATATTTACGTCACTTCCGGTCATCGCCATCATCATCGCGCAGCTGGGCTCGGAGTGGCTGGATTGTCTCATGGTGACGTCACTTCCGCAATTTCTGGGCGTCAATTATAACATGGATGCCACTTCGGTGAGATATAGATTTAAAAAACAAAAACAAAAATGGAATACAATGCACTTTATCATCATTTGTTGTTCATCACCGTGACTATTTCCAACTTTTTCTTCATCATCATCATCATCATCATCATCATCATCATCATCATCATCATCATCATCATCATCATATGTGTCTCTGTCTGTCTGTCTGTCTGTCTGTCTGTCTGTCTGCCTGCCTGCCTGCCTGCTTGTCTGTATGCCTGCCTGCTGTCTGTATGCTGTCTGCCTGCCTGTGTCTGTCTGTCTGTCTGTCTGTCTGTCTGTCTGTCTCACTCTCTCTCTCTCTCTCTCTCTCTCTCTCTCTCTCTCTCTCTCTCTCTCTCTCTCTCTCTCTCTCTCTCTCTCTCTTCTCTCTCTCGATTTTACCATTATAGAAATAATTCAATGTTCAGCCGTGTAAATTGTGTGCCAACGTATATGTCCATGTATATTGATAGACATTTGAAGCGTATAATGACACGATTTAGATTGGGTAATTCCAATATCAATGTACATTATTGTCGCTATAGAAAGGCACTTGCCACAAATCTTCAATGCCCAACTTGTAAATGTTCAGTAGAATATGACATCCCTTTTGTGCTTTCCTGTTCAGGGTTAAGAGATTATTATACGAGAGCAGTCCATACCACAAAAGTACTGTAGAGATCTATGTGTATTCAAGTTGGTTTTGTTATTAGCTTCAACGAATGAGTGTATTGTAAAACAACTGGCAGTATATATCTATATATATATATATATGTATATCTATTATTATCTATCTATCTATCTATCTATCTATCTATCTATCTATCTATCTATCTATCTATCTATCTATCTATCTATCTATCTATCTATCTATCTATCTCTCTCTCTCTCTCTCTATCTATCTATCTATCTATCTATCTATCTATCTATCTATCTATCTATCTATCTATCTATCTATCTACCTACCTACCTACCTACCTACCTACCTATCTCTCAGTCTGTCTGTCTGTCTGTCTTCTGTCTGTCTGTCTGTCTGTCTGTCTGTCTATCTATCTATCTATCTATCTATCTATCTATGTGTGTGTGTGTAAAAAGCATTTAAAAAGAGAAGAATCTATGTTACATAATGTCATCACATATCCATCATATTTTTTTGTTTGCTTTGTTTGTACTCCTCCTTCTAAGGGGCCAAGGCCACCAGTCTATCCAGTCCCTCCCCCCTCAATGTTCTAACCGCTTGGCCCGTGCAGGTGGAGTTGCTGACCAGCCTGGGGTTTCTGCTGTCCATACCAGTGGCCATACTGGGGGCCAAAGTGGCCGATGGCTTGCTCTCCTCCTCCTGTCTCCGCCCCACTTCTGTGAGAAAAATCTTTGGAGCGCTTGGTAGGTAGAGTTGGTTCAGTGGTGCACAGGTGTGGGGGTGTTGGGTTGGGGGTAGGGGAATGGGTGGGTGGGGGATGGATGTGTGTTTTTTTATATTCTTTTATATCGAGGATAATGGGATAAGGACTCATGTGCTTTTTTCCCATCTAGTCCCCGTGTGTATGCAGTTGTGTAAATATTGTAATCTGTTCCCACCAGCACACAATGGCCTACTTTTACGGAATAGGATTTAACGTGTGCGCAAGATGTTCTGCGTGCGTTTGCACACGGGGCCTCGGTTTACAGTCTCATCTGAAAGACTTTTGGGGAGAGTGGAGTCAGCACTGATGTTAACTCCAGGGGAAAAGTCCCCTCCAACGGGAATCGAACTCAGGTCGTCAAATTGCCAGCGCAATGTTCTGACCACTAGGCTATTCCGTCCCGTATGTGTGTATGTGTGTGTGTGTGTGTGTGTGTGTGTGTGTGTGTGTGTGTGTGTGTGTGTGTGTGTGTGTGTGTGTGTGTGTGTGGCTTGGTGTGGTGTGGTGTGGTGTGGTATGTGTATATAATATTATGTGTGTGTGTTATTATTTTTATTTTTACTCTGTGTTTCGAGGATAATGGAGTCAGAACTCATAAGCTCACCCTCCCCCCCTTCCCAAAACTTATCACGGCAGGAACATCACTCCCAGTGCTGTGCTTCCTGACGCTGACCTACCTGGACTCTGGCCAGGTGACAGTGGCCTCGGCCCTTTACCTGGTGGCCACAGGCTTCACGGCCCTGACCGATAGTGCCTGGCCGGCCAACTGCCTGGAGGTGGCCCCAGCCTTCACAGGGTTCCTCATCAGTCTGGCTGAGGCTTCCACAGCTTGGGTCTGGGCTGTGTGCGTCATGGTTGTCACTTATATGGCGCCTCAGGTCTGTGTGTGGGGGATGTGTATGTGTGTGTGTGTGTATACATACATACATACATACATACATACATACATACATACATACATACATACATACATACATACATACATACATACATACTACATACATACATACATACATACATACATACATACATACATACATACATACATACATACATACATACATACATACATATATACATATATGTATATATATAGACTAGTGTGTGTGTGTAGTGTGTTGCGTGTTGTGTGTATGTGTGTGTGGGGGGGGGGGTTGTGTGTGTGTGTGTGTGTGGGGGGGGGTGTAGTGAGTGTGTAGTGTGCGAGTGTGTGTGTGTGTGTGTGTGTGTGTGTGTGTGTGTGTGTGTGTGTGTGTAGTGTGTGTGTGTATGTAGTATGTGTGTGTGTGCGGGTGTGTGTGTGTGTGTCTGTTGTGTGGTGTGTGCATGCGTGCATGCGTGTGTGTGTATACGTACGTGCGTGCGTGCGTGTGTGTGTATACGTACGTGCGTGCGAGCGTATGTGTGTGCGTGTGTGTGTGTGTGTGTGTGTGTGTGTGGCTAGACAGACAGACAGACAGACAGACAGACAGCAGACAGACAGGCAGTCAGACAGACAGACAGACAGACAGACAGACAGACAGACAGACAGACAGACAAACTATTGCCTGTGTATGCTGGTGTGCAGGACTCTGTGGGGCAGTGGCAGTCAGTGCTGTATCTGACCGGGGGCCTGATGGCGGCCTGTCTCCTCTTCTACGCCCTCTTCGCCTCCAGTGACCCCCAGCATTGGGCCCAAGCCCCGCGCCGCTCCCCCCTGCCTCGCTACCGTGTGGAAAAATAAGCTGGGTTCTTCTTCTTCTTCTTCAACCAGCCAACCAACCAGTCAGCCAACCTGTCCACTAGCCAGCCAGCCAACCAATCAACCAACCATCTGCCTGTCAGACAGTCAATCAACCAACCAACCAACCAACTAATCAGCCAACCAGCCATCCAACTTAACTGCCCTAAACCATCCATCCAAACAACTAGCTAATCAACCAACTAGCCAACCAACCAGTCAGCCAACCGACCGATTAAGCAAATAGTTTACCGTTCCGAGCATCAAACAAAATTGCGGATCATAAATAAACTAGCCATTCCATAAACCGACTATGAGCCAACCAGCCAGCCGACTGGCTAAGCTAGCAAACATTCAACCAACCAACCAAGCAGCCAACCACCAAGCAACTAAGCATTCAACAAGCAAGCAACCAACCAACGTCTTAGCAAACCAACCCACGAGCAAAAATTACACAGCCGCTCACGTAGTTGAATCTACCAATATTTCTTTGATGTACGAAGAAAACAAAAAAAGAAAGGAAGAAAGAAAAGGAAGAAAAAGAAAGAAAACTTACCCCCTCCCCCCGTCTGGACCCCCCCCCCCCACCCCAAAAAAAAGAAGAAAAAAGACAGACAAGCTAAGAATGAAAAGGAAATTAAAAAAAAACACTACCTCGAAAGAAAAAAAAATGCCGAAAAAAAGAAAGAAGACAAAAAAGTGAGAGAAGGTAAAGGATTGGATTGAACATAGAAAATGAGTTAACGTCCCGGGTTTTCTTTTTTATTTTTTTTATTGATGACAGTCAAATGTTCTGATTATTCCAGTGATTTATAAACGGGTGTGAACATGTGAATAGATAAGAAAATGAATGAATAAATAGATAAATGCAGAAATGGAGCGAACATTTTGGTTGTTTTACTGGCGAATGTTACCCATCTTTCATATTTTATTTTCGTTTATAGCTGACATAAATGAAGAAGAAAGTAAACAAACAAATAAAAATCAATAACTAAATGAGATTTTAAAAAAAAAATTGCCATGAAAATCCACAACAACAATAACAAAATAACAACATAGCTACAACCTAGCAATTTCCAAAACTTACAAACTGAAAAATTTTTTGTGTAAAAATCAATATAAAGAACAAAATATAGTACCAACTCATTCCTGGTTTCATAGCACAATCAACTTTACAAGCCGAATGATAGTTCATAGGAAAACATTTTGTCTTTACATCTACAGTAATTTATTGAGCAGAGTACAAAAATATAACAACACGAAGGTAAATGGTTTGTAACTGCTGTTTTGTTAACGTGTGATTTCGTATTAATTCATCATTCAAATGCTGAGATCTTGACTAAGTAAAAAGCAAAGACACTATAAAAAAAACCTCATCTTTTAAGAAAGCTTTTTCTTCTTAAGCTACGTTCACCTAAACCGCCAAATTGCTGTACCATTTTCGTCAGCAAATTGCCGCCACAGTGTTCACGAAGCGAAGTGCTGTCGGGCAATTGTTGTATTATTAATATTAGCTGTTGGCACATTGTGATGGATAGGTTTCTTAATAATATATTATTTAAGGAGTGTTTTTGTGGGGTTGTGGTGTTTTTTTTTTTTAAATAATGAAATAACAAATGCTTCTCTGTGTTGTCTTCTCTTGTCTCTTCTGTTTGAAACTCTTGTAGTGAATTCTGTACAGCCACAATGATTTTCTTCATCTATTTTCAATTTTTGCCACGATCTGTATAGCTATGCTTTCTGTATCAAGTGCATTCACTCTGTTCTATGGTGGAATTTCTTCCCTTGACAGCCAGCGTTTTCTTTGTGTACACAGCAAGCAAATTGTGCTGTCAGAGTGACGAGCTGGATGGAGCGTGAACGGGTTATCGGCGTTTCATAGCAGAAGAAGATTCCAACCATTGCGGGTGCTGACGGCTGCCGCGCCAATTTGGTCGGGTTAGCGTTGAACGTACCTACTGTCCTTTATATGGCAAAACAACAATTTTCGTCCGCAAAACAAATTCATGTGTCGTAATTATACACTTTATCCGTTTGAAGTTGGGGGCTTGTTAATGTAAACATCATCCACTTTCTGGAACTCGTGCTAGGAATTCCTTTTTTACTCTCTTGTTTCTGCTTTTTTAAGTACTCTTCTTGTTATTTTTGCCTTCTTGGTCATTCACTGCCTTTCTCCCAGGACAGTCTTCAAAATAGCAATTATTCTCATGCCAAAGTCGGATGCACTGGCCCCGACTTGTCTGGCACTTAACGGCAGCGCAAGCATTTCGCTCATATGAATCAGCAATAACTGGTGTCTAAACGTTTGATAAAGAAGAGAATTGCGAAGAAGAAG
>CM060331.1:52306792-52334292 GCA_030674155.1 Stramonita haemastoma
TCTGTCTGTCTGTCTGTCTGGCTGTCTGTCTGTCTGTCTGTCTGTCTGTCTGGCTGGCTGGCTGGCTGTCTGTCTTTCTGTTTCTGTCTCTTTTTTACTCTGTCTGTCTCTTTCTTTCTATATATCTGTCTGTCTGTCTGTCTGTCTGTGTCTCTGTCGCTTTCTCTCTGTCTCTGTCTCTCTCTGTCCGTATGTCTGTTTGCTCTCTCTCTCATCGTCTGTGTCTGTCTATCTGTCTGTCCTTGTCTGTCTGTCTGTCTGTCTGTCTCTGTCTCTCTGTATGTTTGTTTGTCTCTATGTCTCTCTCTGTGTCTGTATCTGTCTGTCTGTCTGTCTATCTCTGCCTCACTTTGTCTTTGTCTCTCTGTCTGTCTCTCTGTCTGTCTTTGTCTGTCTATCATTCCCCCCTCTCTCTCTCTGTCTCTGTCTCTCTCTCCCTCCCTCCCTCTCTTTGTTTCTGTGACCTTGATAATGTTTTTTTTACTTTCTTGTTTTTTCTTTCTTCTTCTTTTCTTCTTTCTTTCTTCTTTCTTTCTTTCTTCTTACTTACTTCTTTCTTTCTTTCTTTCTCTCCTTTTTTTTTCTTTCTTTCTTTCATTTTTTTCATTTTTCTTTCTTTTTCTTTCTTTCTTCTTTCTTTTTCTTTCTTTCTTTCTTTCTTTCTTTCTTTTCTTCTTCTTTCTTTTTCTTTCTTTCTTTCTTTCTTTCTTTCTTTCTTTCTTTCTTTCTTTCGTTCTTCTTTCTTTCGTTCTATTATCTTCTTCTTATCTATCTATCTATCTTATCTTCTATCTTACTATCTTCTTTCTATCTATCTTCTTTCTTCTATCTATTTCTATCTTCTATCTATTCTTCTTTCTTTCTTTCCTTTCTTTCCTTTCTTTCTATCTTTCTATCTTTCTATCTTTCTTTTCTTTCTTCTTTCTCTCTTTCTCTTTTCTTTCTTTCTTTCTTTCTTTCTTTCTTTCTTCTTTCTTTCTTTCTTTCTTTCTTTCTTTTTATTTTAACTTGGGTGCTGCTGGAGTTACGTGTTTAACCTTGGCTGCCTTCCTGACATATTAAGCGGGGATTAAATGCAAAACGAAACAAAACACAACAAAACAAAAAATCGCCTTTCGGGTCAATATACGGGTCTCCTTCTTAAGCTTAATGCTTTAATCCATTTTGTGTGGACCTGCACTTGCACTGCACTACAAAGCCCCTATTAGCCCGGCTGGATGAAGTTAACAGGATTTTGAAACCTAATGGTCCAGATATCGAGGGTTTAAGCCTCGTGACGTTGACTAGATTGCAGGGCTGCTAAAAAAACTTTCCCCGAAGTCGGACTGTGGCTACCTTCATAGAAGGACCCCCTAAAAAAAAGGCCACGGTCGCATGTATGCGCAAAATCTCACCATTGGTGAACCACGGAGCTCTAACCGAGGAAAGAAAATGGAAGAAAGTAACCAAGAAAAGGTAAATGTATTATTTATTTGAGAGAAGAGTACAGGCAGTAGACACGAGATGCTTCCGGAGACTCCTTGGCATCTCCTACAGAGACCACATAAGCAACGAAGAGGTGCATAACAGAATACAGCAAATCACCGGTCCCTACCAAAATATTTAATCAGTCGTAAATCAAGCGTAAACTTAAATGGTGTGGGCATGTCACAAGATCAAATGGACATGCAAAAACAATACTGCAAGGCACTGTCCAAAGAGGAAGGAAAAGAGGCAGACCAAGGAAGAGATGGGAGGACAACATCAGCGAATGGACAGGCCTTGAACTCAACAAAATTTTGAGACAAGCAGAACAGAGAGAGAAATGGAGGGAACTGATTGTCAAGTCTTTAGGGGAGCCCCCACGGTCGCCAGACTAAGGGATAGATAGATAGAAAGATAGATAGACAGACAGACAGACAGACAGACAGACAGACAGACAGACAGACAGACAGACAGACAGACAGACAGACAGACAGACAGACTAGATAGATAGATAGATAGATAGATAGATAGATAGATAGATAGATAGATAGATAGATAGATAGATAGATAGATAGATATAGATAGATAGATAGATAGATAGATAGATAGATAGATAGATAGATAGATAGATAGATAGATAGATAGATAGATAGATAGATAGAAGAAAGATAGATAGATAGATAGATAGATCATCTGGAAATAAGAAATTGATTTGACTTGACTTGACAAAGACTACTTTTAAAGCAAAATGTATTATTATATATGTATGCAAAATGTTGACGTTGGCTGTTCCTCAGCTTAACACGATGATCAGTCACCCAGATCGTGGATTCTGTCTCACTCAGAGCACCTGGAAATTACTGTGTAAGAGCACACACACTGAATAAGAATTTTGCGTTATGGCTGGCTGGTTTTGAAAATACTTCACCATTACAGGCAGCCACACTCGGGCTTCAGAGTGTGGAGTTTTTCATTTGTAATGGAAAATAGAAAGTGAAAAGGTAAAGGTGTCCCATAACCTAGGCAGTTGTAGGGGAGTGAGGCATCAGAGGCCTCAGCTTCTCTAGGGGCCAGCATATTAAGGGCGGCGCCCATCTCCTCTCCCTCGCTGCTTTACCTTCCCTGACCCTAAAGAGGGCAGGTACCCATTGACAGCTGGGTGAACTTGGGGACTGTACTGAAGCCAAGGCGCGCAACCTGTCACCCACCCAACTGGTATCCACGCTCGATACTGCTTAACCTTAGCTTGGGGAAAGCGAGTGCTGTGACAACTGAGCTATCAAGTCCCTTTAATGGAAGTGGGTTTTTTTTTCGTGCATGCAGACAATCTCAACAGAACTTTTCAAAGCATGTCTTTTTGGGGTTTTTATTTTCGTTTCTCGGTTAGAGCTCCGAGGTTTATCGATGCAAAAGATATTTTTACATAAGCAACCGTTATCCCTCCACCCCCACACCCACCCGCAGACACACGCCGTTAAGGTAGCCGCATTTCAACTTCGGGGATACAGTTAAGAACATTGAGCCTACCACTTTTTACCAGAACAGTCAGGGGGTAACTCTCCATGCTCTTTCTGACGTTCAATTGACGTGGGTTGCTTTTTTTATGACGTGCACAAGTGCACGGGGAACAGGATAGCCTTGTGGTCAGAACATTGTGCTCGCAATTTGACGACCTGGGTTCGATTGCCGTTAAAGGGATTTTTCCCCTGGAATTAACATCAGTGCTGACTCCACTCTCCCCAAAAGTCTTTCGGATGAGACTGTAAACCGAGGCCCCGTGTACGAATGTACACAGAACATCTTGTGCACACGTTAAATCATGTTCCGCTCTTCGTAAGAGTAGGCGATTGTGTGCCGATGGGAACGGATAACAGAATTTACAAAACTGCATACACACGGGGACTGGATGTAAAAAAAGCACACAAGTGCTTATTCCATCATCCTCGAAATAAAAGAATAAATAAATAAATAAAATAAGCACACAGGTCCGACTGGTTAAGAGTCTCCTCTAAAGTGACACAAAGAAAATTAAACAAGGCAGAAACAAAGAGAGGGAAAGAAAAGAGGGAATTCCTAGGGAAGAATTTTCAGCAGGTGGAGATACTATCTATACTAGACAGGCCCGGCATCTCTATGGGGGAAGACATTCAGTTCGATTTTTTTCTCAAAATGCGAAGAGTAAGGCTGGGAATCGAACCCAGAACCTTACGGTTTACGTGTTATGCAGGTGAATGTCTGAACCGTCTGGCCACCTTCCATCTAGAATATAACAACACTTAAGTCTGTCTTGGCGCTTAGCTTGGGAATCGAACCCAGAATCTTAGGTTACGTATTAGGCAAGTGAACGTCTAAACCGTCCTGCCACCTTCCTTCCTTCTTAGAACAATATTTAGGTGTAGATTTTGGTTTTTAGCTTGCATCAATAATGACAAAGCTTTTGGCCTGAGCCAGATACGAACAAATAACATTACGGTAATGAACGAAGGGGAAGGGATAGTTCAGTGGTCACAGCACTCTCTTTCCCCAGGCTACGGTTAAGCAGCGTTGAGAGTGGTTACCAAGTGGATGGGTGACCGTTTGCGCGCCTTGGCTTCAGTACAGCCCCCAGTTCAGCCAGCTGTAAATGGGTACCTGCCCTCTTTAAGGTCAGGGAATGTAAAGCAGCGAGGGAGAGGAGATGGGCGCCACCCTCAATATGCTGACCTCTAGAGAAGCTGAGGTCTCTGACATCTGGCTCCCAAATATCCACATAAGCTAGGGGAACACCTTGACCTTGACTACTTATGGACACTCTGCACCCATCGCAATGAGGACACTCTTGTTACGTAGCGGCTCCTAAGGTGTTGACCTGTGGAACGCCCAACTGTTTACGCCCAGTACTGCCACTGTCTTTGTATTGATTAGTTCTTTCTTTTGCTGCTTCTGCATTTTAGTTATTTTATTTTATTTTGTCCCTTTATTTCCAGGAGAAAAGAATAAGCACCTCTTGTGCTTTTTTGTTTTGTTTTTTTGCTTTTTATTAGTCAAGTCACCGTGTGTATGCTGTTTGGTGAATTTTGGCATCCATTCCCACCAGCACGCAATGGCCTACTCTTCTGAAAAGCTGAACAGGTTTTAACGTGTGTGCAAATGCTCTGCGTGTTTTCGCACACGGGACGTCAGTTTATGGTCTCATCCAAAGGACTTTTGGGGAGAGTGGAGTCTGCACTGATGTTAACTCTAAGAGGGTGGGTGGGGGGTGGGGGTGGGGGGTGGGGGGCGGAGGGAGGAGGTGATATACCTTTGAATGGGATTCAAACCCAGGTCAGCAGATCACGAGCGCAATGCACAGCGCCCTAACCACCACACTATCCCGTCTTTGTCTTTATTCGTCTTTTCTTGTAATGTGATCTTTTCTTCTCTGTCTCTCTCTGTCTCTCTCTGTCTCTCTCTTCTCTCTCTCTCTCTGCGTCTCTCTCTCTCTCTCTCTCTCTCTCTCTCTCTCTCTCTCTCTCTCTGTCTCTCTCTCTCTCTCTGCGTCTCTCTCTCTCTCTTTCTGTCTCTCTATGTCTCTGCGTCTCTCTCTATGTCTCTGTCTCTGTCTTTCTCTGTCTGTCGGTCTCTGTCTCTCTCTGTGTCTTTTTTTCTCTCTGTCTGTCTGTCTGTCTGTCTGTCTTTCTCTCTGTCTTTGTTTCTCTGTCTCTGTCTTTCTCTCTCTCTCTCTATTTCTCTCTCCCTCCCTGTATTTATTCGTCCTTTCTTGTAATATCACACTGTCTGTTTGTCTGTCTGTTTGTCTCTCTGTCTGTCTGTCTGTCTGTCTCTCTGTGTCTGTCTATCTGTATGTCTGTGTATCTGTATGTCTGTATCACTGTCTCTGTCTGTATCTGTATGTCTGTCTCTCTTGTACTTATTGTGTTTTCTTGTCATATTATCTCTCTCCTTTTCCTGGCATAAAACAAGTCAGGTTTCTCTATTTTCATGTCTGTTTATCTATTCATTTATCTAACTTCAAACCGTTGGAATGCCAGGGGGGTCTTGCAGTATAAATAGCTTACCAGACCTTCTGGAAATTATGTGCTAGAAATTTCATCTTTCCTATCCCTCTCTTTATTCTGCCTTGTTCCTCTTCTTCCTGGCACTTCTTTCTTGTCTATTTTCTGCCCTTTTGGTCCATTCTCCTGTCTTTTTATTTTCAGAAAGACTTAAAAGATATCAATCTCTCTCCCACGCCAAAGTCAGATACACTGGGCATTTTTCGCTCATAATTATGACAGACAACAATAGTTGTTGTTTGAGCGTTCGATGACCACCACAAGGACGATGACGACACGACAAGGAGAAGAAGAAGAATTCGAAGAAAATTGCGACGAATTGCGAAAAAGAAGAATTGCAAAGAAGAGAAGAAGAATGCAAGAAGAGAAAGAAGCGAAGAATGCGAGATGAAGAAGGAAGAAGATGCGAAGAAGAAGAAGAATGCGAAGAATGCGAAGAAGAAGTAGAATGCGAAGAATGCAAAGAAGAAGAAAGAAGAAGAAAAGATGAAGAAGGAGAATTGGAAGAAGAAGAAAAAGAAGAATGAAGAAGAAGAAGAAGAAGAAGAAGAAGAAGAAGAAGAAAACAACAACAACAAACAAGAAGAACAAGAAGACAAGAACAAGAAGAACAAGAACAAGAGACAAGAAGAACAAGAAGAACAAGCAGAACAAGACGAAGAACAAGAAGAACAAGAACAAGAAGAAGAACAAGAAGAACAAGAAAAGAAGAACAAGAACAGAGAAGAAGAACAAGAACAAGAAGAACAAGAAGAGAAGAAAGAAGAATGCGAAGAAGAGAATACGAAGAATGCGAAGAGAAGAAGCAGAAGAAAGAAGAAGCAGAAGAATGCAGAAGAAGAAAACGAAGAAGAAGACAGAAGAAGAAGAAAGAGAAGAATGCGAAGAATGCGAAGAAGAATACGAAGAAGAAGAATGCGAAGAAGAAGAAGAAGAAGAGAAGAAGAAGAAGAAGAAGAATGCGAAGAAAAGAATGCGAAGAAGAAGAAGAAGAAGAAGAAGAAGAGAAGAAGAAGAAGAAGAAGAAGAAGAAGAAGAAGAAGAAGAAGAAGAAGAACAAGAAGAAGAAGAGAAGAACAAGAAGAAGAACAAGAGAGGAAGAAGAAGATGAGCGCCCATAAACTGGTAGAAGTATGGGTATCACACAAATAAATGATGCAGAAAACTTTCAAATATAAAAAGTACGATGACTATACTGGTAATTATTAGATAGTGACAACACCAGCGAGTGTTAAATGCGAAAAAAATACCTCACACAACACACATTTAGCACGCACGCAGAACATCTTGTGCACATGTTAAATCCTGTCCACTTTTCGAAAGAGTAAGGCACCGTGTGCTAGTGGGAACAGATGACAAAATTGACAAAACTGCATACACACTGGGACTGGATGTAAAAAAAAAACACGAGTGCTTATTCCATTATCCTCGATATAAAAGAATAAGTTAATAATAACAATGAATAAATAAATAAATAATTTAAAAACTAATTAGCACTGGTAAAAGAACTCACGGCAACAAGGTTTGTCCTAGGCAATGCTGTAGAAAAGAAGACACTGTGATAAGGAACAAACTGAAGAGAAGTGAGACAGGAAAAGGGGAAAAGAAATGGGTGGCGCTGCTCTTGTGGCCACGCGCTCTCCCCGAGGAGAACAGCCCGAATTTCACACGGACAAATCTGCTGTGACTTTAAGTGGTATACTAATGCAAATAAAAAATAACTTTAAAAAGAAGAAAAAACCCACAAAAGAATAAATGATGATATAAAAAAATGTACGATAACTGATATATATATATATATATATATATATATATATATATATATATATATATATATATATATATATATATATATATATATATATATATATACAACACACACATAGTAAACAAATTATTATATAAATATGCAGGCTCTGAATAAGTAAACAAGCAAGCTATATATATTGCATAACGTTTTTTCCGAGGTTTGCAGTAGTGAAATTTTTAAAGTATTCGATCGGGTTTTATACAACCATTTCGGTGGCCTCATTCCGATTTCGGGATGGTGTCTAAACCAACATCTGTTTTTGCATTATTAAAAAAACAAAAAAAACCAGGTTGCCATCCGAGATGGCCTGCTCTTCCGAAAGGTGGAACAGGGATTTAACACGTGTGCAAGATGTCCTGCGTACATTCGAACACGGGACCTGGGTTTGTGTTTCCATCCGAGGGACTTTGACATTAGTTAGATTTTCTCGTCAAACTGGGAAGAAAGATCAGGGTAGGGAATCGAACCCAGAACCTCACGGTTTACTTTTAAGTGAGTATCTTAACTTATCCTATGGCCTTCTCTGTTGTGTTACATATATAAATGTAAAAAACAAAACAAAACCCAAGCAAACCCACAAACAAGGATCAATAACTGTTCAAATAAAGACACACATTTCTCGATATCTTTCTTGGTCGTCGAACACTTAGGCAGCAACTATCGTTTGTCATATGAGCGAAAATGCATTGCACTGCCGTTAAGTTATTGGGATGAAATTATAAACCGAGGCCCCTGTATGCGAACGCACGCAGAACATCTTGCGCACACGTTAAAACCCCGTTCCGCTTTTCGGAAGATCAGGCCATCGTGTGCCGGTAGGAACAGATGACAAAAAAAAAACAGCATGAACACAGATGTCGTGTTTAGACACCATCCCTGAAGAAAAATCGGGGAGTTGGAGTCCCCTGGGCGGCTCGGGGCTGTATATATAAAAAAAAAATAATGGGTAGGCGCTGCACTTATGGCGACGCGCTCTCCCCGGGAGAGCAAGTCTGAATTTCACGCAGAGAAATCTCTGTGACATAAAGTGGTATAAAATAAAACAAAATAAATAATAAAATAAAATAAATAAAATAAAAATAAGCGCCTGACAAGTCAGGCCCAGCGCATCCGACTTCTGGTTGCGAAAGATTTGTTATCTGTTATGTCTCCATCTCTCTGGAAAAAGGCAGGAGAATGGACCACGGAGGCAGAATATAAAAGCAAAGAGGTGACAAGAAGAAAAAGAAACACGGCAAAAAACAAGAGAGGGATAGAAAAGAGGGAATGCACAGAATTTCCAGAAGGTAGGGGTATTATTATACATATCCCACAATCTCCCACTGGCATCCCCACAAATCTTTCTCTAAATAAACACGTAAACGAACAAAGAAAAATAATCTTAGCAAAATTAGATTACATAAACCAATAACACGAAATAAAATAAATTTTTTTTGTAAAAAGTAAAGCTAAGCATGAACGAACGGACAGACAAAAAAGGTCAATTGAATGACAGAAACAAATTGAAAAAGAAAAGTAAACAAGCAATAGCCGAATAAACAGAATAAACAGATATATAAATGAACAAATAAATAAATAGATAAATAAATAAGTTTTTTAAAAAGCCCAACACAAACTTACTCACACAATCACCAAGTAAAAAAAAAAAAAAAAAGCCCATACAAACTTACTCAAACAATCACCAAAATGCACTGAAACTATAATAAAATCCCACAATAACCACCTTCGAAAATGAAGCAATCCATAGCCACACACACACACACACCCACACCACAGCCCCAGTAACTCCAAAGTTACGGCGCTGGAAGCGCATTCAATCTGTTCTTCGCAAAAAGTCCCATTCTCTTTTATATATATATATATATGCACTCACATGAAATACACAATGACACGTCTCTATATATAGAGCATTCTCCACTCCCCACCCCAACCCCACCTCCTCATAACAGCTGGATAACTATAGGCAACAAAACTACCTATGACAAAATGGATGATTCATTCATTCCTGATAACTATGCCACAAATATATATTTTTTAAAACAAAGAAAGAAAAGACCCACCCCCCTTCCCCCCAAAAAAAAAAGAAAAAAAGGAAAAAATAAAGATGTCAATATTTTTGGGACCTGTCTTTGCTTCCTAGCTTGCTAAAACGCTAGATCTAGGTTCCAATTCCTTGGAATAATTTTCCTTGTAAATTATCAACAAAATATTTTTGGGAGAGATCCCCCCACCCCCCCCCCCCCACCCCCAAAAATGACTGGAATTTATAAGAATCCAAAACGTTGCTATTACACACCTGCCCTGAAAAGTTATTGTTTAAAAAAAAGCTACTGATTTATATCAACACCATCCACGGGCAACCCTGATTCTGAAACGATCAACAAAGGAAACTATCACTCCACCCCCCCCCCCACCCCCAAAAACACACACACAAGCAATCTTCTCACGCGCAGGAAACAATTCTTTATGACATTCGTTCCAGCGATAAGTAAGGGTCAACAAAAAAAAAAAAAAAGAGAGCGGTAGACAGAACTCAGAAATTCAGCTCGATCAGTCCGAAATCTATTGGCCGTTTCCGCCAAGTTGACGTTAATCCTACCAAAAACTTGGACGAGAGTGCTCGATGGTAAAGTAGGCAGACGGGAAAATCATGGCGGCACTAATAACACCAAACACAGCGAGTGTTGAACTGTGCGGCAGTAAATGGAAGGGTGTTGACTGATTGGCTATAAACAGTGTTTAATGATGCAAACACAGCTGGCTGGATTGCTGGCTGGCTGGCGGGGATTAATATCTCGAGGTTCGGGGTTTTGGGGTTGGGGTCTCAGTGAAACACACAAAGTGGTCGGTTGGGTTTTAGGGTTAATTTTTTGTTAGAGAAAACATGAATTACAATTGTGCAGACAGGAAAAAAAAAAAAAATAATGGGTGGCGCTGCACTGTGGCGATCGGTTCTCCCCAGGGAGAGCAGCCCGAATTTCATGCAGAGAAATCTGCTGACATAAAGTGGTATAAATAAATTATTAAATAAATTCCAATTCCAAATACTAGTGTCTCAAACCAGATAAATTCTGTTAGGTTAGAGCAAGGGTTACACAGTAAAAGATACAAGAATGAATCATGTACATGTCATCAGAGAGCTTACTGTAGTATGTCGTTTTATTGTCTTTTGGTAATAAGACTAAGTCGGGAGACTTCCGGCTCGGAATGCAAATGGCGTGCACCTGTGTTTACACGTGATGGAAAGTGTCTTTCTATTTCTTTCCCTTAGCCACCCATTAAGAGCAATACACTTACAGCCCCATACAAAACAACTGTATGCTCTCTGTGAAAAGCAACACAGAATTATCTGACGTACTCCCCACATCTGTTGTACATATGGTGCTTTTTTTATTAAAATGTCTTTTTTTTGGTGAACAGTCGCATGTGTATGAACAATTTGAATTCAATCCTTTAGGGCTTTTTTTGCGTTTTAAGATTCATCCCTATTAAAATTCTGTATAATTAGTATTAGTTGTAGTAGCACAGCCGCCAAGGATTAAATTCTGACATGAAGTGTGACAGCAAGTCAGTTTGCATACATATACTTTCTATCATAAGAGTACAATAAATATTAGCGTGGAAAACAGCGAATCTGTGTCCCCTGGGAGCTATGGCGAACACTGAAGTCTCTGCAAGACTCCTGGACACTTTCCGGTTGCTGCAGCTACGTTTTTGCTATAATGCAAAGAAACCTTTTTCAGTTACCCCTCCCTTTTGTAACTCATCCACCCCCTCTACCATACCTGCCCCCCCCCCCCCCAGCTACCCCTCCCTCCCCACCTACTTATCCCTTACCGATTTTATATAAAAATTGCTGTTTCACTTCCAACAGTAGAAACTTTTACCTGGACTTCTGAGCGTTTTCAAACAATAAAAAGGAATTTTATGTTTATGATAGCCTATGAAGGGGAGGTAATATTGTCATAAGATAGAATGAAAGTGTAGAATGTGTAAAAAAACAAACAAAAAAAAACCCGCTAAATACAATTGAGCAACGTTTCATTTTTTTGAAAATCCCTTTTTGGGATAAGGAGGAAAGTAAACAAACTTAACAGGAGAATAAACCCAACAGCAATTGGCTGTAAAAATATTATCAGCACCAACAGAAACTGAAAAACAAGTGTTTAGCAGGGAAGGAGCCACTAGAGCGAAAATAATATTTAAAAAAAATTTAAAGAAAACACAAGGCACTTTACACACTTTTACAATATCCACCTTTTTAAAGATACAAATTTGAATTGAAGTTTAGTGGGAGGAAAACATACTCAATTGTAGAAAAGAAAACTACATTTTCATGAAATAGCGGCAAGAATCTGACAGATTTTGACAGAGATGATAATAACTTGTGGAGATTTGCATTTCATCAGCTTACGAAAAAATTATAACCTGACTTATATCTATCTATCTATCTATCTATCTATCTATCTATCTATCTATCTATCTATCTATCTATCTATCTATCTATCTATCTATCTATCTATCTATCTATCTATTCCATCTATCCATCTATCTATCTATCCTTAACTGGCGACCGTGGGGGCATCCCTGAAGACTTGACAACCAGTTCCCTCCATTCCTCTATCTGTTCTGCCTTTCTCAAGGTTGTTGAGTTCTAGGCCTGTCCATTCGCTGATGTTGTCCTTCCATTCTTCCTCGGTCTGCCTCTTTTCTTCCTCCTTGGACAGTGGCTTGCAGTATTGTGTTTTGCGAGTCCTTTTGATCTTGTTACGTGCTCGTACTATGTAAGTTAATCTGACTTAGTCTGAAGAAAATGCTGTGGAATAAATCTGTTTGGTAAAAGAATGAAGTAGGGACATTCCACTGTAGCTCAATACTGCTAAGTCATTCATCATGCTCTCTCTGTTCTCTCTGTCTCTCTGTCTCTGTCTCTGTCTGTCTGTCTGTCCTGTCGTCTGTCTGTCTCTGTCTGTCTGTCTGTCTGTCATCTGTCTGTCTATTCTGTCTGTCTGTCTGTCTGTCTGTCTGTCTGTCTCTGTCTCTGTCTCTGTCTCTCTCTCTCTCTCTCTCTCTCTCTCTCTCTCTCTCTCTCTCTCTCTCTCTCTCTCTCTCTCTTCCATAATCAAAATCATCTTTTTGTGACTTCTGATTTTCGTCTTCTGAACGAGTGCATTTTTATTACCTTATCATACATAGTGTCCTTACTCTTGTGTGTTGTTTGGTACTGCGTAAAGTTTTATTGTTTAGTATCTTTTCAACTTGATGTTATCCCTGAAAAGGGCGGGGACTGGATGTAAAAAAGCACACGAGTCTTATCTATTATCCTCGAATAAAAGAATTTGCCTTGCCTTGCCTTTTGCTTGCCTTGCCTTGCCTTGCCTTGCCTCTCTCCTCTCTCCTCTCTCTCTCTCTCTCTCTCTCTCTCTCTCTCCTCTCTCTCTCTCTCTCTCTCTCTCTCTCTCTCTCTCTCTCTCTCTCTCTCTCTCTCTCTCTCTCTCTCTCTCTCTCTCTCTCTCTCTCTCCCCCTCCTCCTCCTCCCCTCTCTCTTTAACGAGTATTACAAAAAAGGATCTGACACTTGCACCGCCTTTTCGAAACACAGTCATAGTCTAGGTACTAAGAAGAATTTGGAAGAAGCATACCTCTTGTGCAGTGACTAGAAGGAACGGAACATGAAAACGATTTTAGGGCGTTTTCTTCAGAGATTTGGGTAAGACTTGCGGAAAATGGCTTTAAGTTACTGATTATTGCAATTGCACTTGATAATGTACTTGTTGGGTACTTGACTTTTTTTTTCTCTCTCTCTCTCTCCTTCTTTTTAATTTTTTTTCTATTTTCTTTTTGTTTTTCTCTTCTTAAAACTGATTCGTGGTGACGTGGGCATTCTATTCTATTCTATTCTGTACCACTTTATGTCACAGCAGATTTCTCTGCGTGAATTTGGGGCTGTTCTCCCCCGGGGAGACCGCGTCGCCACAAGAGCAGCGCCACCCATTTTTTTCTTTTTCCTGTGTGCAACTGTTTGTTTCCCTATCAAAGTGGCTTTGTACTACAGATTGTTGCCAGGGACAGCCCTCTTGTTGTCGTGGGCTCTTTTACGTGCGTTTAATAATGTGGTATAACACACGGAACCTCAGTTTATTGTCTCATCCAAAAGACTAGCACCCATACTACCACTCATGGTCTAATGGATGGGGGAAACACACACACACACACACACACACACACACACACACACACACACACACACACACACACACACACACACACACACACACACACACACACACACACACACACACACACACACACACACATTGCTTATTTCCATATCGTACATTGCTTACTCAATGTACTATCAGGAAATAAAATTTTGACTTTGACTTTGACTTTGACTTTCACACACACAGATACACACACACACACACACACACACAACACACACACACACACACACACACACACACACACACACACACACACACACAATATGCCTCCCCTCACCCCTCCCCACCCCCACCCCCACCCCTACTACTTTTTTTTCTTCTTATCATGTTAGTGACACACACAAGGAAAGGGCCAGCAGATCCTTGCTAAGTTGAAGGAAAGCATTTCAGTGACTACAGAAATATTACACAGTGTGATTTCACAATCACATACACCCCTCACACTTCTTCCTACTCTGAACACAGAAAGTGCATTAACCCTCAATTACACAGGAAAGAAGGAAGGAAGTTTTTTAATGTACATGGTGGATTGGGGTTGGTGGGTGAGGGGAGGGGGTTCTAAAGAAAACACACCTGCATAGATAGAGACAGGTGTTGATTTGATCCCTTCGTCTAAGCTTGAACTCCCCCCCCCCCCCCCCCCCCTTTATCAATTAGACCTTGAGTAGTGGTCTGGAGGCTAGTCTTTTGAATAAAAACGAAAAACCGTTAGAAGCTGTGTTTAAAACATATTTTCGCGCACGTAAATGAACCCGCAGAACTGTCCTTGGTAAGATTCTATGGGAGAAAAAAAGCTACTCTGATAGGGAAACAAACTAATACATATGCAGACAGGAAAAGGAGAAGAAAAAAAGAATAATGGGTGGCATTGCTCTTGTAGGGGGCGGGATAGCTCAGTGGTCAGAGCGCCCGTTTTCCCCATGTCAAGTTAAGCAGCGTCGAGCGCGGTTACCAGTTGGATGGGTGATCGTTTGCGCGCCTTGGCTTCAGTACAGTCCCCCAGTTCACTCAGCTGAAAATGAGTACCTGCCCTCTTTAGTGTCAGGGAAGGTAAAGCAGCGAGGGAGAGGAGATGGGCGCCGCCCTCAATATGCTGGTCCCTAGAGAAGTTGAGGTCTCTGATGCCTCGCTCCCCTACGACCACATAGGTTATGGGACACCTTTACCTTTATTATTCTTGGGGCAAACGCGCCGCCCTCTTTGGGAGAGCAGCCTGAATTTCATGCAGAGAAATCTTCTGTGACTTAAAAGGTGTACAGCACAATACAATACAATGCAATCGAATACAGCACAATACAACACAATACAACACAATGCAGCACAATACAGCACAGTGCAACACGCCACAACACAATACAACAAAACACAGCATAACACAATGCAACACAATGCAACACAATGCAACACAATACAATACAACACAACACAATACCGGATCGGTGGTCTAGAAGTAACGCGCCTGACTAGAAAGCGAAAAATCCGGGTCGGAGTGTGTGGTGGTTCGAATCCCGTTTGGGTCCAAAGCTTTTCCCCCATCCATTAGACCATGAGTGGTGGTCTGGGCGCTCGTCTTTCGGATGAGACGATAATCCGAGGTTACGGTTCCGTGTATTACACATCATTATTTAGCGCACGTAAAAGAACCCACGGCAACCAGAGGGTTGTTCCTGACAAAACTCTGTAGCAAAGAGTCACGCTGATAGGGAAACAAATACAGTTGCAGACAGAAAAAAGAAAGAAAAAACCCATGGGTAGGCGCTGCACTTGTGGCAACGTGCTCTCCCCAGGAAGAGCAGCCCGAATTCCACGCAGAGAAATCTGCTGTGACAAAATGGTATAAATAAATACCACGCAATACAACACAACACATCACAATGCATAATCACGTCATTCCTTCTGTAGAGGAATAGGACAGCTGTGGCCCATGACATGGATGGCATGGTTGTGCTGTCCTTAAACAGTTTTCGTGTCGTTAAATGGATTAAGGCGTTCAACTGCGCGAGCCCGGACCAAACATAACTGGGAAATGTTGGCTGTTGTTTATTATTTTTTTTAACTGTCTCCTCTTCTTCGTCGTGGGGACAAGATAGCTCAGCATTCGCTTTCCCCAAGCTAAGGCTAAGCAGCTTTGAGCGTGGTGACCAAGTGGATGGGGGACTTTTTGCGCATCTTGGCTTCAGTACAGTTCCCCAGTTCACCCAACTGTAAATGGGTACCTGCCCTCTTTAGGGTCAGGGAAGGTAAAGCAACGAGGTAGAGGAGATGGGCGCCGCCCTCAACATGCTGGCTCCTAGAGAAGCTGAGGTCTCTGACGCCTCGCTCCCCTACGACCACGCAGGTTATGAGAGAGAGAGAGAGAGAGAGAGAGAGAGAGAGAGAGAGAGAGAGAGAGAGAGAGAGAGAGAGAGAGAGAGAGAGAGAGAGAGAGAAGAGAGGAGAGAGAGAGAGAGAGAGAGAGAGAGAGAGAAATAAAAGCGCGCGACACACACACACACACACACACACACACACACACACACACACACACACACACACACACACACACACACACACACACAC
Organism: Stramonita haemastoma; assembly: GCA_030674155.1. Taxonomy (NCBI): domain Eukaryota; kingdom Metazoa; phylum Mollusca; class Gastropoda; order Neogastropoda; family Muricidae; genus Stramonita; species Stramonita haemastoma. The sequence goes on from CM060331.1 coordinate 52,322,887, forward strand.
ACACACACACACTCGCGCTTGCTTGCTTGCTTACGCTCATGATCTGCTGACCCAGGTTCGAATATCCTTCAAGAGGATTTTTCCACTGACGTTAATATCAGTGCTGGCTCTATCCCCCCCCCCCCCCCCTCCCAAAAATAAAACCAAAAAAAAAGAAAAGAAAGGGAAAATGTCCTTCAGAAGAGACTCGACTATAAACTGAGTTCCCGTGTGCGAACGCACGCAGAACATCTTGCGCACAGGTTAAAATCCGTTCCTCTGTTCGGAACTGTAGGCCATTGTGTGCTGGTGGGAACGGATGAAAAAAAAAAATTGCACCAGCAGCCATGGCGCAGTGGTTACCGTCTTGGTTTTCGGACTAGAAGGTCGCGGGTTCGATTCCCATAAGAGTCATAGGTTTTTATTTCGGACTCCAGCCTGCTCCTACCCAGAGTGAGTGTGCTGTGGGTTCAGTGGGAAGACTGTGACCACACAGTCGAGCTTCATTCGCTTTAGGGATGCGAGTTTGAAAGTGTTGCTCAAATTACCTGACCAACACTGCAGGTGTCTGTATCTCTCTGGCCCCTTTGACGCCGGGATATAGTCTACCTTTAATAGTAAGCACAGAGTAGCCTACAGCCCTGGCAAGTAGTCTCAAAGCACATGCACTTCCATAGCAGCATCATTACATCCTCCTCCTCATCATTGATCATCATGCAATAATAATAGTGCCTCTGACTCGGTGGCCCCAGTTGCTCTGGTCTCATGGTGACCTCAGATTCGGTTTCCCCATTCACTTCTTTGTGTCATAGCCTTTGGGGTTGGAGGTCCACGGGGGACGGTCGTTGGAGGGATGTTGTGGTGGTCGCCACCTTGGGTGGGCGTCTCACTCAGTCTGGCTCGCGACTGAGCTAATACCGTCGTTAGTAGGAGGCTTAGTAGATGGTGTCCTGCGTATGTTAGCTCAGAACAGGCACCACTGAACACCACCAAAGTGACCCAGCAAGAGTACGGGGCCCTCTGGCTGGTGGCCTTGCGGCGGCCAAATTGTGATGGGCTCCCTGTGGACTCCCGACCCTGAGGATGAGACATAACGAATCTATGTGTGGCTGTAGCTGGGAGGTTGAAAAGAGCGGCGTGGGAACAGCAGGACTAGGAACGTCACTGAAGTTGCGGCGGCCAAAAAAAAGGCTACAAACTGTGTACACACGGATACTGGATGTAAAAAAAAAAGCAAATGCGAGCTTATTTCATTATCTTTGAAATAAAAGAATGAATGAAGATTTTTTGTTTAAACCACATTGCAATGTTCCTAATTTGTTATAAATTTAGTGAAACGCAGCGTACCATCGGCCCCGTGGCCCAATGGATAAGGCGTCTGACTTCGAATCAGAAGATTGCGAGTTCGAGTCTCGTCGGGGTCGGCTGTGTGTATGAATATTCTTTTGCCCTATTGCTTGACAAAGGTTTTTTTTGCAAGGGTAATGGACGAGTGTCCAGGAATATTTATACTTGATCTTTAAATTGGCAACCTTTTTAATTATTGCACACACTTTCTTTAAGTACACCAACAGAAAATTTTTGAAAATTATTCTATCATTTTTATTTTACATTTGAATCTCTTCACTTCATTGTAAGGGAAGTCCCCTTCAAATTGATTATACACTGATCGACAAAATTGGGCAAACATCAGTCACCAATGCCAGAACTTTGTCGTCGAACTTTCAGACAGCAACTACGGTTGTCTGTGATGTGAGTGTAAATGCGGTATGTTGCCCTTAAGCACCTAACAAGTAAGGCCCCGCGCATCCGAATGTGATGTGGGAGAAAGTCTTTCTGGAAAAAAAAGGGAGAAGAATGGACCAAGAATGCAGAAAATAGACAAGAAATAGGGAACAGGAAGAAAAGGAACGTTGAAAAACATAGAGAAGGATAGAAAAGAGGGGATTTCTAGTGCATACTTTCCAAAAGGTGGGGTTGCTATTTATACTGACAGAGCCCCAGCATCCCCACTGAGAAATTCCAGAACAAGAGCAGGGGCATATAGTGACTCGGATCACCTGCTTGTGTCCGTGAAGATGAGATTAAAGGCTGTCAAACAAAAACAAACTCATGGCAGGTAAAGTAAAAGGAAGGATGTTCCCATAACCTAAGCGGTCGTAGGGGAGTGAGGCGTGGTTACTAGTTGGATGGGTGACCGTTTACGCGCCTTGGCTTCAGTACAGTCCCCCCAGTTCCCCCAGCTGTAAATGGGTACCTGTCTTCTTTAGGGTCAGGGAAGGTAAAGCAGCGAGGGAGAGGAGATGAGTGCCGCCCTCAATAATTATGCTGGCCCCTAGAGAAGCTGAGGTCTCTGATGTCTCGCTTCCCTACGACCGCCTAGGTTATGGGACACCTTTACCTTTACCTGACCGCCTTAATCTCATCTTCACGGAAACAAGCAGGTGAACGGAGTCACTATGTGCCCCTGGTCTTGTCCTAGCATTTCTCAGTGCCAATGCTGGAGCCCTATTGTAAAATGACGATACATATTTACAGGTCTTAAATAACACACACACACACAAACATATATATATATATATATATATATTATATATCATATAAATCACACACACACACACACACACACACACACACACACACACACACATACACACACACACACACACACACACACACACACACACACACACACACACACACACACACACACACACACACACACACACACACACACACACACAACACGTCAAGCAATCAAACTCTTTTATTTCGAGGATAATGAATAAGCACTCATGTGCTTCTTTTTTTTTTTACATTTAGTCCTCGTCCTTATCAGGAATAAAGATTATCATGAAATTTTTTTTTTAAACCAACAAACAAGAAACAAAACAGATAAACAAACCAAAAAAAAATCAAATACTACAACCACAACAACTAAACAGACAAATAGATAACAGCGAGAGCCAACAACAAACAAATTAAAACAAAAAACAAACAAACAAGAGGACAAGAAAAAAAGTAAGAGAAGAAAGAAAGAAAAACAAAACCCAAAACAAAAAGAAATACCCTTCCCCCAACAAACAAAAACCCCAGAAAAAAGCTTCACATAAACACATAGAAAAGCAAATAATGAAAACAAAGGAAATGCCCCGGCAAACCAAACAGATAGCCAATAAAGGTAAAGGTAAAGGTGTCCCATAACCTGTCTGGTCGAAGTGGAGGGAGGCGTCAGAAACCTCAGTTTCTCTAGGGCCAGCATATTGAGGGCGGCGCCCATCTCCTCTCCCTCGCTGCTTTACCTTCCATGACCCTAAAGAGGGCAGGTACCCATTTACAGCCGGGTGAACTGGGGGACTGTGCTGAAACCAAGGCGAGCAAAATGGTCACCCATCCAACTGGTAACCACGCTCAATCGACACTGCTTAACATTAGCTCGGGGAAAACAAGCGCTCTGACCACTGACCAATCCAAGATAAATAATAATGACAATCAAAACAAAAACTAACATCAACAAGTACCAATTCAATCCACTGGAAACATCAGATGATAATCATCAACAAAAAAACAAACCATAATCATAATCATAATAATTATTTGTCCTGCAGATGAGACTATAAACCGAGGTCCTTTCCTCAAACACACAGAGAACCTCTTGCACACATATTAAAACCTGTTTCACCTTTAGAAAGTGTAGGCCATTGTATGCTGATGGGAACGGATGACAAAATTGACAAAACCGCGTCCACGCAGGGACTGGATGCAAAAAATACAAAAAACCACCTCATCAGTGCTTATTCCGTTGCCATAGAAATAAAAGAGAAAGGAAAGAATAAACACACGCACAGCACACACACACACACGAACGCACGCAGAGCATCTTATGACACGTTAAATCATGTTCCGCTTTTTGTAAGAGTAGGCCATTGTGTGCCAGTGGGAACAGATGACAAGACTTACAAAACTGTACACACACGGGGAGTGGATGTAAAAAAAACCCCACCACATGAGTGCTTATTCCATTATCCTCGTTATAAAAGAAAAATAAATAAATAAATAAATGAATAAATAAATAAACAAATAAACAAACAAACAAACAAACAAACACTTTTACCCCTCGAGTTTACGTTTGTGCTGACCCCAGATCCTCGAAAATTTTCCAGATAAGATCATAAACCCAGGTCCTGTTTACGAACCCACGCAGAACATCTTGTGTACACATTAAATCCTGTTCAGCCTTTCGGAAGAGTAGGCCATAATTATGATCCGGTGGAAATGGGTGACAAAATGGACAAAGCTGCATGCATTCGGAGAGATGATGTGAATAGGGAAATGTTGAAAGCATAAAAGGATGAATGGAAATAAATAACCACCAGGAAATCTGCTACTGTGTAGAGAGAAGTAAAAGCTGCAATATTGATTTAGACACAGTTATTGAATAACACACACACATTGCATTGATCTAAGCCTATAAATTATTATTCGTTTGTTACCAATCGTATTCATATGATTGATGTGACGGCCCCGTGGCCCAATGGATAAGGCGTCTGACTTCGGATCAGAAGATTGCGAGTTCGAGTCTCGTCGGGGTCGAATTTTTTTTTCCTCTTTTTATTTTTTTTTTTTTTAAGAAATACTGTATCTACGCTTTCTTTTGGTGAGGGTAGGTGTGATAGGGTCTTTATTAATACCTGATTTTTCTGGTGTGTAAAAGCTCGTTGCAGATATGCTAAAAATCTTCTTCTATCCCTAGTCTATTTAGACCGTAGGGCGCCACGGAAGACCTCGCAACCAGCTCTCTCCATTTCCTTCTGTCCTCGACCTTTCTCAGGGTGTCACTCAGCCTGAGGCCCGTCCACTCTCGGATGTTGTCCTCCCATCTCTTTCTCTGCCTGCCTCTCCTTCTCCCGCCTTGCACAGTTCCCTGCAGAATCGTCTTGGCAAGCCCTGTTGATCTTGCGACGTGCCCATACCACTTTAGTTTGCTTTTTTTGACTGTGGTCAGGAGATCTTCAAAGGGCCCGATGGCTTGACCGATTCTGATTCTGAAAAAACAGCCATGCAAACACACACACACACATACACACACGCGCGCGTGCGCACGCACGCACGCACGCACGCACGCACGCACGCACGCACGCACACACACACACACACACACACACACACACACACACACACAACACACACACACACAGAGCACAAAACCAACCGAAACTTGAAAAAAATGAATATCAAGCGAAAAAATAGGAAAAAATTGCCACCAAACATTATCAAATACATTTCATTGCTTAAAATAAAAATTTGTTCCACATTCCGTAGATTGTTTTCATGTTGCATATTACTGTCATTTGTCCATTTTTGGTAATAGCATACATTATTTGCTAATAATTTTATATATGATTATATATAGGTAATATATTTAATATATATATATATATAATATATATATATATATATATATATAATATAAAATAATACATATATGCACTATGAAATAATTACATAGAAAAAACAAAGATGAAACAATGCAAAAAAGAAACAATTTACTATTTTCTTTCTCTCATAAATCCCTAAGCAATGGTTAGGGTAAAGCGCCAAGAATTTTCAGGCAATGTCTATTTTTTGAAATATATTTTTGAAATTTTTTTATTTCGAGGATTTATTTTATTCTATTTTATTTCATTTTATTTATTTATTTATTTATTTATTCATTTATCTATTTATTATTATTTTTAAAAATGTATTTATTCTTTTATACGGAGGATAATGGAATAAGCACCCATGTTTTTTTTACATCCAGTCCCTGTGTGTATGCAATTTTGTAAATCTTGACATGTTTCCACCGGCACACGATGGCCTACTCTTACGAAAAGCAGAACAGGATTTAACGTGTGCGCAAGATGTTCTGCGTGCGTTCGCATACGGGGCCTCGGTTTAGTCTCATCCGAAGGACGAGATAACGGAATAAGCAAGCATGTGCCTTTTACATCCAGTCCCCGTGTGTATTGAGTTTTGGCAAGTTGAATCTGGCGGAGCTGAACGCATGCTGGGTATATTTTCCTTTCTAGAAACCCATCAAACGTTGAAAAGAGACAGGATGTTTATCATGTATATTTGATAATAATTTTGCATAGGTGTGTACACGACGGAAAGGGACTGAAGGCACTAACTGGTCTGCACTGAATGTTATCTAGTTATTTTTTATATCGAGGATAATAGAATAACCACGCGTGTGCTTTTTTTTTTTTACATCTAGTCCCCGTGTGTATGCAGTTTTTTAAAAATAATGTTGTCATCTGTTCCCCACAGGCACACATTGGCCTACTCTTCCAAAAAGCGGGACAGGATTTAACGTGTGCGCAAGATGTTTCTACATGCTTAAAGCTGCTCAGATCGTAACACACCACACACACAACACACACACACACACACACACACACACACACACACACACACACACACACACACACACACACACACACAAGTGGTATGAAGGCACTAGCAGGTCTGCGTTTTCAGTTGTGCCAGGAAAACGTTAAATCTTCTCATTCTTATATTTATCACTAGACACCCCTGCCAGGATAGGAACCCGCAGCTTCGTGGAGTTATAGGAATGGAGGTCTAAACACTGTCCACTTGGCTATAGGGACTGTCATTTATTTATTTATTTATTTATTCTTTTATATCGAGGATAATGGAATAGGCTCTCATGTCAGTTTTGCTTAACTGCATACACACGGGGACTAAATGTAAAAAAAAAGTACATGCGTGCTCATTCCATTATCCTCGATATAAAAGAATAAATAAACGAATGAATGAATGAATAAATAAATAAATAAATAAATAAATAAATAAATAAATAAATAAATAAATAAACATATCTTACAACGTTCTTATTTGATTTCTATAAAGTCTTTACACTCACATAACGGCCCCGTGGCCCAACGGATAAGGCGTCTGACTTCGAATCAGAAGATTGCGAGTTCGAGTCTCGTCGGGGTCGAGGAAATATTTTTTTCTCCCAGATTTTTCTTTTAATTTGTTAAGGTTTATGAACTACTTTGATGGATATCTGCTTCTCCCATGGGCACACCAGAGGCCTGTCAGTGTAAACAGCACCAGCTCACTCACCCCCTTCTGGAAATTCTCTTTTAGAAATTCCTCTTTTCTACCCCTCTCTTTGTTTTTACCTTGTTCTTTTTCTTCCTGTCACTCCTGTCAAGACAGTACAGCATAGGCTCCATTCAGAACTTCAGACAAGTTGTAGGCATCCGTCAGTCTTGGAAGACTATGAAGTTTCGCTCTAGGTCCTAGTACGCAAAGCCTGGGTAAGAAAGTATAGAGGGCAAGCTGTTACCCATGCAGCAGACTCCCCCTCTCCACGTTGCTGGAATGGTCCATTGGAAAGGCAATCGCCGATACGAATGGTTCCAGTGCCGTCGCAAGAGCCGCCAGAATGTTGGCATAATATGGGCTATGATAGGCCTACAGTTCCGAACCGCCCTGGGGAATCCAACTCCCCTGTGTTATTGTTTTGTTGTGTTTTTTAAAAAATTTGTTGTCATCAGCTCTTACTGGCACACAATGGCTTGCTCTTCCGAAAGGCGGAGCGGGTTTATAACGTGTGCTCAAGATGTTCTGAGTGCGTTCGCACACGGGGCCTCGGCTTATAGTCTCATCCAAATGACTTTGACATTAGTTCGATTTTATCGTCAAACTGGGAAGAAAGGGCGAGGCTGGGAATCGAATCCATAACCTCACGGTTTACTTGTTGGCAGGCGAACGTCTTAACCATCCTGCCACCTTCCCTCCTATTCAGACAAGTAATGAAAAAAACAGAGTGAGAAAGGTAAGAAAAACAATTCACAAAAGCAAATCAAATGCTGATTAGTTTTATTTCTTCATAAAGATTCTTCTTCTTCTGTGTGCAACGTTCAGACAGCAGCTACTGTCGTCTGTCATGACAAAAATATGCCGCGTCGCGCTGCCGTTAAGCGCCTGACAAGTCAGACCCAGTGCTTTCTATTTGGGAACAAGAGATACTAATTATCTCTTTAAGTCCTTCTGAAAACAAAATACAGGTAGGAGAATGGTCCAAAAAGGCAGACAATAGACAAGAAGGAGGCGAAAGGAAGCAAAGGAACAAGTCAGAAACAAAAGAGAAAGATAGAAAAGAGGGAATGCCTAGCACAGACTTTCCAGAATGTGGGGATGCTGTTTATACTGACAGGCCCCCCGGCATCTCCAAGGGTGAAGAATACACACGACTGGTTCATTAAAGGCCCTGACACTTCACCACCTTCACCTGCACCTGTCCCATAGTCCTGTAGACCGTGAGGGCACCGCTGAAGATTTTGCAACCAGCTTCCTCCACTCCTCACAGTTTTCAGCTTTCCGTGGCAACTCGTTCCGCCCAAGGCCTGTCCACTCTCTGATGTTGTCTTCCCATCGTTTCCTCTGTCTGCCTCCTCGTTTCCCTCCCCTTACTGTTCCCTGTTTGACAGTTTTGGCACTTAGCTGACATCATTTCTGATCTGGATCAAAATCCAAGTTCATTCCTCCCAGATTCCTCTGGGGAGATGCCTGAGGTCTCTCAGTGTAAACAGCATCCTCACCTTCTGGAAATTCTTTCAGATGATTTACCTTTTTTTTTTATCCCTCTTTTTGTTTTTTAGTTGCTGTCTGAGGAATTGACACAAGATAAGAAGAACAACTTCTCAGATGGAAACTTAAATGTGATGATTTTTTTTATGTCTTACCCTCGAAAGAATGTTTGGTGTTTTTTATTTTTTTTTTATTTTTTTTTACAATATTAGAAAGAACATACACATTATGGGCTTGATTCTTGTCAGTTCTGCGGACTAAATAAGGATATATATGCTTTTACATATATCTATATATCTATCTCTATATCTATATATATATCTCTATATCTATATCTATATCTATATATGTATCTATATCTATATCTATATCTACATATATCTATATCTATATCTATATATCTATATCTATATCTATATATATATATATAATATATATACCCCCGTCCCCCCGTCCCCCCCCCCCCCCCCATCTATACAAAAAACCTCTTTACAAACCTTCATTTAAAAAAAAAATTAAGAAAAAATAATTATCCACTATCACACCTACCCTCGCCAAAAGAAAGTTTAGATCCGCATGCGGTACTTGTTAAACAAAAAAAAGTAAACGAGAGAGAGAGAGAGAGAAAAAAAAAAAATCGACCCCGACGAGACTCGAACTCGCAATCTTCTGATCCGAAGTCAGACGCCATATCCATTAGGCCACGGGGCCAGTGTTGAATTAGGTGGTAAAAAATATCAAATTCATCTTGAATTGATAAAACTAAAAATGAACAAACTTCTTCTCTATGGCTTACTAATGTAATCGCACTTCCAAATTTGAGAAAAGTTAACAGACAACATTACAGTAGGCAGCAAAATTTGAACATTGTGCAATCATTATAAGTGTAATAATCTTAAACACTCAAAAATGCACTCATATGACGCAAAGAACATGACGTTTGATACATGCAGTTGTGGTAACAACTTTTTGCTTTCCCACCCTCCTAAAATTAGTGACCCAAGCGTTCAAGCAAAGTACAATTTTCAGTCAATACAAAACTACTGGCAACAGGCAATCACATTCACCCTCACCTTCCTCAACCACCACTACCCCTCCCTCTACCACCCCCCCGCCCCCCTCTCCCCTCCCCCACCACCTCCCCTCCCCCACCACCTCTCATCCTCCCTCTCATCCTCCCCCCCTTCCTACCCCCCCTCTCCTCCCCCCTCCCCTCCCCCTCCCTACCCCTCCCCCACCATCCCCCCTCCCTACCCCTCCTCCCTCTCCCCCCCACAACCCCATTCCCTCCCTCCCCCTCCACCTCCTCTCCCCTCCCCCCACCCACCCCCCTCCCCCCCCCTCCTCCCCCTCCCCCACCCCCCCTCCCCTACCCCCCTCCCCTCATTCCTCCCCCCCACCAGCCCCAACCCTTCTCCCCCACCCCGTCCTCAACCCCCCTCCCTCACCCCCCACCACCACCCCCCTCCCTCACCCCCCTTGACTAGTTTGGTCTCTGTTGGAATGGTGCATTTCTGGATGCAGCTGATCCACTTCCAGTGTGAAAAGCTGCCATCAAGTGTTTACCAGATGATGAAAGATTTACTTGACAAATACTTGATTCAATCAGCATGGCTAAATATGATTAAAAAATATCTTAGTACAAGGCGGATTTGGCTTTGTGGGAGAGACAGTTATGTTCAAGAATTAATTTTCTTCAAGTATTTAAAAGTTCACATATCAAAGTTAAAATTTCACATATCAAAGCCTTCCTAATAGAACATTTTGTTAATGAATGAAGAAGTGAGCCGATGGATAATAGAAGACGCCTTTATTATAGAAATTTGAAGATCGATTTTGGTAAGGAAAAATATATAACTTGTCTACCAGATATAATATATGTTTACGCTTTCATAAAAAAAAAATTGTTGTAGTTGTCACAAGCTTCCAATTGAGGATGGACATTTCCATAACATACCACATGAATAAAGAATGTGTTCAAAATGCAATATAATATATTGTATTTTGAACACATTCTTTATTCTAAAACAGATATTATCTGTTTTAGGGGATGAATTTTATTTTATGATGGATTGTCCCCACTCTATAAATTTACAACAAGATTTTAATCCTCAGCATTTTCTTCAACCCTTGTCCAGTTATAAATTTTGATGGCTGATGAAGTGTCAATCTCAAAAAGTTCCCCTGTCTCTCAAAATTCATAAGTTGCGCAGGTATTACTTGAAAACTCATTTGTTGTCAATCACATGACGTGTACATTGTGTATTTTAATGAAATTTATATAGTTTAAAACATGTTTAAAGGTTTTAATGATATTTGTTTGTCATTTTGTGATGAACTCGTTTTGTAGTCGCGCCATTGAAGGATGCAATTTCTGTCTTTTTTGCCTAGTGCTTATAAACATACACTTTGTTTTGTTTGAAATAAGAGACATATGATTGAGTTCTGTCTATTCAATAAGTTTATTGATATCTGCCTGCATATCAGTCACAAGCTGGTTTGGACCACTGCTGTTCCATTGAACTGATGTATCATCAACAAATATTTGACATAAACAATAAATATACAGAGGTAGGTTGTTATTGTTAGAGATAGAGAAAAGAAGTGGTCCTAGTGTTGACCCCTGTGGTAATGCATATTTCACGGGTAATAAGGTGGATCTCCTAGGCCCAGTTTCAACAAGCTGTTGATGATTACTTAGAAATGGGTGTAAAATCTTAATGCTCGGTTGGAAATTTTATGGCATTTTAATTTTTGAATGAAAAGAGAAAGTTAAGTTATACTGCACATGAACGTTGCTCAACTGTATTCAGAGTTTTT
>CM060331.1:52342269-52344769 GCA_030674155.1 Stramonita haemastoma
CCCCTTTCCAATAAGGATATTATTTAAAATTTCCCCCCCCCCCTTTTTTTTTTGTTATCCAAAGTTTTTTTTAAAAATTACATGAATAACTTTTGAAAAGAGGTGGGGGGATTGATGTTTTCGGGTTGTTTATTTCATTCTTGTTCTCTTGTTTGCTCTTTACCTATTAACACTTTTCTTTTTTTCCATAATCAAAATTTTTTTTATTGTGACTTCTGATTTTGTTTTTTAAAACGAGTGCTTTTTTTATTACCTTCCCAAATATATAGTGCCCCTTTTTCTTGTGTGTTTTTTGGTGGGGGCGTAAAGTTTCATTGTTTAGATTTTTTCAACTTGATGTATCCCTGAAAAGGGGGGGGACGGATGTAAAAAAGCAAAAAACCAAAAAGTGCTTATCTATTACCTCGAATAAAATACTTTGCCTTGCCTTGCCTTGTCTCTCTCTCTCCTTCTCTCTCTCCTCTCTCTCTCTCTCTCTCTCTCTCTCTCTCTCTCTCTCTCTCTCTCTCTCTCTCTCTCTCTCTCTCTCTCTCTCTCTCTCTCTCTCTCTCAATAGTTTATTGTAGTTAAGCTCTCTCTCTCTCTCTCTCTCTCTCTCTCTCTCTCTCTCTCTCTCTCTCTGTATCGATCACTATCTCAGTGTTATATACACGACGGTGACCTTAACACAGTCGATTCGGACACTCATCCTTTTGCACAGCTGCTGTGTACATAAACCGGAAATCTGTCACAGATGCAAGCCATCCATGTTTGATCTCGCCTTAAACCAGTAGCCTCTGGATGCAATTACTTTTTAACATGCACACTGTGTCTTAATCTAGCGCCCAATTTACCAAAAGAAAGAATGGTTTTTGTTTTTTTCTTCTTTATGAAGTGTATCTGTTCTTACACAAAGTCTCCACTGGTAGCAGCATCCTTGTATTCAAGTATTGACCCTCACCCTAAAAAATCAAATGATTGTTCAAACTATATCATAACGTGCAGGTAAATAATGACAGTTATTATAAATGTTAGGAGGCTAAACACATGCATGTCTTTGATTGAACATGTGCTGACCACCTCTACCCTCCCTCCCTCCCTCTGTCTGTCTGTCTGTCTGTCTGTCTCTCTCTCTGTCTCTGTCTCTCTCTCTCTCTCAATAGTTTATTGTAGTTAAGCTCTCTCTCTCTCTCTCTCTCTCTCTCTCTCTCTCTCTCTCTCTCTCTCTCTCTCTCGCTCTCTCGAGTAGCTTCCCTTGCTAGGAAACCAGCAAGACGCATCTCTCTGCAGCAGTCGCTTAAAATATCCAGTTTTTCACAGTTTCACGTACAGAATGCCTGTCGAAGGACTCCCGTCTACTTTAGAAGCTATACTGAATGCAGCTCTGCAGGAAAACACGCTGTCTTCGTTCAAGATAAACGGCAGAGGTAACCAAATGGTTGTGATACTCAGGATGACAACAACAACTGCCAGCCAGCCCCCTGTCACTGAAGATCACAGTGTTGTGTATAGGAGAAAGTCTGTGTCACAGGCGAACAGGGACAGGAGAAGAGCGGAGGAGCATAGAATGCAGCAAGAAAAAAAGGCAAGTCCAATTGATTCATCCCCTTCAAATTTGTTTCTTCCAACCCCACCCAGTTTGCTATATACTGTCAACAACTGCAATGACAGGGTTGGGGCAGACATGTTTGTGTATGGTGACGAATCCCCTCCCTCTGTAACCCACCCCCTGACTGACACAAGGCATGATTGCCCATCCATTGACATGGCGCCATGCAACACTGACACACAGACTGTGGCACTTGTATATGGGGCACTGGATGCGACAGAGTGTGTTGAACAGAGTTTGTGTGGGGGTGTTGAAACTGTTGAAACTGTCATGTGCCAAAGTGACACACTCCATGCCGACAAGAGTGGCAACACAGCTGCTTCACACTGTGTAGACAGCACCCAGCACGTGGAGACAGGGGACAGTGGACTTCGTGAATCACGACAGCCAACAGCACAGCCACGAGATTTTGGCAGGGAAATTTTGGCAGCCCTCCAGGAAGGGCAGGAACGTTTGGTACGTGCATTGAGAGGCGAAGAAGAGCCCGTGGTTTTGAATGAAACTGTGGAAAAAGAGCATCTATCTTCTGGTATATCGTGACTGCTGTAATGAAGCAAATGTTTTGCAAAATATCTTCGAAATATTTCTTTCTAATGTGCTTTTTGACTAAATGGTAATGAATTCCATGATAAGGAATCCTTGCCTGGATGATCATATAATTGTATGCCATGATTTCTTTTTTTTCGCATTGCAATGGATGTACCTATCTATGCAATTAAATCATTTGAATTTGAATCTCTCTCTCTCTCTCTCTCTCTCTCTCTCTCTCTCTCTCCTCTCTCTCTCTCTCTCTCTCTCTCTCTCTCTCTCTCTCTCTGTATCGATCACTATCTCAGTGTTATATACACGACGGTGACCTTAACACAGTCGATTCGGACACTCATCCTTTTGCACAGCTGCTGTGTACTCACT
>CM060331.1:52349769-52354769 GCA_030674155.1 Stramonita haemastoma
CAGCAGCAGCAGCAGCAGCAGCAGCAGCAGCAGGAGTAGTAGTAGTAGTAGTAGTAGTAGTAGTAGTAGTAGTAGTAGTAGTAGTAGTAGTAGTAGTAGTAGTAGTAGTAGTAGTAGTAGTAGTAGTAGTAGTATCATTGTTATCATTATTATCATTAAGGTGATGATGATGATGATGATGATGATGATGATGATGATGATGATGATGATGATGATGATGATGATGATGATGATGATGACGACGACGACGACGACGACGACGACGACGACGACGACATCGACGATGACGACGACGACGATGAATACTACCATCATCATTATCGTCATCATCCTTATTATTACAGTGCTCCTTGTCATTGCTATCATGATGATGCTGATGGTCACTGTGTGGTCAGGTGTGGTCAGCAGACATCCAGGACAGCAGCGAGGACAAAACGGAATACGTGCTGACCAACAAACCTTGGAACGCCAACGAACACACGGGGGACGTCGTGTGTGTGGACTTTCTGGGACATGGTATATTTATTATACACACGCCCTTTACATTGGTTATGTTCTTGAGGAAGAGGAGGAGGAGGAGGAGGGGGGGGAGGATATGATGATGATGATAATGATGAGGATGATGATGATGATGATAGTAATATACTACTACTACTACTACTACTACTACTACTACTACTACTACTACTACTACTACTACTACTACTAACAACAACAACAACAACAACAACAACAACAATAACAATAACAACAACAACAACAATAACAATAATAATAATAATAATAATAATAATAATAATAATAATAATAATAATAATAATAATAATAATAATAACAATAATAATAATAATAATAATAATAATAATAATAATAATGATGATGATGATGATGATGATGATGATGATGATGATGATGATGATGATGATGATGGTGGTGGTGGTGGTGGTGGTGGTGGTGGTGGTGGTGATGATGATGATGATGATGATGATGATGATGATGATGATGATGATGATGATGATGATGATGATGATGATGATGATAACAACAATAAACGATTCTGAAGAAGGAGAATTGCAAAGAAGAAGAATAAGAAGAATAAGATGAAGAAGAAGAAGGAAAGCAGAATTCAAGTTGTTATGCGAGAAGCTGGTTATGGAACAATCTGAATAAAACAACTCAAATCATATCGATATTTTGATATGGGACTTGGTGCTTAACTTACATCCTCTTCACGTTCTTCACCTATCTCGTAGTTTAGTAGAACGTTGGGGGTACCACTGAAGATTTCGCAACCAGCTTCCTCTACTCCTTGCGGTTTTCAGCTTTTCATAGCAAGTTGTTCCACTCAAGGCCAGTCCACTCTCTGATGTTATCTTCCCATCGTTTTCTCTGTCTGCCTCTTCGTCTCCCTCCTTTTACTGTTTCTTGTAGGACAGTCCCAGCCAGTTCAGATGTTCGTGTGAAGTTTGCAGGGTTTTTTTTCCCACCGAAGTCAGCTCTTCATACGGCTCGAGGCGTTTTGGGGTTTGTTTTTCACGTCCTCGTTAGTTCTGTGATCTCTGTATGAGATACGAAGGTGTTTGCGAAAGTAGGCCATATATCATTTCTATTGTGTGTGTTCTTCTTTTAATGTCTGCTGTTATGGGTAACATTTCACATGAGAAGAAAAATATACAGATTTTTAACTGACAATAACGGACAAATCTTTTAACCTAAGACAAAAAACAGGGTTACAAGGTGTACATCCAGATTGTTTGCTAGGCAGGTATGAAATTTGGAGAAAAAAAATCAGAACTTTCACATTCTTGAAACTGTTGAACTGGAGCAGATACTGATACATAGTTGTTGCCCACACATCCGTACTGATATCAATTGTGTAGTGAAGGGACAACAGAGAGAGAGAGAGAGAGAGAGAGAGAGAGAGAGAGAGAGAGAGAGAGAGAGAGAGAGAGAGAGAGAGAGAGAGAGAGAGAGAGAGAGAGTTAGCTGCAACCTCATACACTGAATATTTAATAGGGTACTATTGTTTTCTGGTGTAAGCATGTCATAGCCTGCCTGTCTTGCTATAGTGTTGCTTTGTATTGCCATGGTACATCCACTCCTTTGTTTGTTGATTGTGTAATAGTTTGTTGTATCTTTTTCCGTTCTTTTTAAAATCTTTACATATTCAACGTTAACTAAATTATTGTTCATCTACTAGATGCAATTTTACTCAGCCGCAGCCTATTCTTTTAAAATAAAAAAAATGATAGAGTACTCCCCTAAGAGCTGTTTGTTGTGCTCATTTCGTGTATCTTAAAAGATAACCATTCTCTCCCACGCGAAAGTCAGATGCGCTGGGCCTGTCTTGTCAGGCGCTGTAAAATAACAGCAGCCCAACGCATTTTTGATCACGTGATAGACAACAATAGTTGCCGTTTGAGCGTGTGATTGGACGCCGACGGAGAAGAATTGCGAAGAAGGAGATGAAGAATTGCGAAGAAGAAGAATTGAGAAGAAAAAGAATTGCGAAGAAGAAGAATTGAGAAGAAAAAGAATTGCGAAGAAGAAGAATTGCGAAGAAGGAGATGACGAATTGCGAAGAAGAAGAATTGCGAAGAAGAAGAGTTGCGAAGAAGAAGAAGAAGAAGAAGAAGAAGAAGAAGAAGAAGAAGAAGAAGAAGAAGAAGAAGAAATTAACAACAACAACAATACGTTAAATCCTGTTCCGCTTTTCTAAAGAGTAGGCCATCGTGTGCCGGTGGGAAAAAAATGACAAAACTACATACACACGAGGACTGGATAAAAAAAAAAGTATACGAGTGCTTAGTCCATTATCCTCGATATAAAAGAATAAAATAAAAATAGAGAAATAAATAAAACAAATAAATAAATAAAACAACAACAAGAACAAAAACAACAACAACAAGAGGATAACAGATTTCAACACATTGGTGCTACGTTATTCTGAACTTATGAAATAAGCGTTTATTGACACTAAACACCGACACTCCTATGCCTTGTGACAGGGACAGGGGACATCACTCCCACAGTCACGGCCACCATGGAGGAATTGCCTGACGGGGGAACCTTACCTCCAAAACCTACTGCCCCCTCCTCCTCCTCCTCCTCCTCTGTCTCCTCTCCCGATTCCTCCGGAGGTTCTTCTCCTTCTTCTCAAGGTGACTAGATGTGTGTTGTATATTAATTGTGAATGTTTGAGAGAGAGAGAGGGAGAGAGAGAGAGAGAGAGAGAGAGAGAGAGAGAGAGAGAGAGAGAGAGAGAGAGAGAGAGAGAGAGAGAGAGAGAGAGCGTGTGTGTATGTGTGTGTGGGTGCGCGTACGTGCGTGCGTGCGTGCGTGCGAATATAAACTTGAAGCACTGTGTATGAATGCGTACGTGCGTTCAGACAGCAACTGTTGCAGTTGTTGTAGTTAGTATCAAATAATGCGATTACACCACCACCACCACCGCTGCCGCCACTGCCACTACCACCACCACCACCACCACCAATGCTGCTGCTACTACTCCTACTCCTACTCCTACTCCTACTACTACTTCTGCTGCTGCTGCTACTACTACTACTACTACTACTACTACTACTACTACTACTACTACTACTACTACTACTACTACTACTACTACTACATGTTTGTTGTAATTGTGATTAAACACACTGGCCTTAGAAAGAAAAAAAAATGTGATGGACTAATACAGCTTCCAGAAGAGCTACTCTGGATTATCTCTACTGGCTGTTATTCTGGGACTTTCAGGAGGGCTGAGCACAGCCTTGCCGGGTAGCTCTGGCACTGCAGGCAACAGCCAAACCACACCCCAGCCAGCCACTACAGCTGCGCCATCGGAACGACCAGTAAGTTTTTATATGGCTGGCGTGACTAAAATATAAAGAGACGTTTATTTTTTGTTGTTCGTTTTTTTTTTTTTTTTTTTGGGGGGGGGGTGTTGGGGGTGCCTTTTTGTGCCTTCTTTTTTTGTTTCTCTCTCTGTCTGTCTGTCTCCCTGTCACTGTCTGTTTGTCTGTTTGCCTCTCTCTCTAACACACACACACACACACACACACACACACATACACACACACACACACACACACACACACACACACACACACACACACACACACACACACACACACACAGTTTGTAGGGCAGGGGGTTACTATTACCTTTTCTTAATTGAATTTTCTTTTACATCTATATTCCCTAATCAGGGTAAGGGCCGGATGAAAACAAAATGTAATACTTACTCTGTAACCCTTGAAAAGTAAAGATTATTCATTCATTCGTTCACTTTTGTATACAGGCTTCAAAATTGCCTTAAATTTGTCAACTTTTCTACTTGATTTTTGTATGACTCTGATATTTATACCGCAATTACTAACGCTTCCCCAGAAAGAAAAAACACTTTTTGTGAAAAACTAACCTCTGACTTTAAAAATCACGGGGTTTTGCACACATTTGGTAGGTTTTAATTTTTGCAGCAAACATTGTAGGCTACCCTATCAGTCTTTTGTCGTCTGCTAGCTTCCTAACCGTAATACGCATGCGCAAGGTCAACACAAGCAATCCTCATTGGACGATGATCTCCAACTTTCTCGTGACTACCCGGTATTGTTCTATGTCCTCAGTCCCCCAAAACCAGTACACAATGCATCTTTTTCATACTTTAGATAATCTGTGAAAATCACCAAGAGGAATGCAAAGAATGCAAAGAAGAAGAAGAATGCAAAGAAGACGAATGCAAAGAAGAAGAATGCAAAGAAGAAGAATGCAAAGAAGAAGAAGAAGAATGCAAAGAAGAAGAAGAATGCAAAGAAGAACACGAAGAATGCAAAGAAGAAGAAGAATGCAAAGAAGAAGACGAATGCAAGGAAGAAGAATGCAAAGAAGAAGAATGCAAAGAAGAAGAAGAATGCAAAGAAGAAGACGAATGCAAAGAAGAAGATTGCAAAGAAGAAGAAGAAGAATGCAAAGAAGAAGACGAATGCAAAGAAGAAGAAGAA
>CM060331.1:52367269-52377269 GCA_030674155.1 Stramonita haemastoma
AAAACTTTGTGGAAAAAAGCCACTATGATAGGGGGACGGGATAGCTCAGCAGTCAGAGCACTCGCTTTCCCCAAGCTAAGGTTAAGCAGCGTCGAGCGTGGGTACCAAGCGGATGAGAGACCGTTTGTGCGCGCACCCTGGCTTCAGTACTGTTCCCCCAGTTCACCCAGCTGTAAATGGGTACCTGCCCTCTTTAGGGTCAGGGATAGTAAAGCAGCGAGAGAGAGGAGATGGGCGCCGCTCTCAACATGCTGGCCCCTAGAGAACCTGAGGTCTCTGACGCCTCGCTCCCCTACGACCACATAGGTTATGGAACACCACCTTGTCTATGAAAGGGAAACAAACACACACGCAAGACAAGAAAAAAAGTAAAGAATGGGTGGCGCTGTTATTGTGGCGCGAGACACACTTTCTCCAGACCGGGAGAGCAGTGTGAAATTTCATGAAGAGAAATCTGCCATGACTTTTAGAAGTATACAATACAATACGATGCGATACGATGCGATATAATACAGTACAAGACAATACAATTCGACACAATACGATACGATACAATAAAATAAGGTACATTACGATACGATACGATACCACCACCACTACCACTACCACCACCCCAAAACCTTAAAAAAAACACACCTCACAACTGTGCGTGTGTTTTGTGTATGTGTGTGTGTGTGTGCGCGCGCGTGTATGTGTGCGTGCGTGCATGCGTGTGTGCGTGCGTGCGTGCGTGTGTGTGTGCGTACGTGCATGTATGTGTGCGTGCATGTATGTGTGTGTGTGTTTTCCAGCGAACATGGCTTTAGCAGCTCTGATCGCAGCCAAGGACGGAATCAACCCCGCTACCTACCGCCACTGGGCCATGTGTCAAATCCACTACGCCCTGGGAGACACAGGCTTCAGCTACGAGGTGGGCTTCGGTAGCCAAGGCTGGGCCCTTCACCCACACCACAGGGGCGCGTGAGTTCCATTCTCTCCTGATTGAAATTAATGGGTACCTGCCATCTTTAGGGTCAGGGAAGGTAAAGCAACGAGGGAGAGGAGACGGGCACCGCCCTCAATAATATGCTGGCCCGTAGAGAGGCTGAGTTCTCTGATGCCTCGCTCCCCTACGACCGCATAGGCTATGGGACACCTTTTCAATCAATCAATCCTCGTGGCCCCTTTTACCTTGTATTAATGTGTATTGTTTCGCATTGCACTGTATTATTTTGCATCGTATTGCATTGCATCGTATTGTATTGCATCGTATTGTATTGTATTGTATACCAGCCAAGGGGCCACGAGGATTAATTGATTAAAAAGGTGTCCCATAGCCTATGTGGTCGTAGGGGAGCGAGGCGTCAGAGACTTCAGCCTCTCTAGGGGCCAGCATGTTGAGGGCGGCGCCCATCTCCTCTCCCTCGTTGCTTTACCGTCCCTGACCCTAAAGATGGCAGGTACTCGTTAAAGTTTATAGCTGAGTGGACTAGGGAACTGTACTGAAGCCATGGCATGCAAACGGTCACCCATCCAATTGGTGTCCAACTGGTAACCACGCTCGATGCTGCTTTACCTTAGTTTGGGCAAAGCGGGTGCTGTGACCACTGAGATATCCCCGGCCCGTCCCCACAATAGAATAGAATAGAATAGAATAGAATAGAATAGAATACAATACAATACAATACAATACAATACAATACAATACAATACAATACAATACAACAGAATGCAATGCAATATTACCATAGAATACAAAACAAAACAACACAATCTTAAACAAAACAATACAAAAAAAACACAAACACAATACAAAACAATGCAAAACTATCCAACACAATCCAAAACAAAACAATATGAAACACAACACAAAACAACACAAAAACACAACAAACCACAACACAAACCCCAAACAAACACCACAAAACAACCACAAACCACAACAAAACACACAAACCACAACCACAGATTTAAACCTTCTGTATACCTCACCCTCAACTCCTTCTCTTCCTAGCTCTTGCCCAAATCCCCCAGCCCCGTGCGGACCTCAGATCATGAGCAGCGAGGAGCCCAACGTGCATACACTGTACGGGGCCCTGGTGGGAGGCCCTGATGCCTCGGATGGCTACAAGGACCAGAGGAGCAACTACGTCAGCAACGAAGTAGCCTGTGACTACAACGCTGGCTTCCAGTCTGCTGTCGCCGGTAAGGAATGGGTTAAAAAGGGTTAGGGTGGGTGGTGGGGTTGGGGGTTGGGGGGGGGTTGGTGGGGGGGTGGTTAGGGTGGGGGTGCGGGGTGGTTGGGTGGTAGTGGGTGGGGTGGGGGTGGGTAGGGTGGTGGGTGGGATGGGGGTTGTGGCGGTGGGGGGTGTAGGGTGCTGTTTGGTGGGGGGTGGGGGTGGGAGGGTGGATGGGGGGGTGGGATGGTTGGGGGTTGGGGTTGGGGGTAGGTGGGTGGTGGGTGGGGTGGGGGTTGGGGTAGGTGTGTGGCGGGTGGGGATGGTGGGGTTGGTGGTGGGGGTGGTGGGGGTTGGTGGGGGGTGGTGGTGGTAGGGGTGGTGGTGGTGGTGGTGGTAGGGGTGGTGGTGGGTGTGGGTGGTAGGGGATGGATGGGGGGCGTAGGGGTGGTGGTGGTGGGGAGGGTGGATGGGGGTGGTTGTGGGTGGTGGTGGTGGGGTGGTGATGGTGGGAGGGGGTGGGGGAAGAGACTGGTGAAAGGAGGGAGAGGGGAAGACGGTGGGTGGGGGTGGAGAGAGGGGGGGAGATGGGGATGGGGGAAAGAAGGTGGGAGAAGGGATGGGGTGGGGGTGGGAGAGGGGAGGTGGTGGAGAGAGAAGTAGGGGGGAGCTTTGGGGTGGGGTGGCGGAGGGAAAGTAGGAGAGGGTAGAGAGAGAGAAGGGTGAGGGGTTGGAGGAGGTGAGAGGGAAGAGGAGGTGGGGGAAAGAGGGAAGCAGAGAAAGGGGGAGGGAGGGAGGGAGACAGTGCACGGTAGATAGAGACAGAGGGAGTTAGGTGGAACAAAGAAGGGAGGGCACAGCTGTCAGCTTCCCCCACTTTCAGCTCCACTCAGCTGCTAACTAATCCAGCCCAGCCCAGCCTAGCTGTGGCCAGCTGGTGCTTTTTATAGCAGAAACTGACCACACTTGGACTAGGTAAGCTCTTAACAATAACAACTTACACTCTTCTTCAAAGGAGAAAAAAATCCTCTTAAGTCGGAATGTGGCTGCCTATAAGGACGAGGTACTTGAAAAAACTCGAACAGTCATGCACGTAAACTTCTCATTTGGTGTGTTCCTCCTCCATAATCTCACAGTGATTCCCAGGTAGGATGAGTGAGTCAAGAGTGCCCCATTGTTATGATATTATTGCTAATACATTATAAATTGTTATTGATTGCTTGTGTGTTGTATAGGTCGAATGCAAGCGCTTTGGTTTGTTAGATTTTTTTTTTAGAAGATATAGCGAAATTCAATTTATAATGATGACGATGATGATAATGATGATGACGATGATGATGATGATGATGATGATGATGATGATGATGATGATGATGATGATGATGATGATGATGATGATGATGATGATGATGATGATGATGATGATGATGACGACGATGATGATGATGATGATGATGATGATGATGATGATGATGGGGATCCACAGGGTGTTAATCTGGGGAACGCATAACACCATTTTCCTCCCAGGTGAATGAATGCCTCCATGGTTGGCTGCAGGGAGGAATGCTGTGTTGTGTGTGCAGGTCTGAGGACCTTACTGATGGATGGGAACCACCCAGAGCAGACTGGCGATGCCACGTGTCCCTACACTTCCTCCTAGACCTTCCCGAAAAAGAAAATGGTTAACTTGCTCAATCGTAATTTAATCTTCACGTCACTCTTCTACTTTTCTACTCCCATTTTGTGACGCTCCACCACATATTGAGTCACTTTACACCGAGCGTCAATTTTTAGTTATTAACATGTTAATAATTATGTGATGTAAAAAGGTCATCTAATACAAATAAGTCAGATTGAAATTCTGACAATTCTGTAGAAAAGTTATTACAAGTTGAAATTGTAGACTGTGAAAAGTGACGAAATGAGAAATTGACAAGTTTTGTTGTTGTTTTTTACTGTAATAGGTGGTCAGAACAAGGGCTTGAATATTTTTTTCAAACGCATTTTTAAAGCAAAAGGAAACAAAAATACGCCTCGATACTTTAGTACAAGCTAAACGGTGGCTATAGTTGATAATGAATCAAAATCTGAAAATCGACATCCTGACCTCACCTGTTCAGAATGGCTCTTAGCGGAAGAGGGGGTCAGGTGCAAGGAGACTCATTTCATGGTGGAGCGTCACATACGTGCTTCCTTTTGTAGCATTTTCTAGTGTCCCAAATAATGTTGGAATGGTATGTTTTGTTGTGGAGTAGTCCACTTTCTACATTGTCCACATTCAAGATGACCGCATACACCATCCTTAGTACCTGTGTACTTTGTTCTGTGTGTCAAAATGCTCCATTGTCCTGTTTTCTTTTAACGTCTTCATAATTATTATTATTATATCATTTTCTTGGGATCCTTTCTGAGCAGGGTTAACTGCTATAGTACAATTCTTTCTTGTGCACATGTTCAGTTGTTCTTCTCTATGTATTCCGAATCTATACTAATTTTAAGTAAGGTTGAGATGTTCCTATGACCTATGTGATCATAGGGGAGCGAGATATCAGAGACCTCAGCTTCTCCAGAGGCCAGCATAATGAGAGCGGTGCCCATCTCCTCTTCCTTGCTGCTTTACTTTCCCTGACCTACAATACAGTCCCCCAGTTCACCCAGCTGTAAATGGGTACCTACCCTCTCCAGGGTCAGGGAAGGTAAAGCAGTGATGGAGAGGAGATGGGTGCCGTCCTCAATATACTGGCCCTTAGAGAAGCTGAGGTCTCTGACATCTCGCTTCCTAACGACCGCATAGGTTATGGGACACCTTTGACTGTTGCTGCGATTGTTCTCTTTGTGCATTGTGATTTTGCTGCCTGTTTTCTGTCTGTGTTGATTCGAACTGTATGCACAACTGCATAAACTTCCACAACCATATGATTTTGTGTGTGTGTGTGTGTGCGTGCGTGCGTGCGTGTGTGTGTGTGCGCGCGCGCGCGCGTGTGTGTGTGTGTGTGTGTGTGTGTGTGTGTGCGTGTGTGTGTGTGTGTGTGTGTGTGTGTGTGTGTGTGTGTGTGTGTGTGTGTGTTTGTTTGTTTGTTTCTTCAACTCAGGGCACTCAACCACGACAGGGGTGGGGTGTTCAAACCCAAAATAACAACTGTTCCAAACCGTTTCAAACTGTATGTCTTTTGTGGTTTGGGTAGTTTGGATTTTTTTTACCTGTCACCTCCATTTGCAGTTCTTTCTCTCAGCTTCTGTCTGTATATACAGTTTTTGCAAGCTTCTCTTCTTTGTATACAATTATCTGTCTGTCATGCTTTCTTGGGTTCGTCAAATTTCAAATTCAAACACATCATCTCAAACAGAAACATTTCTTTCGGCTACAAGCAAAAGAGTACGCATCTGAAGGATAAAACACTGAAGCATGTACAAGCCGATGTTAAGCAGCATCAAACGTGGTTACTAAGTGAATGGCTGACAGTCTGCGCGCCTTGGCTTCAGTACAGTCCTCCAGTTCACCCAGCTGTCAATGGGTACCTGCCTTCTTGTGGGTCAGGGAATGTAACGCAGCGAGGGAGAGGAGATGGGCAGCGCCCTCAAGATGCTGGCTCTTAGAAAAGCTGAGGTCTCTGATGCCTCGCTCCCCTACGATCACATAGGTTATGGGGCCCCTTTACCTTTTACTCGTACAAGTGTCATCAGAGAGCTTTCAGCTTACAGTACCAAACAAAATCCACACATGATGCTCTCTATACAAACAACACATCTTATCTGACATATTCCCACACATCTTTCTGCAACATACTTGTGCAGGCGCTCCATGAGACCCCCAGATATACAACACACACACACACACACACACACACACACACACACACACACACACACACACAACACACACACACACTCACACACACACACACCACTCACACACACACACTCATACACACACACCCCACAACACACACACTCACACCCCCCACACACACACACACACTCACACACACACACACTCACACACACACACACACAACACTCACTCACACACACATACACACACTCACACACACACACACACTCACACACACTCACACACACACAACACTCACACACACACACTCACACACACACGTACACACTCACAACACACGTACACACTCACACACACATACGTACACACTCACACACACACGTACACACTCACACACACACGTACACACTTACCACACACACACACACACACACTGGATAGCCTAGTGGTCAGAACATTGCGCTCGCAATTTGAAGACCCAGGTTCGATTCCCGGTCGAGGGGATTTTTCCTCTGGAGTTAACATCAGTGCTGACTCCACTCTCCCCAAAAGTCCTTCGGATGAGACTATAAACCGAAGCCCCGTGAGCAAACGCACGCGGAACATCTTGCGCACACGTTAAATCCTGTTCCGCTTTTCGTAAGAGTAGGCCATTGTGTGCCGGTGGGAACAGATGACAAGATTTACAAAGCTGCATACACACGGGGACTGGATGTAAAAAGCACATGAGTGCTTATTCCATTATCCTCGATATAAAAGAATAAATGAGTAAATCACACACACACACACACCTACACATTCACACACACATTTCCATATAGGCCTACAAACCCTCCTCTCCCTCCCCACATCCCAACTCCTCTGCCTATAATAACACATACACACATACACAACCGCGCGTGTGTGCACACATACTCAGACTCAATATGCTTGTTCAATCAAACGACAGAGCTTCGATTCCACTTCCATACAGACAACATGACTCCGTGTGTCTGTCAATAGGATTTTAATTCATACAGTCAGGTTTAGCCAGGTAAATATAAAGGTCAGAAAATATCTTCCAACACAACAATTGATTGGAAAAAATGGACAAATACTGTATTGAACTTGCAATCTTGTCTTTGGCAAAATATCACACGCAGGGTCAACTTTTCTTGGGAAAAAAATCATTCACCTGAAAAAAATCAGTTCTGATACCCTTCCCTCCCCCCCCCCCCCAAAAAAAAAAGAGAAAAAGATAAAGAAGTTCTAAAAGGAAATTGTAATCTGAAAAAAAAGCAATTTGTTCTGAAAAAAAATCAGTTCTGAAAAGAATGATTCAAAATCTGAAAAAAAATTCACTGTGAGAGAAAATAAAAAATTCTGAACTAAAACTAAACCAATCCTTTAATCACTGTTCCTCCGTGTGAATAAGTAAAAAAAAGAGATAAAAAATGAATGAATGATTCATAGATATTCGTTTATTTATTTATTCATTTATTTATTTATTTATTCATTTATTTATTTATTCATTTATTATCTATTTATTCTTTTACATCGAAGATACTGGAATAAGCACTCATGTGCCTATTTCATATCCAGTCCCCGTGTGTATGCAGTTTTGTAAATTTTGTCATCTGTTTCTACCGGCCACACGATGGCCTACTCTTTCGAAAAGCGGAACAGGATTTAACGTGTGCAAAAGGTGTTCTGTGTGATATTGGATGATAAATGATGGAAGAATGAATCAATAAACAACGTTCATTCTGAAAAAAATATTTAATTCTGAAAAAAAATTCAATTCCGAACAAAAAATAAATAAATCCTTTAATCAATCTCCACTCCCTATGAATAAGTAAAAACTAGATAAATGAATGAATGAATAAACAAATCAGTAAATCAATAAATATACAAATCAACGATTCATAGATAAATGATGGAAGAATGAATCAATAAATAAGGTGAAGAGATAAATGATTATTTGGCACCAACAAAACTGGAAGACAAGAGTGAATATTTCAGAATATTTCTCTTTTTTTTTTAAATTGCATATTAAATCAAACGATTGTAATCGGAAATCATAAACAAGAAATACATTCAGGAAAATCATTTTCAATTTGGTGGTTATAAAAACATTTGGGGCACAATATTTTGGGACAGATTTCAAAATCACAGGGTAAAAAGGAAACCAAATTGAAACATATCAGGATTGGTTGGTGCAGCACTTCCAAAAAAACAACAACAACCAACCAACCAACCAAACAAAAATCAACCAAATATAGAAACAAAAAACAAACAATTTAAAACAAACCAAAAAAAAACACTCCACACAATCATCACATTCATCACCTTCATTCATCACTGTCACATTATCATCGGAAAAAGCAACGACAACTACAACAAAACAAGAACCCACACACACCCTACACCCCATCCCCATCCCTTCACCACACACCACACACCCCATCCCCCCACCCCACACCCCACCTTCCCCGAACTTTGTCATAATGAAAATCATCAGCGGTTATCACTGCACAAAACATGTACAACATTCTCTCTTTCCTTCCTTTGCTACGACTCCGAGGTTTATCACTGATAATACTTTGCGTATGCGACCGTCTTTACCCGTACCTTGTGTAGCCGTATTCTGACTTCTGAGGATGAATGCTGGATGTGTTCGTATTTCCGTAACACGCCTAACCCCTGACGTGGATGACGGGATCTTTAACGTGCGTATTTGCTCCTCTGCATGTGCATGTAAGAGAAGGGAATTCAGTAAGTCATGAAGGCGCCATGTCGAAGGAGACAGTAAGAGTTGAGGTATATATTATGTTTGTACGCGTAATACAGTAATACGTATTTCACTCACACTGATAGATTCGCTCGCAGCCTCATTTTGCAAGTAGTGTAAAGTACTCAAATATGTATGTATGTATGTATGTATGTATGTATGTATGTATGTATGTATGTATGTATGTATGTATGTATGTATGTATGTATGTATGTATGTTTGTTTGTATGTATGTATGTATGTATGTATGTATGTATGTATGTATGTATGTATGTATGTATGTATGTATGTATGTATGTATGTATGTATGTATGTATATCTATACATATATCTATATATACATATATCTATATGTGTGTGTCTGTGTGTCTGTGTGTGTCTGTGTGTGTCTGTAGAAATAAAAACAAAACAACCCAAAACAAACACACACAGACACAAAAACAAAGGAAAAACAAAATTGGTGTGTATGTATTTACATTAATAATTATGATTATACACATGATATTTTACAACAAAAGAAATCACAGTTTGATGTGAACACCAGTACAGGCGCGCCTTTTTCTTCAACAACACCTGCCAATCCTCATTGTGCTCAGTGTGATGGATCTGCCATTGAAGATTTTATGTCCCTTGTTTTTTGCTCGTATGCCCAATATGATCATGGAGCTTTGCGTAAGCGTTATATCCCCCTTTATTATCACAGGTTTCAGGCTTTAAGGTTCAGATGCTGTGCTCAAACCTTCTGATAAACTGATTGTAAACTTGGCAGTGTGTATAACTGAATGTCTAAAGATCAGAAACATGAAAATTCCTCGGTGCCTGCAACAAAAGACTGTGTGCTTACTGTATTATATCACCTCGATTGCTCCATGGCTGCTTTTTCATATTCTGTGTTTATATGGGTAGTACGGCCTGCAAAAACTGAATAAAAACTGATTGATTGTTCTTCTTTAACCGAGCAGTACTCCTTTTTTTTTTGGACTGACAATACAAATGACTAGAACATTCCTTTGATCTTATGACAAAGAAAAATGAACATGAACTCCCTAAAACAGAGTAAAATGTCGAACTAACAACAACAACTCAAGCTTGATCACACACAAAAATGCACATAAAATCGTGGTTTGAGCATGAACAAAACTTGTAGTAATTATGCGCCATCAAAACGTACTTTGAGCACACACAAAAAGGCATAGAAAACAAGATGGAGAAAACTCAGTGGGAGCAAAATTTAAAAAGTGTTTGGTGCACCCAGTAATAAAAGGTAGGAGGGGTAAAAAC
>CM060331.1:52381853-52394353 GCA_030674155.1 Stramonita haemastoma
TTAAAAAAAATTAAAAAAAAAAAAAAATAAATTTCATTCCCCCCAATTCCCGGGGGGAGATCCTGAGTCTCTCATGAAAAACCATCCCTCCCCTTTCGGAAATTTTTTTTTCAAAGGTTTTACCTTTTTTTAATCCCTCTTTGTTTTTATTGCTGTCTAGGAATTTTGACACAAGATAAAAGAACAAATTTCTCAAGGGAAAACTTAAATGTGAATCTTTTTTTATTTACCTTTACCCCCAAAAGAATGTTTGGTTTTTTTTGTTTTTTTTTTGTTTTTTTACAATACAAAACAACATACATTTTATGGCTTGATTTTGTCAGTTCTGCGGACTAAATAGGGTTTTATTATGTTTTTTCCACCACACACACACAAAAACCCACACACACCCACCAAACACCACACACAAAAACCCAACACAAAAAACCAACCCCAAATTTATTTTAGATTAAAATTTAAATGAAGAAGATGATAGATGATAGATAGATAATAGATAATAGTATAAAAAAAAAAGAATTTAGATATGATATGATTGTTTTACATACCCCCTCCCCCCGCGTCCCCCCCCCCCCCCCCCCCCGACCCCCTAAACAAAAAAACCCTTTTTACAAACCTTCATTAAAAAAAAAAAAAATAATAATCACCCTTTCACACCTACCCCCCAAAAAGAAAGTTTAAATCGCAGGGGTACTTGTTTAAAAAAAAAAAGTAAACGAGAGAAAAAAAAAAAAAACGACCCCGACAGACTCGAACTGAAATCTTCTATCGAAGTCAACCCCATTCCCAAATTGGGGCCACGGGGCCAGTTTGATTTAAGGGGAAAAAATATAAATTTTCATCTTGAATTGATATAACTAAAAATGAACAAACTTCTTCTCTATGGCCTACTAATGTAGTCGCACTTCCAAATTTGAGAAAAGTTAACAGACAACATACTGTAGGCAGCAAAATTTGAACATTGTGCAATCATTATAAGTGTAATAATCTTAAACACTCAAAAATGCACTCATATGATGCAAAGAACATGACTTTGATACATGCTGGTGTCGTAATAACTTATTTGTTTTCCCCACTCTCCTAAAATTAGTGACCCAAGCGTTCAAGCAAAGTACAATTTTTAGTCAATACAAAACTACTGGCAACAGCAATCACATTGACCCTCACCTTCCTCAACCACCACTCCCCCTCCCTCTCCCCCTTCCCCCACAACCCCCGCCCCCCTCTCCCCCACCACCTCCCCTCCCCCACCACCTTCCCTACCACCTCCCATCCCCACCACCTCTCATCCTCCCTCACCATCCCCCCCCCTTCCTCCCTACCCCCTCCTCCCCCCTCCCCCTTCCCCCTCCCTCCTCCCCCCTCCCTACCCTCCCCCACCACCCCTCCCCCCTCCCCCACCACCCCTCCCCCCTCCCCCACCACCCTTCCCCCCTCTCTCCTCCCCCCCACCCCCCCTCCCCCACCACCACCACCCCCCTCCCTCACCACCACCACCCCTCCTCCCCCATCACCCCCCTCCCCCATCACCCCCCTCCTCTACCCCCCACCCCCCCTTCTACCCCTCCTCCTCCACCCCCATCCCTCCCTCACCACCCCCCTTCTACCCTCCTCCTCCACCCCATCCCTCCCCCTCCCCCCCCCTCTACCTCCCCACCCCACCTTCCTCCCTCCCACCCTCCTCCCTCCATACCCCCCTCTCCTCCTCCTCCCATACCCCCCTCTCCTCCTCCTCCCTCTCCTCCTCCTCCTCCCTCCCACCCCCTCCTCTACCCCCCTCCCCCTCCTCTACCCCCCCTCCTCGCCCCTCCCTCCATACCCCCCTCTCCCCTCCTCCCTCACCACCCTCCCCTCCTCCTCCCTCCCCCCCCTCCTCTACCCTCCTCCCCCTCCCCCCCTCCCTCCCTCTCCTCCTCCTCCCCCCCTCCCTCCCTCTCCTCCTCCTCCCTCCCCCTCCCCCCCCCTCCTCTCCCTCCCCCCCTCCCTCCTCTTCTACCCCCCCTCCCTCCCTCCTCTTCTACCCCCCCTCCCTCCCTCCCCACCCCCTCCTCCCCGTTCTCTCTACAGATCTGCAATTCCTAACTCAGTTTAACTTTTTGCCTTCACATTTTTACAACTTATCATCAAACCAAAAAGTTCAAATTCCAAAGGTGTTTTTTACTATGTGTTCACAAATTGAAAAACATGTATGTCTACAATGATTTACTTTCGCCTTGTAATTCTTTCACACAGGTCAACAGTAAGTCTACAATTTCATATCAAAACTACTGCTTTATTTCCATCGGATGAAACTTTTGATCTGCACTACAAAGCAACAGCAAACAATTAAAAGGGATGGAACTCTTTAAAAGGATATGTAGCCTGTGAAGGGGAAGTAATATTGAAATCAAGTAGCACACACACACACACTTTCTGAATGATTTGGAATAATATTTATCAGAAATTGCTTAACACTGCATATTTAACTCATGGCAAAATGTTAACCAGTTATGTTAAATTATTACTTTATGCTGATGATACCATTTTATTCTACACTATAAAAAAAGGGTTACAAGATGCTTTAGACATTTTGGATACTTACTGCTCCATTAGAAACTTGTTGTAAATCTAGTGAAAATCAAAATCATGACATTCGGCCACAATATATCTCGTAATAATTATGTAAAATAACAGAAAAGCATAATAATTATGTAAAATAGCAGAAAAGCCCTTGAAGTTCTTAACAGTTTTAAATATTTAGTATTCAACTTCAGTAGCAGTGGTAGTTTTACAAAATGCAAGACAAATGCTTATGATAAAGCTCCTTAAGTCGTGTTTAATTGACAAGGACTGCATGGCAAAAAGAACTATGTACACATAAAATCGTTGTATGTGTTTTATTGTATTGATGTAAAATAATGGGCATATGAAAATGTAATGCATGAAAAATGCTTATGATAAAGCTGCTAAAGTCATGTTTAGCTTGATAAGGACTGCACAGCAAATAGAACTACATACACATGTGGCACTCGATTTATTCCATAAAGTTGTTGTACTTGTTTTGTTGTATGGATGTGAAATTTGGGGGTATGAAAATATAACAATAATTCCATAAGTTTCAGCCAAAGGTTTTAAAATATAGTTTTCCTTTAACCGTCTTGCATTCAGATTCTCTGAACACAAACTGCCCCTAGATTTTGCATTCCATCATGAAATCACGAAATGTTGTTGATTTGCACATTGCAGCCCAACGGCCGTCATTTTCATGTTAATTTTCATTGTTGAATTGAGCACACTATAAGCTACAAGCTTGTTGTTGCTATGGTTCCTGAATGCTGTTGTTTTCAATGTTTGTTAAAAAAAATCTGAATAAAAATTATTTAAACCAAATCAGGTCAGGCACATATGATTGCTAGCCTTTTCCTCCTTTTCAGTACATACCAGCAGCTACAATTCCAGATTCTCAGCAGGGTTTCTAATTCTAGCCTGATAGAGCTTTGGCATGTGGTAGCAATTAGTGATGGTCACAGCCTGATAGAAATCTATTGTGTGTAGATCCCAGCAAATCGAGATTCAGAGGGGCAATTATTCAATCCTGGCAAATCCGGGGGTTTGGACTAAGAGGGTTAGTATATGGAGAAACAAGCAGATATTCCTTGACTAGTTTGGTCTCTGTTCAAATGGTGCATTTCTGGATGCAGCTGCTCCACTTCCAGTATGAAAAGCTGCCATCAAGTGTTTACCAGATGATGAAAGATTTACTTGACAAATACTTGATTCAATCAGCATGGCTAAATATGATTTTAAAAAATATCTTAGTACAAGGTGGATTTGGCTTTGTGGGAGAGACAGTTATGTTCAAGTATTAATTTTCTTCAAGTATTTAAAAGTTCACATATCAAAGTTAAAATTTCACATATCAGAGCTTTCTTAATAGAAAAATTTGTTAATGAATGGAGAAGTAACCCGTGGGATAATAGAAGACGCCTTTATTAGAGAAATTTGAAGATCGATTTTGGTAAGGAAAAATATATAACTTGTCTACCAGATATATATGTTTATGTTTTTATTTAAAAAATTTGTTGTAGTTGTCACAAGCTTCCATTTGAGGATGGACATTTCCATAACATACTACATGAATAAAGCATGTGTTCAAAATATAATATATCTGTTTTAGGGATGAATTTTATTTTATGATGGATTGTCCCCACTTTATAAATTTACAAGATTTAAATCCTCAGCATTTTCTTCAACCCTTGTCCAGTTATAAATTTTGATGGCTGATGAAGTGTCATTCTCAAAAAGTTCTCCTGTCTCTCAAAATTCATAAGTTGTGCAGGTATTACTTGAAAACTCATTTGTTGTCAATCACATGACGTGTACATTGTGTATTTTAATGAAATTTATATAGTTTAAAAAATGTTTAAAGGCTTTAATGATATTTGTTTCTCATTTTGTGATGAACTTGTTTTGTAGTCGCGCCATTGAAGGACGCAATTTCTGTCTTTTTTGCCTAGTGCTTATAAACATACACTTTGTTTTGTTTGAAATAAGAGACATATGATTGAGTTCTGTCTATTCAATAAGTTTATTGATATCTGCCTGCATATCAGTCACAAGCTGGTTTGGACCACTGCTGTTCCATTGAATTGATGTATCATCAACAAATATTTGACATAAACAATGAATATACAGAGGTAGGTTGTTATTGTTAGAGATAGAGGAAAGAAGTGGTCCTAGTGTTGACCCCTGTGGTAATCCATATTTCACGGGTAATAAGGTGGATCTCCTAGGCCCAGTTTCAACAAGCTGTTGATGATTACTTAGAAATGGGTGTAAAATCTTAATGCTTGGTTGGAAATTTTATGGCATTTTAATTTTTGAATGAAAAGAGAAAGTTAAGTTATACTGCAGATGAACGTTGCTCAACTGTATTTAGAGTTTTTAACACATTCAATGTGCCTGATAAAACATTTTTAAGGCAATATTACCTCCCCTTCAGAGGCTATTATAAAGAGTGAGATTCCTTTTTATTGTTTGAATTCCCTGAGAATTCCAGAGAAAAGTCTGTATGTAATGGAAACGAAGCATCAGTTCTTACATAAAAATGTAGACTGTGCTGTTTAGCTATCTGAAACAGGTGTGGTGGACCAAAATGTTTTAAAGTAAGCTTTTATTTTCAAATTCTGAAGAGATATAGGAAAGGACACCTTTAAATTGTGGAATCGTTAGTCTAATATACAGGTTTTAAAATTTTGCTGACAAGTTAAGCTTTGAGTTAGGAACTGCAGATCTGTAGGGGGATCTGCCCCTAAATTCTAATCCTCCCAGTTGGAGGAGATGTGTTGTCTATCTTCCCATGTTTGTCCCAGGGAGAAGCATAGGATAGGGGGATGGAAGAAAGGGAGCAGAAAGACAAGGGGTGGGGTAAGGGGGGGGGTGCACGTGGGGGGTGCACGGGGGGGGGGGGGGAGGGGGGAGTGGGTGGAGGGAGGGTAGAAGAGGAGGGGGAGGGAGTGGGGGGTAAAAGAGGAGGGGGGTACAGTAGAGGGGGGGGGGAGGGGGGTGGGGGTAGAGAGGGGGGGTAGAGAGAGGGAGGGGGGGATAGAGAGGGAGGGGGTGGAGATAGAGGGGGTGGGGGTAGGAGGGGGTAGGGAGGGGGGGTGGGGGTAGGGAGGGGGTTGGGAAGGGGGGAGGGGGGGAGGGGGAGGGACGGGGAGAGGCAGGGTGGGGGTGGGGAGGGATGGTGGGGGTGGGGAGGGGGAGGGGTGTAGAGCGGGGGTGGGTGGAGATAGAGGGGAGGGGGTAGTGGGGGAGGACGGAGGGGTAATGATAATTTTAAAACATACAAAAACAATGCAAGGGGGCTGGCTAAAGGATGAAGGTATTGGATGACTTGTCTGCCTAGTGGATTATTTTCCTTGTAGATTTAAATCGAACGTGGCTTCCCACCCTATTCCGCTTGATTTCTTAATTATTGATTAAGGCAAATGTCAGTATGTATATGTATGTGTATATAAGTGTATGTGCGGATTTACGTTTGTGTATGTGTTTGATTATGTGTGTATATGTATATATAATATCATATTATATGTTAGGGGTTTCCAGGTTAATCCATCAAAGTTGAGTATGCCTCTGGGTGGAACAGAAATGGACAGAGAGGGAAAGGGGGGAGAGGGGGGGAGAGAGAGGGGGGACGGAGGGAGAGAGAGAGAGAGAGAGAGAGAGAGAGAGAGAGAGAGAGAGAGAGAGAGAGAGAGAGAGAGAGAGAGAGAAGAGAGAGAGAAGAGAGTGTCTAAATTTTACCCAAAGTACCAGTCAAAGGAATAAATGTCAGCTGTGATAAGTGAAGGGGATGAAGGGGAGAAAGTGTTGAATATTTTTTATTTACTTTGCTTTTTTTTATAATATAATAAAAATGTGTTTATGCTTTTCATTTTAATGTAAAATACTTATACTTGTGATATAATTATGCATTGATGATACTGGTGAGATATTCCATGAGACGCGTTTAAACCACTATTGTGTTATAATTAGTTTGTTTAGTTACTCTTAACCATTGCTTGTGTGTGCGTATCTGCGTGCGCGCTTGCGTGCGTGCGTGCGTGCGTGCGTGCGTGCGTGCGTGCGTGCGTGCGTCTAATGTGTGTGTGTGTGTGTGTGTGTGTGTGTGTGTGTGTGTGAGTGTGAGTGTGTGTATGTGGTGTTGTGTGGTGTGGTGTGGTGTGGTGTGGTGTCATGTCTTGTCGTGTGGTGGTGTTGGTGGTGGTGGAAGGGGTGTGTGGTTTTTGTGTGTTGTGAGTGTGAGTGTGTGTTTACTTGTTTGTGCATGTATATTTGTGTTTGTTATGTGTGTGCGCGTTTGTTTGTGTGTGGTTGTGTTTGTCAGTGTGTGTATGTGTGTGTGTTTGTGTGTGCGTGCGTGCGTGTGTGTTTGTGTGCTTGTGTGTTTGTGTTTGTTTGTATGTGTGTGTGTGTTTGTCAGTGTGTGCATGCGCGCGTACGCGGGCGCATATTGTATGTATGTGTAAATGTGTGAATATGTGTGTATGTGCGCGCACATGCATGCGTGTGTATGTATGACAGACAGAGACAGAATTATACACAGAGAGAAACAGACAGACAGAAACAGATAGACAAACAGAGACAAAGACACGGACAGAGCTAGATGTCACAGAGAGAAAGACATGGACACAGACACGAAAACAGATAGACAGACAGACCGACAGACAGACAAGCAAACAACCACACGCTCAGAGACAGAGACAGGGGCAGAGCTAGATTTTACAGACAGAAAAGACAGGAGACAGAGACACACACTCACTCACTCACTCACTCAGTCCCATGTCCCAAAGGACGTAGGGGGACATGAGAGAAGACGCAACAGAGATCTTTTTCCATGCTTCACGATCCTGTGTGGCTAGTAGGAGGTGTTGCAGGGGTTGGGCGGTCCAGTCTTTGATGTTGTCAACCCATGATTTCTTTTGGCGGCCTCTTCTTCTCTTGCCCTCGACTGTCCCTTGCAGGATGGTTTTTGCTAGGGTGTTGTGTCTTGTGGTGTGACCAAACCACATCAGCTTTCTCCTCTTTATGGTGGAGAGCAAAGGCTCTTGGGGGCCCACACGCTTTTTGATTTCTTCTTTCACATAGTTATTGGTCTTGTGTTCTTTGTATGATATTTTGAGGAGTCTTCTGTGGCACTTAGCCGCCGCTGTGGCCTAGTGGTTAGGGCGTTGTACTCGTAATCTAAAGGTTGCGGGTTCGATCCCAGCTATTCCGCTATGGCGTTGTGCCCTTGGAAAAGGCACTTTACGGCTATTTTCTCACCCCACCCAGGTGTAAAAGGGGTACCAACCTTGTGTTGGGGGTTAACCCTGCGATAGACTGGCGTCCTATCCAGGGGGGAGTCTATGACTCTCAGTCGCTTAACGCCACAGAAACCGGGATAAGCACCGGCCTGATGAGCCTTATGGCTCGGGACAGACTTTAACTAACACTCTGTGGCACTTGTTCTCGAATGCTTGGATTCTCCTCTCTAACTCTGCTGTCAGAGTCCATGATTCACAGCCATATAGGAGGATAGATATCACGAGGGATTTGTAAAGGTGGTATTTGGTGCCGAAGCTGATGTTGTTGCTTCTGATGATCTTCTCGAGTCTGACTAGAGCAGATGTTGCTGTTGCAATGCGAGCTTTCACTTCATTGTTTGATGTGCCATCTTTTGTTAGGATGGAGCCTAAGTATTTGAATTGGCTCACCTCTTCTAGTGTTTCTCCATTCATCTTTATTTCCGTGATGTCATTACTCGCGCTGTTGACCATGATCTTTGATTTCTCTGTACTGACCTCCATGCCGTATGCGCTCGCTCGATCTGTTAAATTGTCTGTGAGGATTTGCAGTTCTTGTTTGCTGCTGCCCATGAGGTCAATGTCATCTGCAAATCTGAGGTTGCAAAGGGGTCTTCCACCAATGGAGATGGAAGTGTGGTGGTTTTGCAGTGTCTCTGTCATGATGTTTTCGAGGAAGAGGTTGAAGAGTACAGGTGAGAGAAGGCAGCCCTGGCGAACCCCAACCGTGGTCTAGAAGAACTCGCCCACGTGATTATTCATAAAAACTGCACTTTCTGCGTTCTCGTACAGAGCTTTGATAACTTCAATTAGACAGTTGTCAATGTTGAAGTGCCTGAGTACTTGCCAGAGGCCGTCATGCCATACCCTGTCAAAGGCCTTTTTGAAGTCTATGAAATTGTGGTACAAGTCTTTTTGGTGTTGGAGATGCTTCTCTATCAGAATTCTCAGATTGAAAATTTGTTCCATTGTGCTGCGTTTTGGTCTAAAGCCCGCTTGTTCTTCTGCC
The DNA here is from genome assembly GCA_030674155.1 of Stramonita haemastoma. Classification (NCBI taxonomy): domain Eukaryota; kingdom Metazoa; phylum Mollusca; class Gastropoda; order Neogastropoda; family Muricidae; genus Stramonita; species Stramonita haemastoma. The sequence continues at coordinate 52,390,686 of CM060331.1, forward strand.
AGGAGTTTTTCCGCTTGGTTTTTCAGTCTGTTGAGGACTACCTGCAGCATGATCTTGCTAGGATGACTTATGAGACTGATGGTTCTGTAGTTCTGGCATTGTTTGAGGTTTCCTTTCTTTGGCAGGGGTATTACAAGAGACTGTGTCCATTCTTTTGGCCATTCTTTGGTGTCGTGGATCTTCTGACTAAGTTCTGTGAATCGCCTTGCTGTTTCATTCCCTCCATTTTTTATGAGTTCAGCTGGGATGTTATCGATTCCAGGGGACTTCCCCTTCTTCAATTGTCTAATAGCTGCATCTACTTCACACCTTAGTATTGGTGGGTCTTTATCTTGGTGTTCAGGGGGTTTGTCAGAAACTATGTTGGTATCTGGGCGTAGTGGGTAGTTGTACAATCCCTCACAGTATTCTGTCCAGCGTTGGAGGATGGCATTGTTTTCCGTTAAAAGATTTCCTTTTTTGTCTTCAATAACAGAGGCTTTAGGCTGTGTGGTTTTCGTTAGTGCTTTCAAAGTGTCGTAAGCTGTTTTGCTGTTTCCCTTGGCCATTCCAGCTTCGATGTTGTTGCATTGTTCTTCTATCCACGCTTCTTTGGCTTCTCTCATCTTTTTCCTCACTTCTCTGTGGCTATCCATGTACTTCTTGTAAGCTTCTTGACTTGTGAACTTTTGTTTTTTAAGTTCTCTTCTTTTGTCGCAGAGGTCAAGAACCTCATTTGTCACCCAAGGTTGTTTCTTTGTTCTGCTTCTTCCTAATGTTTCTTCTGCTGCTGTCGTTAGCACTTCTTTGATGTTGTTGGCCATTGTGTCCACATCATTGTCGATGGCTGTGAGTGCGGCGAACTTTCCTCCAATGTTGGCTTGGAAGATCTCAACCACTGTTGGGTCTTTGAGTTTTTCCAGGTCGAATCTTATGCGTGGGCTTTTTGGCTGTTGTTTTGCTTTCAGTTTCAGCCTGATGGTGGTAAGTACAAGGTCGTGGTCACTGCCAATGTCAGCTCCTGGGAATGTTCTTGTGTTTGCCTTGTTTATGCTGGATTTGAATCTTTGGGGTGACAGAATGTAATCAATTTGATTATGAATCAGACCATTTGGTGAGTGCCAGGTTGATGTTCTGGATGGCTTGTGAGGGTGGAGTGTGTTAGCCAAAGTCAGTTTGTGCTTCTTTGCGAATTCCAGCAGCCGCTGTCCTCTGTCATTTGTTTCTCCCAGTCCAAATCGTCCTGTGGTTCCTGCCCAGGTGTCATAGGCATCAGGTCCCACCTTAGCATTCCAGTCGCCTTCCACAATAAGGATGTCTTTTTTGGGCGTTTTGGAGATGACGTTTTCAAGTTCTTCATAGAATTCTTCTATCTGATCGTCATCGTAGTCAGATGTTGGAGCATACACTTGGATGATGGTGAGATTCTGGGGTTTTGCAGAAACTCTGATTGAGATGAGTCTGCTGGATACTGGTGTGCAGCTGATGATGCTTGACACAATCTCTTTCCTGACAATAAAGCCTACTCCATGTTGATGTAATTTTTCATCTCCGCTGTACCATATTTTGTGGCCGTCTTGCGTGGTTGTTTCTCCAAAGCCAATCCATCTGACTTCCGCAAGCCCTACTATGTCCCATTTATACCTCTGTAATTCATGTGTAAGTTCCTGTACTCTTCCTGTTTGGTACAGAGTTCTTACATTCCATGTACCAATGGTTGGAGACACACAGACACAGATATTAAAACAGACATACAGATAAAGAAGACAAACAGAGACAGACAGACAAAAAACAGACAAAAAAACAGCCAAACGGTCAGAGACAGAGCCAGTTATAGACAACCTCCCCCCTCCCCCGAAACAGAGACACAGACACAGACACAAAACTGACAGACAGACAGACAGACAGACAGACAGACAGACAGACAGAGAAGACAGACAGAGAAGACAGACAGACAAGCAAACAGCCAAAGGCTCTGAGACAGAGCCAAGTCCAGAGCAAACTTTTACAGAAAGGAAAAGACAGGAGACAGAGACACACAGACACAGACACAGACACAAAAAAACAGACAGATAGACAGACAGGCAAACACAGAGACAGACAAACAAGCAAACTGTCTCTGTCTATATCTGTCTGTCTGTCTGCCTGTCTGTCTGTCTCTCTCCTCTCTCACTCTCTGTAACACACACACACATACACACACATACACGCATACACACACACACACACACAACACACACACACACACACACACCACACACACACACACACACACACACACACACACACACAAAACAGACAGACAGACAGACAGTCTTAGACAGAGACACGTCCAGAGCTAGAGTTACAGGAGATAGAGACAGACGTACATAAACACAAAAAGACAAGTAAACAGCCAGACAGACAGACAAACAGAAAAAAACCGAGAGAGAGAGGGAGAAGGAGAGAGAGACAGAGACAGAGAGACAGAGAGAGAGAGAGACAGTGACAGAGAGAGAGAGAGAGAGAGAGAGAGAGAGAGAGAGAGAGAGAGAGAGAGAGAGAGAGAGAGAGAGAGAGAGAGAGAGAGAGAGAGAGAGAGAGAGGACAGACAGACAGACAGACAGACAGACAGACAGACAGACAGACAGAAGCAATGGGTAGGCGAAGCGTTGATGGGTTTTTGGATGTGCTGTGACCATTACACAGTCTGCTGCTCGTTACAGTGGCGACTGCTTGGCACTGAACACACACACACACACACACACACACACACACACACACAACACACACACACACACGCACGCACGCACACACACACACATGCACACACGCACACACACACGCACGCACACACACATGCGCGACGCACGCACGACACGCACACACATGCAGGCGCGCACGCACGCATGCATACATGAACCACATACACCCCACACTCTCGCACGCACGCACACACACACACACACACACACAACACACACACAGAGCACACACACACATTTACACACACGCACACACACGCACGCATGCACGCACACACACATTTACACACACGCACACACACGCACGCATGCACGCATGCACACACACATCAATATATACTCAGGCCATAATGCTCTCTCTCTCTCTCTCTCTCTCCTCTCTCTCTCTCTCTCCTCTCTCTCTCTCTCTCTCTCTCTCTCTCTCTCTCTTCCACCCCCCTTTCTCTCACTACTCCCTGACTGTGTACCTCCCCCCTCTCTCTCTCCCTCTTTGCAATTTTGGCTTGCATACAGACTGACAGGAGAAACCCACAACGTGACATAGCAATGCCGCAGAGATTCGCTCTGTGTGTGTGTGTGTGTGTGTGTGTGTGTGTGTGTGTGTGTGTGTGTGTGTGTGTGTGTGTGTGTGTAAGTGTGGTGTGTGTAAGTGTGTGTGTGTAAGTGTGTGTGTATGTGTGTGTATGTGTGTGTGCACGTACGTGCGTGTGTGTGTGCGTGCGTACGTGTGAGTATATCCGTGAGTGTATGTGTGTGTGTGCGTGCGTACGTGTGAGTATATCCATGAGTGTGTGTGTGTGAGTGTGTGTGTGTGTGTGGCGTGCATTGTGTGTGTGTGTGTGTGTGTGTGTGTGTGTGTGTGTGTGTGAGAGAGAGAGAGAGAGAGAGAGAGAGAGTATGTGTGTGTATGTATGTGTGTGTGTGTTGTGTGTGTGTAGACAGGGG
>CM060331.1:52404353-52419353 GCA_030674155.1 Stramonita haemastoma
TGTTTTTTTAATCTCATCTCTGGACGGATTCTAGCTATATGTATATCCACTAAGAAAAAAACACAAAGTTTTAAAAAATCCTATTTTTGGGAGTATTCTCGCTGTATTTTTTATATATAGGTAAATGTGTCCCATAATCTAGGAGGTTGTAGGGGAGCGAGGCGTTAGTGCCCTTACCTTCTCAATGGGGCTAAGGGTGGATTTTTAAAAAAAAGATTTTTTGAGTGTAAATAGATGCATCGACAAAGCCTTGTAGTGGCGGGATTTTTTAACATTTCATTTTCCTTTTAATGTGTTTAACATTGTTGCTTTTAATGTAAACACATTAATCGATCCTTCTAGAGGTGTTGTTTTTAAAACATTAAAAAAAATTAATTTAAGCGTCAATAAATAAGGCAACAAATCTTTGTAGAGACGATAAGTTTGTTTTCATTTTTTAGTACTCGTTTTTATCTTGAGGTACGTAACTTGTTTTCAGTGTAGATATACACAAGATATACACAACAGAAAATCCCTATACATGCGGGATTTTTTTTTTGGAAACACTGAAATTTTTCTTTTGGTGTAAGAATACACAAGGGTAAGTTGGTTGGTTGGTTGGGTGGGTGGGTGGGTGGGCGTTTGGTTGCTGGGTTTTTGGTTGGCTGGCTGGTTGGTTGGTTAGTTGGTTGTTGGCTGGTTAGCAGATTGTTGGTTGATTTGGTTGTTGATTGATTGGCTGGTTTATCACTTTGTTGGTTGTTAGTTGATCGCTTGATTGGTTATTCGGTTAGTTGTTTGGTGAGATGATTGGTCGATTGATTCTTTGGATGATTAATTGATTGATTGATTGATGAATTGACTCATTAATCAATTAATCAATTAATTCATATATTCCTTCCTTCCTTCATTCCTTCCTTCATTAAGTTCCACGTGATAGGGATATTCCTAGCATCTGTTGGTGATAGTGCCGTAAATGTGAACGCACTGACTGACTGACTGACTGACTGACTGACTGACTGACTGACTGGCTGACTGGCTGACTGACTGACTGACTGCCTGACTGACTGACTGACTGACTGACTGACTGACTAAATGTTTAACTAATTGATTGATTGACGGATGAATTGTTTGATGGGTTCTTTGGCTAACTGACTGACTGACTGACTACCCAACTAATTGATTGACTGACTGGTTGATGGATGGATTGATGGATGGATTGATGGATGGATTGATGGATGGATTGTTTGATGAATTGATGGATGGATTGTTTGATGAATTGATGGATGGATTGTTTAATGAATTGTTTGATGGATTGTTTGATGAATTGAGGGATAGATTGTTTGATGAATTGTTTGATGGATTGTTTGATGAATTGATGGATGATGTTTGATGAATTGTTTGATGGATTGTTTCACCAGGCTGGTTGACGGCATGCCAGTGGCTGTGTCTGCTGTCCATGACCTTGACCTTTCTGGCGTGGTCTTGGTGTCCATTGGACTGAGGGGAGACAACACGGAGAAAAAGTTCCGTTTGTACATGGCAGGCATTGTGTCGTGGTTCTCTGCAGGTAAACCCAACACAAAACAGGAAATCGGGGATGGGAGGAGGGAAGAAGGGAAGGTGGGGGTGGGGAGAGGGAATGGGATGCGATAGCTGGTGATTAGAACGGTAGACTAACTCTGTCTCTCTGTCTCTCTGTGTTTGTCTGTCTCTGTTTGTCTGTCGGCCTGTTTTTGTCTGTCTCTTGCTCTCTCACTCTCTCTGTCTCTGTGTGTCTGTGTGTGTGTGTGTGTTGTTGTGTGTGTGTGTGTGTGTGTGTGTGTGTGTGTGTGTGTGTGTGTGTGTGTGTGTCTCTCTCTCTCTCTCTCTCTCTCTCTCTCTCTCTCTCTCACTCACTCACTCACTCACTCTCTGTCCTCTCTCGCTGTGTCTGCCTGCCTTTGTCTCTGTCTCTGTCTCTGTCTATCTCTGTGTCTCTGTCTCTGTCTCTTCTGTCTCTGTCTCTGTCCCTGTGTCTGTCTGTCTGTCTGTTCTGTCTGTCTGTCTGTCTGTCTGTCTGTCTGTCTGTCTGTCTGTCTGTCTGTCTCCTCTCTCTCTCTCTCTCTCTCTCTCTCTCTCTCTCTCTCTCTCTCTCTCTCTCTCTCTCTCTCTCTCTCTCTCTCTCTCTCTCTCTCTCTCTCTCTCTCTGGCTCGACGGTGTTCTCCATTGGAGGTAGGCAGGAAGATTATTTTGCTGTTCACTTATTTGTTTTTTTTTAACATTTTTTTTAATCCAAACTATGCCTGTTGTGGGTTTACCAACAACGTTGAACGTTACTTTGGATGCTCTGCTCCAACTAAATCAGCTCACTTCTTGGAAAATTGCTGGAAGTGGCAACAGCACAGTCGTTGTGATACGACTGCAAGCCAGCCCAGCTAACAACAGCAACATGGCGCAACAACGCACCCCTGCCATCTCTCACAGCTATAGAAGGAAGCCTCCAAGTCACACTGACAGAGACAGGAGAAGGGCGGAGGAGAGGAAAAGGACAGCACAGAGGCAAGAAGAAACGGAGGCAAGTGAAAATGTTATAATAGAGGAACATTCGCAATGTATTTTTTGTACCCACACCTCCTTCAAGCTGCGCTGTGTTACACACTGACACACCCTCTTCTGCCAACATCCTGACTTCAGTGGGAATAAAAACACCAAAAAGTGATACGGACACGTCAAACAAACATCTGGACAGGCCAAGACTGTCTTACATACAGGGAACATTATAAGAAGGGTGACGAAAAGACAGAGAAAATGACGGGAAGACAACATCAGAGTGGACTGGCCCTGAGTGGAACGTCTTGCGACGGAAATCTGAAAACCGTGAGGTTTGGAGGAAGCTGGTCGCAAAATCTTCAGTGGTGCCCAAACGGTGACTACAGAAAGGTGAAGGAAGGAAGCCGTTGGCTAGTCGCTGAAAAATGCTTTACATGTATTATAACCACGTTCTATTTTCTGAACAAAAACATTTCTTTGAACCTATCCTCTTGTTTTCGTTTCTTTATTTTATTTTATACCACTTTATGTCACAGCAGATTGCTCTGTGTGAAATTCGGGCTGCCCTCCCTTGGGAGAGCGCGTCGCCACAAGTGCAGCGCCTACTCATTATATTTTTTCTTTTTCCTGTCTGCAACTGTATATGTTTCCCTATCAGAGTGGCTTTTTGTATATAATTTTGCCAGGGACAACCCCCTTGTTGCCGTGGGTTCTTTTTACGTGCCCTAAATAATGATGTGTAACACATGAGACCTCGGTTTCTTGTCTCATCCGAAAGACTAGCGCCCAGACCACCACTCATGGTTTAATGGATTGGGGAAAAGTTTTGGGCTGAAACGGGATCCAAACCACCGCACACTCCGACGTGGATTTTTTGCAAATTTCGCAAATACAGTTGCATACAGGAAACAGAAGAAAAAAATGGGTAGGCGCTGCTCTTGTGGCGACGCGATCTCCCCAGGGAGAGAGAGGGAGAACAAGCAACCCGAATTTCACACAGAGAAATCTGCTATGACATAAAGTAGTACGAAATACGCAATACCCTTTTCACTTTAACCAACTACACCACCAATCCATCCCTTCTTTTTGCAGTGTTTGTGGAGGTGGTAGTGCTCATCGTGTACCCAGTGATGTTCTTGGACGAACTCGCGGACAGGTCAGCAGTGCAGTGGCACTTCGGTTGGTCCTATGGCCTCAGCTGGACTGCAACCCTCTGCGTGGCTGTAGGGGCCTTTCTCGTCTTCTTTGACAGACGCGCAGTGGAGATCGAAGAAAGGGAGGTCACCTTTCAGAAAGAAGGTTTGGAAGAAGAGCAGGCGACTGAGGCGATGTGAGAGAGATTTTGTCTGTTCTTTTTTTTTTTAATTTCTTTTTCTTTGGGTGGGGGGTGGGGGTAGGGAAGGGGGGTTCCTGTTTTGTTGTCATTTTAATCTGAATGAGGTGAAATTATTCCTTTCATCGATAGTTTGTTGTAGTTGGGTTTTTCTTTTTTCTTTTTTTTTCTTTTTAAAAAAAAAAACTAATTCAACTGGTTTTTTTCCCCCATGATTTTTATGTTTGTTTGTTTGCTACCCTTCCCCCCCCACACTTTTTCTGTTTATTATGCTTCCTTTTCTGTATTTTTATCTTATTTGGAGGGAGGTGTGGGTTGGGAGTGGAGGTAATGGGAGTGGAGGGAATTCCGTACCTTTATTTTATCTATGCTATCACCAGTCTATTGATAAAGAAAAAAGGTAGATAAAAAGAAAGAGGGGGTAAAGGTGTTCCCATAACCTGTACGGTCGTCAGGGAGTGAGGTATCAGAGACCTCAGCTTCTCTGGCGGCCAGCATGTTGAGGGCGGCGCCCATCTCCTCTCTCTCTCGCTGCTTTACCTTCCCTGACCCTGAAGAGGGCAGGTACCCATTGACAGCTGGGTGAACTGGGGGACTGAAGCCAAGGCGCGTAAACGGTCACCCCCGCAACGCTGCTTGACCTTAGCTTGGGGACAGCGGGTGCTCTGACCACTGAGCTAACATTGCCAGCTCCCGAAAACAAATTATTCCGTTTATTGACGTTGTTGGTTTTCTTGCGTGTATTACTGTTGTCCTTTTTTTTTGTTGTTGTTGTTTTTTACCCCTCCTACTTTTATTACTGAGTGCACCAAACACTTTTAAAATTTTGCTCCTACTGAGTTTTCTCCATCCTGTCTTCTGTTACTTTTGTGTGTGCTCAAAGTACTGTTTTATGGCGTGTAAGTACTACAAGTTTTTTTCCATGCTCAAACCGCCATTTTATGTGCATTTTTTATTTATTTATTTTTTGGGTGATCATGTTTGAGTCGTTGTTGTTAGTTTTACACTTTATACTCTGTTTTAGGTAGTTTATGTTCATTTTTCTTTGTCATATGATCAAAGGAATGTTCTTGTCATTTGTGTTGTCAGCACAAAAATAGGAATACTGTTCGGTTTGTAACAATAGTGCGGATATCTGATCTGCCGCGTCTCTGTACAATTTTTCGGCGACGACAGCATGGTCAGACATTGGTAATGTGGCCTCTAAAAAGAGGGTGCATAAATTCTACATTTTACAGCAGATCAAATATCTTCACTCTGTTACAGGTTAAAGGAGAACAATCAATCAGTTTTTATTCAGTATTTTTCAGGCCGTAATACCCATATGAACACAGAATATGAAAAAGCAGCCATGGAGCAGTCGAGGTCATATAGTACAGTAAGCACCGCAGTCTATTGTTACAGGCACAGAATAATCTACATGTTTCGGATCTTTAGACATACAGTTATACACACTGCGAAGTTTACAACCAGTTTATCAGAAGGGTTTGAGCACAGCATCTGAACCTTTAAGCCTGATGGAAACCTGTGATAATAAAGGGGGAAATAACGCTCACACAAAGCTGCATAATTATCTTGGGCATATGAGCAAACAAAGGGACATAAATCTTCAATGGCAGATCCATCACACTGAGCACAATGAGGATTGGCAGGTGTCAATCAAAGGCGCGCCTGTACTGGTGTTCACATCAAACTGTGATTTCTTTTGTTGTAAAATATCATGTGTATAATCATAATTATTAATGTAAATGCATACACACCAATTTTGTTTTTCCTTTGTTTTGTTTTTTGTGTGTTTATTTGTTTTGGTTGTTTTGTTTTTATTTCTACACACACACACACACACACAGACACAAAGACACACATACACACACATATTATATATATATATATATTTAGATATATATACATATATACATATATATATACATACATACATACATACATACATACATACATACATACATACATACATACATACACACATACACACATACACACATACATACATACATACATACATACATGCATACATACATACATACATACATACATACATACATACATACATACATACATACATACATACATACATACATACATACACACACATACATACACACATACATACACACATACATACATACATACATACATACATACATACATACATACATACATACATACATACATACATACACACGTACACACACACACACACACATACATACATACATACATACATACATACATACATACATACATACATACATACATACATACATACATACATACATACATACATACATACATACATACATACATACATACATACATACATACATACATACATACATATTTGAGTACTTTACACTGCTTGCAAAATGAGGCTGCGAATGAATCTATCAGTGTGAGTGAAATGCATATTACTGTATTACGCGTACAAACATAATATATACCTCAACTCTTACTGTCTCCTTCGACGTGGCGCCTTCATGACTTACTGAATTCCCTTCTCTTACATACACATGCAGAGGAACAAATACGCACGTTAAAGATCCCGTCATCCACGTCAGGGGTTAAGCGTGTTACGGAAATACGAACACATCTAACACACGTCCCCGGAAGTCAGAATACGGCTACATAAGGTACGGGTAAAGACGGTCGCATACGCAAAGTGTCATCAGTGATAAACCTCGGAGCCGTAGCAGAGGACCGAAAGAGAGAATGTTGTACATGTTTTGTGGAGTGTTTACCGCTGATGATTTTCATTATGACAAAGTTCGGGAAAGGTGGGGTTGGGGGTGGGGGGATGGGGGGGGATGTGTGTGGGGGGGATGTGTGGGGTGGGGGTGGGGGTGGGGTTCTTGTTGTAGTTGTCGTTGCTTTTTTCAATGATGATGTGACAGTGATGGATGAAGGTGATGAATGTGATGATTGTGTGGAATTTTTTTGGGTTTGATTTTGTTTGTTTTTTGTTGTTTATTTGGTTGATTTTTGTTTGGTTGGTTGGTTGGCTGGTTGTTTTTTTTTGGAGTGCTGCACCAATCCTTATATGTTTCCATTGTTTTTCCCAAATGTTTTTAAAACCACCAAATTGAAAATGATTTTCCTGAATGTATTTTTGTTTATGATTTCCGACATACAATCGTTTGATATAATATGCAATTTTAAAAAGTGATAAATATTCTGAAATATTCATTTTTGTCTTCCAGTTTTGTTGGTGCCAAATAATCATTTATCTCTTCACCTTATTTATTGATTCATTCTTCCATCATTTATCTATGAATCATTTATTTTTTTTTATTTTATTTTTTTTATTTATTTATTTATCTATTTAATTTATCTATTTTTTACTTATTCATAGGGAGTGGAGATTGATTAAATTATTTATTTATTCTTTGTTCGGAATTATTTTTTTTTCAGAATTGAATATTTTTTAGAATGAACGTTGTTGATTGATTTATTCTTTCATCATTTATCATCCAATATCACGCAGAACATCTTTCGCACACGTTAAATCCCGTTCCGCTTTTCGAAAGAGTAGACCATCGTGTGCCAGTAGGAACAATTGACAAAATTTACAAAACTGCATACACACGGGGACTGCATATGAAATAGGCACATGATTGTTATTCCAGTATCTTCGATGTAAAAGAATAAATAAATAAATAAATAAATAGATAAATAAATAAACGAATATTTATGAATCATTTATTCATTTTTTATCGATCATTTTTTCTACTTATTCACACGGAAGGACAGTGATTAAAGGATTGATTTAGTTTTAGTTCAGAATTGATGTTTTTTTTCTCTCATAATGGATTTTTTTTCAGATTTGAATCTTTTTTTTCAGAACTGAACTTTTTCAGATTAAATTGCAATTTTTTTTCAGATTACAATTTCCTTTCAGAACTTCTTTTTCTTTTTCTTTTTTTTGGGGAGGAGGGAAAGGTATCAGAACTGATTTTTTTCAGAATTGAATGATTTTTTTCCCAAGAAAAGTTGACCCTGCGTGTGATATTTTGCCAAAGACAAGATTGCAAGTTCAATACAGTATTTGTCCATTTTTTCCAATCTATTGTTGTGTTGGAAGATATTTTCTGACCTTTATATTTACCTGGCTAAACCTGACTGTATGAATTAAAATCCTATTGACGGACTCACCGAGTCATGTTGTCTGTATGGAAGTGGAATCGAATCTCTGTCACTTGATTGAACAAGCATATTAAGTCTGAGTATGTGTGCACACACGCGCGGTTGTGTCTGTGTGTATGTGTTATAGGCAGAGGAGTTGGGGTGTGGGGAAGGGAGAGGAGGGTTTGTAGGCCTATATGGAAGTGTGTGTGTGTAGGTGTGTGTGAGTGTGTATGTGTGTGAGTGTGAGTGTGAGTGTGAGTGTGAGTGTGTGTGTGTGTGAGTGTGTGTGTGTGTGAGTGTGTACGTGTGTATGTGTGTGAGTGAGTGTGTGTGTGTGGTGTGAGTGTGTACGTGTGTGTGTGAGTATGTGTGTGTGCGCGCGCGCGTGTGTGTGTGTGAGTGTGTGTGTGTGTGTGTGTGCGTGTGTGTGTGTGTGCGTGTGTGTGTGTGTGTGTGTGTGTGTGTGTGTGTGTGTGTGTGTGTGTGTGTGTGTGTGTGTGTGTGTGTGTGTGTGTGTGTGTGTATGTGTTGTATATCTGGGGGTCACGTGGAGCGCCTGCATAAGTGTGTTGCAGAAAGATGTGTGGGGATATGTCAGAAAAGATGTTTTGTCTGCATAGAGAGCATCATGTGTGGAATTTGTACGGTGCTTAAGCTGTAAGTTCTCTGGTAACGTGTACGAGTAAAAGGTAAAGGTGTCCCACAACCTATGTGGTCGTAGGGGAGCGAAGCATTAGAGACCTCAGCTTTTCTAAGAGCCAGCATCTTGAGGGCGGCGCCCATCTCCTCTCCCTCGCTGCTTTACCTTCCATGACCCACAAGAAGGCAGGTACCCATTGACAGCTGGGTGAACTGGGGGAGTGTACTGAAGCCAAGGCGCACAAACGGTGAGCCATTCACTTAAAAACCACGTTTGATGCTGCTTAACATCGGCTTGTACATGCTTCAGTGTTTTATCCTTCAGATGCGTACTCTTTTGCTTATAACCGAAAGGAATGTCTCTGTTTGAGATGATGTGTTTGAATTTGAAATTTGAGGAACACCAAGAAGGCATGACAGACAAATATATACAAAGAAGAGAAGCTTGCAAAAAACTGTACATACAGACAGAAGCTGAGTGAAAGAACTGCAAATGGAGGTGACAGGTAAAAAAAAATCCAAACTACCCAAACCACAAAAGACATACAGTTTGAAACGGTTTGGAACAGTTGTTGTTTTAGGTTTGAACGCCCCACCCCCTGTCGTGGTTGAGTGCCCTGAGTTGAAGAAAGAAGCACACACACACACAACACACACACACACACACACACACACACACACACACACACACACACACACACACACACACACACACACACACACACACACACACACACACACACAAAATCATATGGTTGAGGAAGTTTATGCAGTTGTGCATATAGTTCGAATCGACACAGACAGAAAACAGGCAGCAAAATCACAATACACAAAGATAACAATCGCAGCAACAGTCAAAGGTGTCCCATAACCTATGCGGTCGTTAGGAAGCGAGATGTCAGACCTCAGCTTCTCTAGGGGCCAGCATATTGAGGACGGTACCCATCTCCTCTCCATCGCTGCTTTACCTTCACTGACCCTGAAGAGGGTAGGTACCCATTTACAGCTGGGTGAACTGGGGGACTATATTGCAGGTCGTGGAAGGTAAAGCAGCAAGGAAGAGGAAATGGGCACCGCTCTCATTATGCTGACCTCTGGAGAAGCTGAGGTCTCTGACATCTCGCTCCCCTATGATCACATATGTCATAGGAACATCTTTAACCTTACTTAAAATTAGTATAGATTTGGAAAACATGGAGAAGAATTACTGAACATTTGCACAAGAAAGAATTGTACTATAGCAATTAACCCTGCTCAAAAAGGATCCTAAGAAGATGATAAAGTCATATTCTTATGAAGACGTCAAAAGAAAACAGGACAATGGAGCATTTCGAAACACAGAACAAAGAACACAGGAAGGTAGGATGGTATATATACGGTCATCTTGAATGTGGACAATGTAGAAAGTGGACTACACCACAACATAACATCACATTCCAACATTATTTGGGACACTAGATAATGTTGCAACAGGAAGCACGTATGTGACGCTCCACCATGAAATGAATCTCCTTGCACCTGACCCCCTCTTCCGCTAAGAGCCATTCTAAACAGGTGAGGTCAGCTTGTCGATTTTGATATTTGGATTCATTATAAACTATAGCCACCGTTTGGCTTGTACTGAAGTATCGAGACGTAATTTTGTTTCCTTTTGCTTTAAAAACGCGTTTGAAAAAATACCCTATCCCTTGTTCTGACCACCTAATGTCAATTTCTCATGTTGTCACTTCCTACACTCTATCATTTCAACTTGTAGTGACTTTTTATAAAATTGTCCGATTTTCAGTCTAACTTATTTGTATTAGATGGCCTTTTTACATTACACATTAACAACATATTAATAACTAAAAATTGACGCTCGGTGTAAAATGACTCAATATGTGGTGGAGCGTCACAAAATGGGAGTAGAAAAGTAGAAGAGTGACGTGAAGATTAAATTAGGATTGTGCAAGTTAACCATTTTCTTTTTGGGGAAGAAGGTCTAGGAGGAAGTGTAGGGACAAGTGGCATCCCCGGTCTGCTCTGGATGGTTCCCATCCATCAGTAGAGTCCTCAGACCTGCACACAGAACACAGCAGCATCCATGCAGCCAACGATCGAGTCTTTCATTTACCTGGGAGGAAAATGGTGTTGTGCGTTCCCCAGATTAATACCCTGAGGATCACCCAGAATGTGCACTCTTGATTCACTCACCCTACCTGGGAATCACTGTGAGATATGGAGGAGGAACACACCAGATGAGAAATTTGTGTGCATGACTGGGTTGTTTTTTTTCAAGTACCTCGTCCTTATAGGCAGCCACACTCCGACTTCAGAGGATTTTTTTCTCCTTTAATTAAAGAAGAGTGTAGGTTGTTATTGTTAAGAGCTTACCTAGTCCAAGTGTGGTCAGTTTCTGCTATACAAAGCACCAGCTGGCCACAGCTGGGCTGGGATGGGATGTGTTAGCAGCTGAGTGGAGCTGAAAGTGGGGGAAACTGACAGCTGTGCCCTCCCTTCTTTGTTCCACCTAACTCCCTCTGTCTCTATCTACCATGCACTGTCTCCCTCCTTCCCTCCCTCCCTCTTTCTCTGCTTCCCTCTTCCCCCCACCTCCTCTTCCCTCTCACCCCCCCCCCCAGCCCCTCACCCTTCTCTCTCTCTACCCTCTCCCACTTTCTCTCCCCCATCCCACCCAAAAGCTCCCCCCTACTTCTCTCTCCACCACCTCCCCTCTCCCACTCCCACCCCCACCCCTTCTCCCACCTCCTCCCCCCATCCCCATCTTCCTCCCTACCCCGCCCTCTCCACCCCCACTCCCATCCACCCACCCTCTTCCCCTCTCCCTCCTTTCACCCACCCTCTTCCGCCTCTGCCATCCCCACTCCCCCATCTCCCGTCCATCCCCACCCCACCCCACCACCAACCCACCCCCACACACCCCCACCACCACCAATCCCCAACCCACCTCCACCCACCCACCACCCACCCACCATCACCCACCCCCCACACCCACCCACACCCTCACACCCCCACCACCCACACCCACCACCACCCAACCCACCTCCACCCACCCACCACCCACCCACCATCACCCTACCCACCCCCACCCCCCACACCCACCCACACCCTCACACCCCCACCACCCACACCCACCACCACCCACCACCACCCACCCAACCCCAAACCCCCACCCACCCACCCACCAACCCCCCCAACCCCCAACTCCCCAACCCACACCCACCCACCACCCACCCCTACCACCCTACCCCCCCCCCCCAACCACCCTTTTAACCCATTCCTTACCGGCGACAGCAGACTGGAAGCCAGCGTTGTAGTCGCAGGCTACTTCGTTGCTGACGTAGTTACTCCGTTCGTCCTTGTAGCCACCACCACCCCCACCCACCCAAAAGCACCCCAACCCACCCCCCACCACCACCAACCACCCTACCCCACCCTACCCACCACCACCACCCCCATAACCCTTTTTAACCCATTCCTTACCGGCGACAGCAGACTGGAAGCCAGCGTTGTAGTCGCAGGCTACTTCGTTGCTGACGTAGTTGCTCCTCTGGTCCTTGTAGCCATCAGAGGCATCAGGGCCTCCCACCAGAGCCCCGTACAGTGTGTGCACGTTGGGCTCCTCGCTGCTCATGATCTGAGGTCCGCAAGGGGCCGGGGGGTTAGGGCAGGAGCTAGGAAGAGAAGGAGTTGAGGGTGAGGTTTATATAAGGTTTAAATCTGTGGTTGTGGTTGTGGGTTTTTTGGGGATTTGTATGGTGTTTTGTTGTGTTTGTTTGGGTTTGTTTTGTGGCTTGTTGTGTTTTTGTGTTGTTTTCTGTTGTGTTTTATAGTGTTTTGTTTTGGATTGTGTTGGATTGTTTTGCATTGTTTTGTATTGTGTTTGTGTTTTTTTTTTATTGTTTTGTTTGAGATTGTGTTGTTTTGTTTTGTATTCTATGGTAATATTGCATTGCATTCTGTTGTTTTGTATTGTATTGTATTGTATTCTATTGTATTGTGGGTACGGGCCGGGGATATTTCAGTGGTCACAGCACCCGCTTTGCCCAAGCTAAGGTAAAGCAGCGTCGAGCGTGGTTACCAGTTGGACACCAATTGGATGGGTGACCGTTTGCATGCCATGGCTTCAGTACAGTTCCCTAGTCCACTCAGCTATAAACTTTAACGAGTACCTGCCATCTTTAGGGTCAGGGACGGTAAAGCAACGAGGGAGAGGAGATGGGCGCCGCCCTCAACATGCTGGCCCCTAGAGAGGCTGAAGTCTCTGACGCCTCGCTCCCCTACGACCACATAAGCTATGGGACACCTTTTCAATCAATCAATCCTCGTGGCCCCTTGGCTGGTATACAATACAATACAATACGATGCAATACAATACGATGCAATACGATGCAAAATAATACAGTGCAATGCGAAACAATACACATTAATACAAGGTAAAAGGGGCCACGAGGATTGATTGATTGAAAAGGTGTCCCATAGCCTATGCGGTCGTAGGGGACCGAGGCATCAGAGAACTCAGCCTCTCTACGGGCCAGCATATTATTGAGGGCGGTGCCCGTCTCCTCTCCCTCGTTGCTTTACCTTCCTTGACCCTAAAGATGGCAGGTACCCATTAATTTCAATCAGTAGAGAATGGAACTCACGCGCCCCTGTGGTGTGGGTGAAGGGCCCAGCCTTGGCTACCGAAGCCCACCTCGTAGCTGAAGCCTGTGTCTCCCAGGGCGTAGTGGATTTGACACATGGCCCAGTGGCGGTAGGTAGCGGGGTTGATTCCGTCCTTGGCTGCGATCAGAGCTGCTAAAGCCATGTTCGCTGGAAAACACACACACACATACATGCACGCGCGCACACAGACACATACATGCACGCACGCATGCACGCACACGCGTGCACACACACGCGCACACACACATACATGCACGCACGCATGCACGCACGCACGTACATATACGCACACGCACACACACACGCACGAACGCACGCACACATGCACGCACGCACGCAAAGACACACACACACAGTTATGAGATTTTGTGAAGGTTTTTTTTTTTTTTTTTGGGGGGGGGTGATGGTGGTGGTAGTTGGTGGGGGGGGGGTGATGGTGGTGGTGATGATGGTGATGATAGTGATGGTGATGGTGGTGATGGTGGTGTTGGTATTTGGTGGGGGGTTTTTGTATTGTATACCTCTTGTAAGTCATGGCAGATTTCTCTGCATGAAATTTCACACTGCTCTCCCGGTCTGGAGAAAGTGTGTCTCGCGCCACAAGAACAGCGCCACCCATTCTTTACTTTTTTTCTTGTCTTGCGTGTGTGTTTGTTTTCCTTTCATAGACAAGGTGGTGTCCCATAACCTGTGTGGTCGTAGGGGAGCGAGATGTCAGAGACCTCAGTTTCTCTAGGGGCCAGCATATTGAGGGCGGAGCCCATCTCCTCTCCCTCGCTGCTTTACCTTCCCTGGCTCTAAAGAGGACACGTACCCATTGACAGCTGGGGGAACTGGGGGAACTGTACTGAAACCAGGGTGTACGCACAAACATTCTCTCATCCACTTAGTACCCACGCTCGATGCTGCTTAACCTTAGCTCGGGGAAAGCGAGTGCTCTGACCACTGAGCTATCCCGTCCCCCTATCATAGTGGCTTTTTTCCACAAAGTTTTTCTAGAGACAACTCCTCTGATGCCGTGGTTTCTTTTATAGGATGGTGGTGATCAGAGGGGTGGGGGTGATTGTGGTGTGCGCGCACACCACACCAAACCACACCACACCACACCACACCACACCACATCACACCACGCCACGCCACACCACACCACACCCCACCACACCACACCACGCTAAAACCCACCAAACCTCACCACACCACACCACACCACACCACACCACACCACCACACCACACCACACCACAATACATGTACACCACACCACATAACAACATAACACAACATATGCACACCACACCCCACCACACCACACCACACCACACCCGACCCCACACACCCCACCACACCACACCACACCACCACACACACCACACCTCCCCACCCCACCACACTCCACCACACCCCACCATACCACACCACACCACACCACACCACACCCCAACCCCACCACACCCCACCACACCACACCCCACTCACACCCCACAACCACCACACCACACCACACCACACACACTGCGCCTTACATACAGGCATAACGCAGAGAAGCCCACTGTGATCTCCAGGCCAGGCCTTTAGGGGTGTACTGTATGGTGCCGCCTGGGAACCAATACTGGAAGGTGCCCACCACAGCGTCCTTGTACAGCGAGTCCCCTGTGGCCTCGTACAGCAGCAGCTGCACAACACAGCATCCTAGATCAGATATTGGGGG
>CM060331.1:52424353-52426853 GCA_030674155.1 Stramonita haemastoma
TGTTGTTGTTGTTGTTGTTGTGGGCCATGGGTGGATGGGTGTGTGTTTGTACGAATTTGAGCGAATTGTGAAAGAAGAGTGTTGGGCTTAAAGAAGGATGGTATTTTATATTTATTTTATCTATTCTTTCAAATCGAGGATAATGAAATAAGCACTCGTGTGCTTTTCTACATCCAGTCTCCCATGTGTATGCACACGCCCAGACCACCACTCATGGTCTAATGTATGGAGGGGAGGGGGGGAAGTTTTGGGCCCAAACGGGATCACATTCGTTTTGGTAACTGACCTGGATATATAGCTCATCATCAGCCACGTGGCATTTCAGGAGGTAGCGCAGTGGCCATTCCACACTCTCGTACATCCAGGGTAGCTGGCCCGAGTCTTCGTAAGCCTGTTTGAAGTTGAGCAGTCCCCAGTTCAAAACCACCGTGCTGTAAGCCATGGGGAAATTGAACTTCACATGGTCACCGGCTGAGAAAGAGAGAAAAGAAGAAGAAAAAAAAAGAGAGAAAGAAGAGAAAACAATCGTTATGTTTATGTATGTATGTATTGTATGTATGTATGTATGTATGTATGTATGTATGTATGTATGTATGTATGTATGTATGTATGTATGTATGTATGTATGTATGTATGTATGTATGTATGTATGTATGTATGTAGTATGTATGTATGTATGTATGTATGTATGTATGTATGTATGTATGTATGTATGTATGTATGTATGTATGTATGTATGTATGTATGTATGTATGTATGTATGTATGTATGTATGTATGTATGTATGTATGTATGTTATGTATGTATGTATGTATGTATGTATGTATGTATGTATGATGCATGCATGTATGTATGTATGTATGTATGTATGTATGTATGTATGTTATGTATGTATATGTATGTATGTATGTATGTATTATTATTTTATTTATTTATTTATTTATTTATCTATCTATATTCTAGTTAACCCATTTCCCCAAGGGGATGCAAGTGGGGTGGGGAGGACGTCAGTATGAACAGCATTTCCTCCCCCATTCTGTGCTAGGAACACAGAGAGAGAGAGAGAGAGAGAGAGAGAGAGAGAGAGAGAGAGAGAGAGAGAGAGAGAGAGAGAGAGAGAGAGAGAGAGAGAGAGAGAGAGAGAGAGAGAGACTTCAGACTTCAGACTTTCAGACTTCAGATGTTTTATTCACGTAAGGCCACAGCCCCTTATGAACAGAGGGGCAACAAATGATAAATTGAACATAAAGGTAGGAAAAGAAAAGAAATATTACGTGTCCTATCAAAATGCAGTATAAAAAAAGTCAAGACGTAGCTTTTTCTCGCAGTTGGAAAGCTTTAAATAAGTACATTGCAAAGTTACGAACAATACTTTCGTTTTCAGATGACATCAATAAACATAGACGAAATAAGCTTGGTTGTGCATAGAATTTTTTCGGAATGAATCTTTCACGGAGATCACAGAGGGTGTCACATTTCAAAACAAAGTGGACCTCATCTTCATCTTGTTCTTTACATAATGGGCACAACATATCAGTGGCACAAGTACGTTTAAAGCGATAGGCATGTTTTATCACTTCTGAAATACCAAACCGAAATTTGGTTGTAATTACTCTTAAATGTCTATCTAAATTTAAGGAAAGATACTTCTTCACAACATGGGTAGAGCTGTGGATCCTGTATATGTCAAATCTGTCGCTTGATTGAATGTGACTTTCCCAGCTTTGCCATCTACAATCAATCAAGCGTTGGCGAAACATCTGTATAAACATTTTTTCTTCTGCTACCCCTTGAAACATCCAAACATATCCGAACCCAAGCTCAAACAGACATATTCGTATGTTTGAAACCCAGTTGACTTTACCCCTTGTGTCTAAATCAAATAACATGTTATATGCTTTCCACGGAAGTCTTTCCCTACTCATCTTTACTAATTTAAGCCAGTAACGGAAACATCTAACAGCAGAATTAATGTAGATAGGATATCTATTACATTCTCCATATACTAAATCATTTGGAGTTCTCATGTCAACACCTAGAAACCTTTTGAGACCAAATAAATGAACAGACTCACATTGTGTAACTGCTTTTTTGTCCATACCCCACAATTCGGAACCATATTGAACTCTAGGTTGTATTTGAGAATCAAAAATTTTAAGAAATAGGTCCAAAGAGTTGTTATTCAGTGCATACAGTTTCCTCATTATACAGAAAAGCACATGCTTTGCTTTACTGCACAGATCCTTACATGCAGCAACAAAGCTCAAACGAGTAGAAAAAATAATTCCTAGATACCTATAGGCATTCACAACAGACAATGAAGCACCAGCATATACCCATCTTTCTCTGGCTGCCAAGAACCCACCTTTTCTAAATACAACAATATTACTTTTGGTTAAGTTAACCTTTAATTGTAATTTATTGGCTGCACTTTGCAAGCTGTTAAGCTGAGTCTGTAAACCAACAACTGTCTCTGAAAACAACACTATATCATCAGCCA
>CM060331.1:52444353-52446853 GCA_030674155.1 Stramonita haemastoma
CTACTAGCCACACAGGATCGTGAAGCATGGAAAAAGATCTCCGTTGCGTCTTCTCTCATGTCCCCCCTACGTCCTTTGGGACATGGGACTGAGTGAGTGAGTGAGTGAGTACACAGCAGCTGTGCAAAAGGATGAGTGTCCGAATCGACTGTGTTAAGGTCACCGTCGTGTATATAACACTGAGATAGTGATCGATACAGAGAGAGAGAGAGAGAGAGAGAGAGAGAGAGAGAGAGAGAGAGAAGAGAGAGAGAGAGAGAGAGAGAGAGAGAGAGAGAGAGATTCAAATTCAAATGATTTAATTGCATAGATAGGTACATCCATTGCAATGCAAAAAAAAAGAAAATCATGGCATACAATTATATGATCATCCAGGCAAGGATTCCTTATCATGGAATTCATTACCATTTAGTCAAAAAGCACATTAGAAAGAAATATTTCGAAGATATTTTGCAAAACATTTGCTTCATTACAGCAGTCACGATATACCAGAAGATAGATGCTCTTTTTCCAGTTTCATTCAAAACCACGGGCTCTTCTTCGCCTCTCAATGCACGTACCAAACGTTCCTGCCCTTCCTGGAGGGCTGCCAAAATTTCCCTGCCAAAATCTCGTGGCTGTGCTGTTGGCTGTCGTGATTCACGAAGTCCACTGTCCCCTGTCTCCACATGCTGGGTGCTGTCTACACAGCGTGAAGCAGCTGTGTTGCCACTCTTGTCGGCATGGAGTGTGTCACTTTGGCACATGACAGTTTCAACAGTTTCAACACCTCCACAACAAACTCTGTTCAACACACTCTGTCGCATCCAGTGCCCCATATACAAGTGCCACAGTCTGTGTGTCAGTGTTGCATGGCGCCATGTCAATGGATGGGCAATCATGCCTTGTGTCAGTCAGGGGGTGGTTACAGAGGGAGGGGATTCGTCACCATACACAAACATGTCTGCCCCAACCCCGTCATTGCAGTTGTTGACAGTATATAGCAAACTGGGTGGGGTTGGAAGAAACAAATTTGAAGGGGATGAATCAATTGTACTTGCCTTTTTTTCTTGCTGCATTCTATGCTCCTCCGCTCTTCTCCTGTCCCTGTTCGCCTGTGACACAGACTTTCTCCTATACACAACACTGTGATCTTCAGTGACAGGGGCTGGCTGGCAGTTGTTGTTGTCATCCTGAGTATCACAACCATTTGGTTACCTCTGCCGTTTATCTTGAACGAAGACAGCGTGTTTTCCTGCAGAGCTGCATTCAGTATGGCTTCTAAAGTAGACGGGAGTCCTTCGACAGGCATTCTGTACGTGAAACTGTGAAAAACTGGATATTTTAAGCGACTGCTGCAGAGAGATGCGTCTTGCTGTTTCCTAGCAAGGGAAGCTACTCGAGAGAGCAAGAGAGAGAGAGAGAGAGAGAGAGCTTAACTACAATAAACTATTGAGAGAGAGAGAGACAGAGACAGAGACAGAGGGAGAGAGAGAGACAGACAGACAGACAGACAGAGGGAGGGAGGGAGGGTAGAGGTGGTCAGCACATGTTCAATCAAAGACATGCATGTGTTTAGCCTCCTAACATTTATAATAACTGTCATTATTTACCTGCACGTTATGATATAGTTTGAACAATCATTTGATTTTTTAGGGTGAGGGTCAATACTTGAATACAAGGATGCTGCTACCAGTGGAGACTTTGTGTAAGAACAGATACACTTCATAAAGAAGAAAAAAACAAAAACCATTCTTTCTTTTGGTAATTTGGGCGTTAGATTAAGACACAGTGTGCATGTTAAAAAGTAATTGCATCCAGAGGCTACTGGTTTAAGGCGAGATCAAACATGGATGGCTTGCATCTGTGACAGATTTCCGGTTTATGTACACAGCAGCTGTGCAAAAGGATGAGTGTCCGAATCGACTGTGTTAAGGTCACCGTCGTGTATATAACACTGAGATAGTGATCGATACAGAGAGAGAGAGAGAGAGAGAGAGAGAGAGAGAGAGAGAGAGGAGAGAAGAGAGAGAGAGAGAGGAGAGAGAGAGCTTAACTACAATAAACTATTGAGAGAGAGAGAGAGAGAGAGAGAGAGAGAGAGAGAGAGAGAGAGAGAGAGAGAGAGAGAGAGAGAGAGAGAGAGAGAGAGAGAGAGAGAGAGAGAAGGCAAGGCAAGGCAAGGCAAGGCAAAGTATTTTATTCGAGGATAATAGATAAGCACTCGTGTGCTTTTTTACATCCAGTCCCCGCCCTTTTCAGGGATACATCAAGTTGAAAAGATACTAAACAATGAAACTTTACGCAGTACCAAACAACACACAAAATAAGGACACTATATATGGTAAGGTAATAAAAATGCACTCGTTCAAAAGACAAAATCAGAAGTCACAATTAAAAGATTTTGATTATGGAAGAAAAGAAAAGTGTTAATAGGTAAGGAGCAAACAAGAGAACAAGATGAAATAAACAACTGAAAACATCAATCCACCACCATCTGTCAAAAGTTATACATGTAATA
>CM060331.1:52448610-52458610 GCA_030674155.1 Stramonita haemastoma
TTCCATGTCAAACGCAAAAGACAAGGAGTGCCCAAAACAATGAAAGCGTTAAGTTTGTAAAAGTTAACATTTTTTTCTTTTTGCAAAATCAAAATCATCCACAATGTATTGACGATAAAATTTCCCATGGACTAGTAGCAAATTTTTACGTGGCAACAGTGAAGATACGTTTTCTCTTGCCCCTCTGGCTGGTGGCCACACGGCGGCCTGACATTGATAGTCCCCCTATGGACTTTTGACACTGAGACAGCCAGACATGTCTTTGCATGGCTGGGGCGGAGAGTTTGAAATTAGCAGGGCGGGAACAGTAGGACTGGAAAGTCACAGAAAATGCAGCAAAACAAAAAATGTTCGAACACTACACCCCGTAAGTTCTTCAGATAAGACTTTAAACCCAGGTTCTGTATACAAACATGTGCAGAACATCTTTATTTATTTATTTATTTATTTATTTATTTATTTATTTATTTATTTATTCGTTCATTCTTTTACGTCGAGGTTAATGGAATAAGCACTCATGTGTTTCTTTTTACATCCAGTCCCCGTGTGTATGCAGTTTTGTAAACTATCATCCGTTCCCACTGGCACACAATAGTTTACTCTTTCGAAAAGTGGAACATGATTAAATTTGTGCGCAAGCTGTTCTGCGTGCGTTTGTACACGGGACCTTGGTTTATAGTCTCTTGCAAAATGACTTGAACACATGTCAGAAGTTTTTTTCATAGAATATCTTGCGCATACGTCAGAAGTTTTGGTAGAATGTGTGCAAACACATTAAAAGACTTTTTTATTTTGCATAGAGCATCTTGCATATACGTCAGATACTTTCATGGATTATCTTACGCACACGCATGTTAAAAGACCTTATGGTAGGACATCTTGCACACACGTCAGAAGACTTTTTTTCATATTTCTAAAGGATCTGCCAAAATAAATGGTAACAAGACAGGATTATGGAACCAAGTATAAATAATGACAACCCATATATATATATTATATATATATATATATATATATATATATATATATATAATATATATATATATATATATATATATATATATAGATAGATAGCTACCTCTCACAGTTTTGTCATGGGTATTGTGATATAGATCTCTAGTAGCCAGTTGCTCATTTTTTCCCCCAGGCCTTCTTCACTCCTCCGGGACCTGTCCACTGCAGGCTGTGAAGACACCAGCAGCACGATGCTGGAGCACAGGGCCCAGTGGACTTGTCCTCACCCACATGACTTGACTTGACTTATGTAAGACCAATAGGGAGGACGGGTAGATTACTGAAGATAAAGGCAAAGCTTGAACACAGTCCTGAAGGGTCCAACTTCTGGAGGGCAATGTACTCAGTAAAATTCTCTGAAGGTCAAAGTCCTAGAAAAATCCCTGAAAGGCAAACTCCTGGAAAAACGAGCCCCTAAAGGGCAACATCCTGAAACACAAACCCTAAAGGACGGCATCCTGCAAAACAAGTTCCTGAAAGGCAGCAACATGCAAAACGGGCCCCAGAAGGGCAAAATCCTGCATGCAAAACAAGGCCCCTGAAGGGCAAAATTCTGCATGCAAAACAGGCCCCTAAAGGACAAAATTCTGCATGCAAAACAGCCCCTTGCAAAACAGGCCCCTTGCAAAACAGGCCCCTGAAAGGCAAAATCCTGCATGCAAAACAGGCCTCCGAAGGGCAAAATCCTGCATGCAAAACAGGCCTCCGAAGGGCACACTCCTGAAAGACCAGCCCCTGAAGGGCACAGCCGTGAAAGATCAGCCCCCGAAGGGCAAACTCCTGAAAGACCAGCCCCCGAAGGGCACACTCCTGAAAGAGCAGCCCCCGAAGGGCAAACTCCTGAAAGACCAGCCCCTGAAGGGCAAACTCCTGAAAGACCAGCCCCTGAAGGGCACACTCCTGAAAGATCAGCCCCCGAAGGGCACACTCCTGAAAGACCAGCCCCCGAAGGGCAAACTCCTGAAAGACCAGCCCCTGAAGGGCAAACTCCTGAAAGACCAGCCCCTGAAAGGCAAACTCCTGAAAGACCAGCCCCTGAAGGGCACACTCCTGAAAGACCAGCCCCTGAAGGGCAAACTCCTGAAAGACCAGCCCCTGAAGGGCACACTCCTAAAAGACCAGCCCCTGAAGGGCAAACTCCTGAAAGACCAGCCCCTGAAGGGCACACTCCTGAAAGACCAGCCCCTGATGGGCAAATCCAGTGCAGAGCCTAGCATTGCTGCCCAGGGATCAAGGACTAAATCCCACTTGGCTGAACATCAAAGTTGATAGAAGTTTGGGGGCTTTTGCACCAGAGTGGAGTCTACATGACCTCCTGTCTCTGAAACAATTCCGGGATCAAATGCGATAAGAGCAGTGAGGACTGGGGTCTCTGTGGACATCTGATAGTCGACATGCAGCAGCATGTGAAAGGTAAGGAAGGCAAAGCCTCCTGCCATGAAACCGCTATCATGCGTACTTCACAGGTATACTTGTACTGAGTACAACCTGTCAATGCCTGCGTGCATCATGTTCACAAATGTCCATGGTCCTTCACACTTCCCAAGCTCGAATCGGAATTTGTCCCTGGAGTTTTATGTAAGGCTCAATGATCGCGGATTTCAGAACTTCATCAGGAGCCTCTGAACCTTACTCTGTGATCACACACATTGGCAGACTAGGCGGTCGAGGTCTGGTGTCCTAACTGGCAGAGTCAGAAAAACCCTTGCACACAGTGCTGAAGGGGAAAGGACACACCCAGCCCCCAGACTTTGTTCAAGCATTTGCTCGACCTCCCGGGTCTCTTCACTCTAGCCCTGATTCCTTAAAAGTCTTAGCATAGATGTCAAAAGTCATGTGGGTCATCTTAGTTCTCTGGCCTCGTCTCTGACGCCGTGACTGCTACACGTATCAAGACTTAACAGAGGTAAGTGCACATGCAAGGTTTTTTTTGTTTTGTTTATTTTGCTTTGGCTTTTCGTGGTACCACTGTGAAGTCTTAGATTTATGTTGGATATTTCCGTCTTTACATAATTTACCGAGAGCAGACAAATCTTCCAGACCTTCATTGTGAATTTTGGATATTTTCCATGCTTGTACACACAAATGAATGTAAAGCCCTAGCAAGCGTGGATATAAGTTATGAAAGATGGTGATCAAAAGTCCCCCTGATCCGTTAAGTACTGTCAAGATCAAAGCTGAGTACCAATGATTTCTGACTTGTGACAATTAGAAATTCGTCACCTTAGCTATTTTGCTACTTGCACCTGTGGGTACATAAATGAACAAAATGTCACCTGTACTTATTGTATAGGATGCGTATCTTTATATGAAGCTAGTCAAGACATCAAATAAAGCAGATAAGTTAATATCGAAGACATAAGAGTAATTAATGTACTTAAAAAATAAAAAAAATCTCCTCCTCCTTCTCCTCCTCCTCCTCATCATCATCATTCTTGTTCTTGTTCTTCTTGTTCTTGTTCTTTTTGTTTTTCTTGTTTTTGTTCTCCTCCTCCTCCTCCTCCTCCTTCTTCTTCTTCTTCTTCTTCTTCTTCTTCTTCTTCTTCTCCTTCTTCTTCTTCTTCTTCTTCTTCTTCTTCTTCTTCTTCTTCTTCTTCTTCTTCTTCTTCTTCTTCTTCTTCTTCTTCAAGCGCTTTGATTTGTTTTTGAAAAATATAGTGCTATATAAATTCCATTTCTTCTTCTTCTTCTTCTTCTTCTTCTTCTTCTTCTTCTTCTTCTTCTTCCTTCTTTCTTCTTCTTCTTCTTCTTCTTCTTCTTCTTCTTCTTCTTCTTCTTCTTCTTCTTCTCTTTAGTAATAGAAGTAGAGAGAGTAGAAGTTGTGTTAGTTGCAGAGGCAGTAATAGTTGGCCCGGACCAAACAAATTGTCAGCAGTTGTGAGGAAAACGCTTAGACACCATTACTGGATAAAACATCCATAAAAATTGTGCATTATTTTTTTTTAAGAATAGATAATGCATAACGTATACTCTCTCTCTGTCTCTGTCTCTCCCTCCCTCCCTCTCTCTCTCTCCCTCTCTCACCCCCCCCTCTCTCCCCTCTCTCTCTCTCTCTCTCCTCTCTCTCTCTCTCTCTCTCCCTCTCCCCCCCCCCCCCCCCTCTCTCTCTCTCTCTCTCTCTCTCTCTCTCTCTCTCTCTCTCTCTCTCTCTCTCTCTCTCTCTCTCTCTCTCTCTCTCTCTCTCTATATATATATATATTGCGCGCGTGAAAGCATTTACTTTAAAAATGACTCACCTTTTTGTGTAGAAATCCTTCCGTCAGCAAGACTGTTCCCGTCCTAGGTACTTCAATGCCTGAGGATGCGGCACGAGCAAGTGGAAGAACCCAATAAGGTAATGCATGTGCGTCATCTGTTGTTCTTGTTGCTGTTGGGCGTTTCTGTTGCATGGTAACTTGTGTTGTATAATATTAACTCTCTCTCTCTCTCTCTCTTCTCTCCTCTCTCTCTCTCTCTCTCTCTCTCTCTCTCTCTCTCTCTCTCGCTCTCTCTCTCGCTCGCTCGCTCGCTCGCTCGCTCGCTCGTTCGCTCGGGGAGGGATAGCCTAGTGGTCAGAACAATGCGCAGGCAATTTGACGACCCGGGTTCGAGTCCGGTCGAGGAGATTTTTCTCCTGGAATTAACACCAGTGCTGACTCCACTCTCCCCAAAAGTCCTTCGGATGAGACTTTAAACCGAGGCCCCGTGTGCGAACGCACGCAGGACATATTGCGCACACGTTAAATCCTGTTCCGCTTTTCGTAAGAGTAGGCCATCGTGTGCCGGTGGGAACAGATGATATTTACAAAACTGCATACACACGGGGACTGGATGTAAAAAAGCACAAGAGTGCTTATTCCATTATCCTCGATATAAAAAATCAATCAATCAATCAATCTCGCTCTCTCTCGCTCTCTCTCTCTCTCTCTCTCTCTCTCGCTCTCGCTCTCGCTCTTTCTCTCTCTCTCTCTCTCGCTCTCTCTCGCTCTCTCGCTCGTTCTCTCGTTCTCTCTCTCTCTCTCTCTCTCTCTCCTCTCTCTCTCTCTCTCTCTCTCTCTCTCTCTCTCTCTCTCTCTCTCTCTCTCTCTCTCGCTCGCTCGCTCGCTCGCTCGTTCTCTCTCGCTCTCTCTCGCTCGCGCGCGCGCGCACGCGCGCGCGTGTGTGTGTGACTTTAAAATATTTTTTATTCCCTTTTTGTAGGATCATTCTGTCATCGCTACGCCGAAGTGGGAAGCGCTGGGCCTGACTTGTCAGGGTCTTCACGGCAAGCTCGAGGCATTTTCGCTCATGGGACACACACTGGCTGCTGTCTGAGCTTTCCAGGAAGAAGAAGAATCCTTCTGTCATCGAGACTGTTCCCATCCTAGGATCTTCAGTGCCTGAGGATGTGGCACGAGCAGGTGTACTCACCCAAAAAGGTAATACCAGTGTGTCATCTGATGTTGTTGTTGGCTGTTCCATAGCTTAACCTTCTCAGAGTACTCAAGATTATAAAATCTGTTTTGCACATATTTAGGAATATCACTGAGATCATAAAAGAAGACTATGTATATGGCCGGTTTATTTTTCAAGTTCCTTGCTATATAGGCAGCTATACTTTGGCTTCAGAAGGATTTTTTCTCCTTTTATGGAGAGTAAAGCTCATGCCAAGAGTATGTCATAGAGGAGGAAAATCTCAACCAATTTTAGAACAGAACATTTTAATATCAGCATTTGCTCTTTGCTAACATCAGTGTCCACAAGATAACAACAACAAAAAATAATAATAATGATAATGAGGATTATGATGATGATGATGATGGTGATGGTGATGATGATATTAATGATAATAATGATAATAATACCAATGATAAGGATGCTTATAATTAGTGATAATATTCTTAAAGACATAATGTGATTTTTTTCATAATGGCTGGCTGTAGCAGGCCTGCATTCTGCCACAAAGGGATTGTTCGTAATGTGAGGGCAAGATGTTCACTTGAGCAGGGGAGCCCCACAAAAGGACTTTCCAGTGGTTCCAAGAGAATAACTGGAATGTTGTCCACAGCGTGATGAGCTTGTTAAATTAAAACCAATTTTATTTTGTTCTTACACACAGTTCGTCCCTTTTCAGGTCCCCTTGATCTATTGGAAAAAACCACGCCTGGAAAACTACATGGAAAACTACACTTGTAAAACAGAAAAACACCAGGAAAACTTCATGGAAAACTACACCAGGAAAACTTAATGGAAAACTACACCAGGAAAACTTCATGGAAAGTTGCACCACAGTGGACTACACAATACTACACTGTGTGCACCATAGACGACTACCCCACGTGACGCTGCACCATAGAAGACGACACCATACTTTGAAAAACTGCTCCTTGGAAAACTGCACCATGCGACTGCATCATGGAACACTTCACCATGGAACACTTCACCACGGAACACTTCACCACGGAACACTTCACCACGGAACACTTCACCATGGAACACTTCACCACGGAACACTTCACCACGGAACACTTCACCACGGAACTCTTCACCACGGAACACATCACCATGGAACACTTCACCATGGAACACTTCACCATGGAACACTTCACACGGTATCCTGCGCTGCTAAGTGACTCACGGTGGGATTTCTGCCATATTTATGCATGTCAGGAATGGAACTACACAACTCCAGTAAGTCCGTTTTTTTTCTTTCTTACCTTAGTAGTGTGTCGAGTTGTGCCATGCTGTGCCGTGCCGCTTGCCGTGCCGGGTCGGGTCGCGTCGCGTCGTGCCATGTCGGGTCGGGTCGGGTTTAAAATTTTTTTTTTTTCTATTATATCGAGTATAATGGAATAAGCGCTCGTGTGCTTTTTTTTTTTTTACATCCAGTCCCCTTGTCGTGCCGTGCGGGGTCGGGACAGATTGGTCCCGGTCGGGTCGGGTCGCGTGCCGTGTCGTGCCGTGTCGCATCGCGAAGTGTAGTTTCAGTTACGGTAGATTTCTCTGTGCGAAATTCAAGCTAACTTCCAAGGGGAGAGCACATCACCACAAGAGCATTACCTCCCATTACTTAAAAAAGAATTACTTACTGCCTGTGCATTTGTTTTCCTATAACTGTGACTCCCTCTGTCTCTCAGTCTCTGTCTCTGTCTGTCTCTCTCTCTGTATGTGCAGGCAGTCATTTACTTTTGAAATGTCAGTTTTTGTGTGCAGAATCCTTCTGTCATCGAAACGGTTCCCGTCCTAGGTACTTCAACGCCTGAGGATGCGGCACGAGCAAGTGGAAACACCTAATAAGGTAAAACCAGTGTGTCACCTTTTGTTGTTCGGCATTCCACAGCTGAACATTCGGAGAGTGCTCAATAATATCATCTGTGTTTCATACATCCTACTTAGGATTATCAGTGACTGCACGGTATGCAGACTTCTGAGTGAGAAGTTTGTGTGGGGGGCCATTTTACTTCAAGCACTTTGCTACCTAGGCAGCTGTACTCAGGCTTCAGAAGAGTTTGTACTTTTCTGTAAAGTACAATTCATGCATGCTAAGACTTTGTCATGGATGAAAACAGATCAACATATATCAAAGCTTAGCATGAATCGGCTTGAGCTCTTTGCTTACATCAGTATAACTCCATCTATCAGCCCAGACCATGTGTGTGTTTTGTTTACCAGTTTATAGACCCATCCTGATGCCTTCTGGAGAGTGAAGTCAGGACTAGTATTAACTCTGGGAGGGAGGGAGGGGGAGTGGTTAATACTTTCGAAAAGGTGTGTCGAGTTTACTTTGAGAAAACTGAAGCTTTGTTCACTGCATGAACATTCGATGAAAGTGGATCTCCAGCCGGAATGCAGCTACCTTAAAGTTATTGATGAAAGTTTGAATACACAAAATCTCACCATTGGTGAGCCTCAGAGCTCTAGCCGAGGAGCGATTAAAAAAAAAATCAAAAACCACGAGTTTTTGTTTTTAAACTGACGTTTTTCCTTTTCAGGCTCCTCTGATGCCTTTTAAGTACAAAACCAGTGAAGACTTTATCATCTGCACCATGGATGACTGCACCACGGAAATTACCATACACCATTCTGCCATGGAAGACTACGCTACATCACGAAAAAAAACCAGGAAAGACTACGCTACATCACGGAAGACAACGCTATACCACGGAAGACTACGCTACACCACAGAAAAGAAGGCAATAGAAAACTACGCTACACCATTGAAATAACACCATGGAAGGCTACGCTACACCATTGAAATAACACCATGGAAGGCTACGCTACACCATTGAAAAAACACCATGGAAAACTTTGCTACACCATTGGAAAGAACATCATGGAAAGCTACGCTACACCACGGAAGACTGCGCTACACCACGGAAGACTGCGCTACACCACGGAAGACTGCGCTACACCTAGGAAGACTGCGCTACACCTAGGAAGACTACGCTACACCTAGGAAGACTACGCCACACCCAGGAAGACTACGCCACACCCAGGAAGACTACGCCACACCCAGGAAGACTACGCCACACCCAGGAAGACTATGCAACACCCAAGAAGACTTCGCAACACCAAGGAAGACTACGCTACATCACGAAAGACTACGCTACATAACGAATGACTACGCTACACCACGAATAACAACGCTATACTGCGGAAAACACCATGGACTATTAAACCATAGTAAACTACACTGCACCAAGGAAGACTGCGCTACACCACGAAAGACTACGCTACACCAAGGAAGACTACGCTACACCACGAAAGACGACGCTACACCACGAAAGACTACGCTACACCACGGAAGACTACGCTACACCAAGGAAGACTACGCCACACCAAGGAAGACTACACCACACCAAGGAAGACTACGCTACACCAAGGAAGACTACGCTACACCACGAAAGATTACACTACACCACAGAATACTACTCTACAACACAGAAAACACCACGGATTGTTAAAGCACAGAAGATCAAGACTACGCTACACCAAGGAAGACTATGCTAAACCACGGAAGAGTACACTACACCACGGAAAACACCACGGACTATTACAGCAGGGAAGACACCACTTCTAAATTTTATCGCGTCCCAGTTAGTTGTAAGGACGAGTAAAAGAAAACAAATAATTACTGCAAGTTCATGTCATTTTAGAAACGGGTTACTTCATTCAGGTAACTATAATCAAAATATATTTTCCCTTCCATACTGAATTCGTCCATGTGATGCAGTCTCTCTGCTTCTGCTATATTCACTTAAAAGTCAGACCCCAAAGCTGGTGTCCTGTCCCCATATTTTTTTTTTCTCTTCATATTGAGGTAGTAGTACACAAAGGATGATGTCTCTTTCCTTTGTACTAAGGTCGTTTTTTTTTCCAAATGTAAAGCCTATTTCTGTCTATTCAGTTAGTTGGTACCTAGGTAGACATTTTATTTCCTTCATGTTTAGTTGAAGTATAGAGTACTTGTCTTCATATTCGCTATTAAGGGATTAAGTTTTTCCTTCCCCATGGAGTTAGCCTTAAAGTATTTGTCGTGTTTAAAATGGAAAGGTTGGTAGCAAAGTACAAATCTTTTACACTGATATTGATCAAGTAGGAATCAAGGTGCACAGCTCTTTTTCACACCAAGTGTTGAAATAGGAATATATTTCATTCCTCTATAGTTGGTACAATAGTATATTTTTTCCCCATCATATCAAGTTGGTTCGTACATATGTAAAAAAATTTTAAAGTTCTTTCCCTTATTTTGAGTTGCTTTTAAAGGTATGAAATTACTTTCTTCCATGTCAAGTTGATTGGTATCAACGTTTTTCCTTTACAGTAAGTTACCTGGTCTCAAAGAAAAAGATTCTTTCCTTCACACTGAGTTAGCTGGCATCCAAGTTTGTTTCTTTCATATTAAGTTAGCTGGTTTCAAAGAATAAGACTCTCTCCTTTAAATTTAGTCAGCTAGTTTCCTCTTTTTATATTGAACTCATCCATGCCAAAATTAGATAAAAACAATAATCTTTTGCATCAAGTTATA
>CM060331.1:52461110-52471110 GCA_030674155.1 Stramonita haemastoma
TCCTGTCTTGTGCCTCTCCCTACCATGTCGCCCCCATGTATTTCTGGATGTCACTAAGCCCTCTGATGAACAGTGTGCCTAAGGCTCTATGGTCATATCTTGCCTGCTATGCTGTGCACCTTTGGCCATCTGTCGTCTTCTTGTCCTTAGAGATGACCTGTCTTCCTCCATTGCTTTAGCCAGAACTTGAAGTCTATCAGTCCTGGTGTTTTTCTGCTCTGTTGTCATGGTTTTCTGTTTCTGCTCTCTTGTCATGGTTTTCTGTTTCTGCTCTGTTGTCATGGTTTTCTGTTTCTGCTCTCTTGTCATGGTTTTCTGTTTCTGCTCTGTTGTCATGGTTTTCTGTTTCTGCTCTCTTGTCATGGTTTTCTGTTTCTGCTCTCTTGTCATGGTTTTCTTTTTCTGCTGTCTTGTCATGGTTTTCTTTTTCTGCTCTCTTGTCATGGTTTTCAGTCTAAAGTGTGATGTTCAGCAGTTTTAGGGCCGTTAGAGAGCAGGGTTTGCTCCATAAAAGACTAGTACATCAAATGGGACTGTCTTTGTGCACAGTATGGAAAGAGGCAGGCCATGGTTTATCAGGGAAAGGATTCTAGTGCGATGGGATAGGATTAAAGATAAGTTTTGATTTGTGTGTGTGCACACATGTGCATGCGCATGTTTTTACATGGGTTTCTGTTAAAATATTTTTTCTTGTAGAGTTGTTGAAAAAAAAAGATTATTGATATCAAGAGATTTTTTTAAATTCCAAAAGTTTTGACAATCCTATTATGGATCATTGGTAAAAAAAATAACAGTTTTCCTTTTTTCTATTTCATCAATCTGTTGAAAAGTGTTGGGGTGCCCAGATAGTTTTGTTAGGTCCATTAACTATAATTCACCGTTTCATCTCGTTTTATTCTGGTGGTATGATTATAAGGCTGTATAAAATTGTTAGATGATACTTGATATAAGCTGGACTAGAGGTTATTTGAGGGCTTGTTTCCTAATTTTCTGATTGGATGTTGGCTTTGAAATAATTTTTTTGAGTGTGTGCAAAACCTCAGAGGCTTTTTAGGCGCTTGTTTTTTTTTTTGTGAATTGAAATGAAATGTTTGTCATTATGCATTTAATTCATAGTCTCATTGTGAACCTTTTTATACACTGTCCCTAATATCAGGTCGTTTCTGGCGTTGTTTTTTCCCTGAATGCATTCAAATAATTTGTTTAAACATCAAATTTGGTATAGTCCTGTCACAACTGATAAAGAAATATTCACCTCTATTTGTAGCGACCGCTGTAATAACCGCTGCTTAAATTTCGAGAGCAAAAGGTTGTAAAATGAATACAAGTGTTTATTGCCTAGGAAAAACAATGGCAAAAAATTATGGCGGGAAAGCGCGCAGCAAAGCCGAGAAAAATAGAATGGAAGGATAAAAACCTAACACTACCACACATACACTAGAGCAAAAACAAACCCAGACAAATGTAAATCACTCTGTACATGTGTATAATCGCATGCAGCAGCAGCACACACTAGAGCAACAATAAACCCAGCCGACTGTTCACTGCCGCTGAACATGAATAGACGCAGGCAGCAATTCACACTGGGGCAGTTAGTGCTCCGGACATAAGGAAGATGAGAAATGCTGATTCGGGTTCATGGTGATAGGAAAGAGAGGGGAAGGGAAAGGGACACATTTTCCCTTCTTTTTTGTTGTTGAATTTTTATTTTTTGGCCAATGAAGAGAGACGTGTGAAGCACCCACCAAAAAGAAATAAAAAAGATGGTGCTCCATGATCTGCACGCAACTGAGGCCTAATATATATATATATATATATATATAATATATATATATATATATATATATATATATATATATATATATATATATATATATATATATATATATACTTTGTATGTATGCCTTATTGTTAAAGATGGATTGACTGATTTAACACTGAAATATTTTGGTATTGCTGTGATGGCCAGTAATGTTAAGACTAAGATAGGTTTTTTGTAATTTATTTTTTGTTAAAGTTTTATATGTAATAGTTTTGTGTGTGCTTTGTTATATTTTTTGTCGTAAAACTGGATTGACTGATGTGCTCAAGAAACAATTGTGTGGCGCTATGACCATGTGTAATGTTATCAGGACTGAAAATTTAGGCTGGGTTTTTTTTTCGGCCAATGAAGAAAGACGTGTAGAGCACCCACATACAAAAGAACAAAGAAATAAAATAAAACAAAAAGATGGTGCTCCACGATCTGCATGCAACTGAGGCCTTTATAAAAAAAAAAAAATATATATATATATATATATATATAATATATATATATATATATATATATATATATATATATAATATATCGTTGCTTTACCTTCCCTGACCCTAAAGAGGGCAGGTACCCATTTACAGCTGGGTGAACTGGGGGGGACTGTACTGAAGCCAAGGCACACAAACGGTCGCCTATCCAACTGGTAACCACGCTCGATGCTGCTTAACTTGACTGGGGGAATGCGAGGGCTCTGACCACTTAGCTATCCCGCCCCCTGTATATATACAGTGTGGGGAAGGTGATCATTTTGAATAAAAATCAGTAATGTGATGCTTATAAAAACTGGTTTTACAATTGTTATTCATTCAGCCTGATGAAGCTTCAGAATAGAAGCAAAAATTTGCTGTTAAATAAAGAGATGAAGCTGAACACAGTCGTGTTTTTATCATTATTTCTCTCTCTCTCTCTCTCTCTCTCTCTCCTCTCTCTCTCTCTCTCCTCTCTCTCTCTCTCTCTCTCTCTCTCTCTTCTCTCTCTCTCTCTCTCTCTCTCTCTCTCTCTCTCTCTCTCTCTATATGTGACGCTCCACCACGAAATGAGTCGCTTAGCACATTACCCAATTTTGCGCTAGGAGCCTTTAAAGGCAGGTGGGGGACAAGTTGTCAATTTTGGGATTTTGATTGATTATTAAACTAGATCTGTTTATTTACCTTAAAATGAAATATCAAGGCATAATTTTTATTCCCTTTGCTTTTAAATGTGTTTTGAAAATACCAAAACACTCATTCTGACAACCTGTTACTAAAATAAAACTTGCCCGTTTCTCATTTTGTCCCATTCTGCAGTCTATCATTTCAATTTGTAATTATGTTGCACAGAATTGTCCGATTTTCAATCTGTTTTTTGTATTTGATAGCCACTTTATTGCACATTAATAACATGTCAATAACTTAAAATTGACCTCATGTGCACTCCGTCTCATTATGTGGTGGAGCGTCACATATATATATATATATATATATACGCAGAAGATCAAACGATCCCGTATAATATTCATGTCAATGTTCGGTAGATTAGGAAAACGTGAACTTATCAAGTATACACTACTGAAGTCGGAACACACACACACACACACACACCACACACACACACACACACACACACACACACACACACACACACACACACACACACAACACACACACACACACACACACACACACACACACACCTCTCTCTCTCTCTCCTCTCTCTCTCTCTCTCTCTCTCCTCTCTCTCTCTCTCTCTCTCTCTCTCTCAGTGTAAGATATTTTATTTTATACCACCTTATGTCACAGCAGATTTCTCTGCGTGAAATTCGGACTGCTTTCCCCGGGGAGAGCGCTTCGCCACAAGTGCAGCGCCTACCCATTATAGATAGATAGAGAGAGAGAGCGAGAGAGAGAGAGAGAGCGAGAGAGAGAGAGAGAGAGAGAGAGAGAGAGAGAGAGAGAGAGAGAGAGAGAGAGAGAGAGAGAGAGAGAGATTAGATAGATAGATAGATAGACAGACAGACAGACAGACAGACAGACAGACAGTCACGAACCTCCCTGGGGACTCCAACTTCCCGATTTTTCCTCAGGGATGGTGTCTAAACACGACAACTGTACTGTGTGCATGCTGGTTTTTAACAGTTTAAAATACATATCCTTATCTTCTACATTTCTCTGGCGTTTCCCTTCTTCACAAATGCCGCAATATAGGCCTAATGGTGTCCGATGTTGTAGGCAAGCGAATGCTGTGACACTATGCATGATTCTAATCCCGGCTTTTTTTATTTTCAGGGTGGGTCTGTTTGCTATTGTGAAGCCTCCTTCCACTTTACTTCATATCGGTGCATTATTTGTTCGCGCGCGCGCGCGCGCGCGCGCGTGTGTATGTGTGTGTGTGTGTGTGTGTGTGTGTGTGTGTGTGTGTGTGTGTGTCTGTGTGTCTGTGTGTGTGTGTCTGTGTGTGTGTTTTGGTGTGTGTGTGTGTGTTGTGGGTGTGTGTAAGTGTGTGTGTGTGTTATGATGTGTGTGTATGTGTGTAAGTGTGTAAGTGTGTGTGTGTGTGTATGTTTGTGGGGGGGGGGGGGGGGAGGGCGGGGGAGGCGTAGGGGTATGATCCGTGAATGGGGTGTGAGTCTGGGAGTGGTTGGTTAACCCTTTGAACAAAGAGAGATTTGCGAGATATTTATTGACACGTGTGGTAGAATTACGGATGCATGTTCACATAGACGTGACAGTTTATTCGCACGTGTACTTCTTCTTCTTCTTCTTCTTCTTCTTCTTCTTCTTCTTCTTCTTCTTTTCTTCTTCTTCTTCTTCTTCTTCTTCTTCTCTTCTTCTTCTTCTATTTCTTCTTTTTGTGTGTTTGCATTTGTACATACATACGCATCTCAGCGTGCATACACGCACATATAGGTACACACAAACGCATGCGCATGTGCACATGCACACCTGCAAATACGTAGGCGCATGTGCACGGAAATACGCGAGTGTGTGTTTGCATACACACTTATACAGAGACACGTACATATACGTATATCTATAGATTTATATATCTATAGACATACATACATACATACATACATACATACATACATACATACATACATACATACATACATACATACATACATACATACATTCTTACACTGACAGCTAGCTAATTAACCAGACGGACAGATAGATAGAGTGATTGATTCTTTTGTTTCGAATATAATGGAATAAGCACTGATAGTTTTTTTTCATCCAGTCTCCGTATGCTTGCAGTTGTGAAAATTTTGTCATCCGTTCTCATCGGCAAACAATGGCCTACTCTTCCAAGAAGCGGGACAGGTTTAACGTGGGGAGGGTGAAGTCGGCTATGATGTGAACTCCATAGACAAACAGACAGACATATAGATAGGTAGATAGATAAACAACAGACAGACAGACAGACAGACAGACAAAAAGATAGATAGATAGATAGATAGATAGATAGATAGATAGATAGATAGATAGATAGATAGATAGATAGATAGATAGATAGATAGATAGATAGATAGATAGATAGATAGATAGATTAGATAGATAGTTAGAAGGACGGGTGGGTGGATGGATGGATGGATGGATGCCTGGATAGATGGATGGATGGATGGTGATGATGGATGGATGGATGGATGGATGGATGGATAGATACATACATACATACATACATACATACATACATACATACATACATACATACATACATACATACATACATACATAATTTGATAGATAGACAGACAAACAGACAGATAGATAGATAGACAGACATACAGACAGACAGACAGACACAGAGAAAAAGAGGAGAGCAAGTCACACAAAACACAGAGTCAAAAACAAAAAAGAGAAATAAAGAAAAAGACTGACAGACAAAAAATAGATATAGGAATAGACAGATAAAAACTACAAGAAAAAAACACAGAGAGAGAGAGAGAGAGAGAGAGAGAGAGAGAGAGAGAGAGAGAGAGAAGAGAGAGAGAGAGAGAGAGAGAGAGAGAGAGAGAGAGAGAGAAGGAAAGAAGAGAGAGAGAGAGAAGAGAGAGAGAGAGAGAGAGAGAGAGAGAGAGAGACAGAGGGGGAGAGAGACAGAGAGTGAGAGAGAGAGGGGGGGGGGGGGGAACAGAGGAACAGACTGACAGCTAAAAGAAGCAAAAAGGAGGACCGGGACAGGAAACAGAACCCCACCTTAAAATTTCCTCTCCGGTTTTCTTTAGAACACACACACACACACACACACACACACACACACACACACACACACACACACACACACACACACACACACACACACTCTCTCTCTTTCTCTCTCTCTCTCTCACTCTCTCTCCTCTCACTCTCTCTCCCTCTCTCTCTCGTCTCTCTCTCTCTCTCTCTCTCAAAAGAGAAAGGGCCCCCCCAAAAGAAAAGAAAAGACCAGAGATTTAAGAAGAAAGGGGGGGAAACCCTTGCCCGCGGGACCCCTAACCCCCCCCCCCCCCCAAAAAGAACCCGGGGGAGAAACTCACCTATAAAATGGGCTGGTCTCTGGGGGACAGAACCACCCCCAGGGGGCACTTTTACAACAACAAAATTTCCAACCACCAAACAATCCAAAAAACAACAATTCTCCCCCAAACCCACCATTCTCCCTCCATTTCCCCTTCCCAAAACACATTCCTCCTCCCCCCCCCCCAAATTCCTCCCCCACTTCCCCCTCCTCCCACCCCCCTCCCCCCCCAAACCCCCCCCCATCCCCCCCTCCAAAAACCCCCCCTCTCCCCCCCTCTCCTCCTCCCTTCCCACCCCACCCTCTACACTTCCCCCCCCCCTTCATACCCCCCCCCTCCCTCCCCTTCAACTTGGGAAAAAAAATTTTTTCCCCTAACCCCTTCCTAAACCTCTCCCCCCTTTTCTCCCCACCCCCCACTCTCTCTCTCTCTGTTTAACAAAATCCTGTTTTTTCAACCAATACAAACATCGCAAATTTTCCAAAGCTCTATGACTCAAGTGACAGTAAGGAGGAAGGCTAGGTATATCATTCTCAGTACAGTGTTCCTTGCAGACCCCTAGTGTAGTCCCCTCAGTCTCTCTCTATCTTTCTCTCTCCCAGACAAGATCTCTGGATGATGATGCACGTATCTCTACTGTGTGTGCTTTTCCTGGCATTTCTGGCACCCAGCGTACAGCAACGATGGTATGTTCATGACATTAATTTTCACTGTTCGGATTTTTCTTTTCTTGTATTACATTGCATTGCATTGTATTGCGTTGTATTGTGTTGTGTTGTCTTGTATTGTATTGTATTGTATCGTATCGTATCGTATCGTATCGTATCGTATTATAGGGGACGGGATACCACAGTGGTCAGGGCACTCGCTTTCCCAAGCCATGGTTAATTAAGCACGTCGAGCGGGGTTGGTTACCAATTGGATGGGTGACCATTTGTGCGCCTTGGCTTTCAGTACAGGTCCCCCCCCCCCAGTTCACCCAGCTGCCAATGGGTACCTGCCCTCTTTAGGGTCAGGGAAGGTAAAGCAGCGAGGGAGAGGAGATGGGCGCCGCCCTCAATATGCTGCCCCCTTAGAGAAGCTGAGGTCTCTGACGCCTTGCTCCCCTACGACGACATAGGTTATGGGACAACCTTTACCTTTACCTTTATCGGTTGGATCGGTGGTCTAGGTGGTAACGCGCCTTGCCTAGAAAGCAAAAGTCCGGGTCGGAGTGTGCGGGGGTTCGTACCCCGTTTGGACCCAAACCTTTCCCCCATCCATTAGACCCTGAGTGGTGGTCTGGGGCGCTAGTCTTTCGGTAATGAGACGTTTAAACCGATGTCCCGTGTGTTACACACCACTATTTATGTGCGCGTAAAAGAACCCACAGCAACAAGGGGGTTGACCCTGGCAAAATTCTGTAGAAATCAAGCCACTCTGATAGGGAAACAAATACAGTTACATGCAGGAAAAAGAAAAAAAAATGGCAGGCGCATGCACTTGTGGCGACGCGTTCTCCCCGGGGAGAGCAGCCCGAATTTCACGCAGAGAAATCTGCTATGACATAAATGGTACACAATACAAAATTTACCTAATAAGGAGAGACGATCGGAAAACAGGAAGGTGCTACCCGGACCCTCTAAAAAAACAAAAAAGCTCTTTACTAATATGTTGTATATTGTTCATAAACTTTAGTTTAAAAGAGAAATCTGAGATTTAAAAAAATATATTTTCTCGACCCCGACGAGACTCGAACTCGCAATCTTCTGATTCGAAGTCAGACGGCCTTATCCGTTGGGCCACGGGGTCCGTTGTTACAAACGTGATTAATAGATTTTATAGAAAGCAAATTTGGAACGTTGTGGCTACCATTTGGAGCGTGGTGACCAGTTGGATGGGTGACTGTTTGCGCACCTTGGCTTCATAGCCTACAGTCCCCCCAGTTCACTCAGCTGTAAATGGGTACTTGCCCTCTTTATGGTCAGGGAAGGTAAAGCAGCCAAGTAGAGGAGATGGGCGCCGCCCTCAATAGGGCTGGCCCCCCAGAGAAACTGAGGTCCTGATACCTCCCCCCCCCCCCCCCCCCCCCCCCACGACCACATATGTTATGGGATATTTTTGCATTTTACCTTCTTTTTTTTACCTTTAAGTGTATTGTATACTACTTCAAGTCACTGCAGATTTCTCTGCGTCAAATTCCAGCTGCTTTACCACTGGAGAGCACGTCGCCACAAGTGCAGCTCCACCTTTTTTTTTTTTTTAATCTTCCTGTCTGCATAATTATGTATTTGATTTTCTATCAGGGTGACTGTTTTCTACAGAATTCTGCCAGGCACAACTCTCTCTATTTGCCGTAGTTATTTTGCGTACACTAAATAAGTATTGCACAGAGGACCTCGGTTTATCATCTCTTCCGAAAAACTAGCACCCAGACCACCACTCCTGGTCTAGTGGATGGAAAAAAGTGTCGGGCACAAACGGGGATCAAACCACCACACACCTGAAACCCGGAGTTTTCGCTTTCTAGGCATGCGTTGCGTTACCTCTAGACCACCGAATCCACTTTCATATCTTCACCTTCATCTGTCCCGTAGTACCGTGGAACGTTGGGGCACCACTGAAGATTTTGCAACCAGCCTCCTCCACTCCCCACGTTCCTCCGCCTTCCGTAGTAGGTCGTTCCACCCAAGGCCTGGTCCACTCTCTGATGTTGTCTTCCCATCGTTTCTTCTGTCTGCCTCTTCGTCTCCCTCCCCTTACTGTTCCCTGTAAGACTGTCTTGGCCAGTCCAGATGATCGTATGACGTGTGTACTACTTTAGTTTGCGTTTTTTCACTGTAATTAGGAGCTCTTCATATGGACCGATGGTATTCTTTATTCTACTTTTCACTTCTTCATTAGTGATGTGATCTCTGTATGAAATGCCAAGGAGTTTGCGAAAGTACCTCATCTCCATTGCCTGTATCCTTCTTTCAATGTCTGCTGTTATGGTCCATGTTTATCATGCGTACAAAAATATGGACATGATCAGGGAACGCATCAGTCTGATCTTGAAGCTGATGGCAATGTTCTTGTCGTTCCAGAGGGCTTTAAGTTTGGTCATTGCAGCTGTGGTCTGGGCTATCCTGGAGAGAAGTTCTGGTTTCTGGTGAAAGAAGAAATCAAAAAGCGTGTGGGCCCCCAAGAGCCTCTGCTCTCCACCATAAAGAGGAGAAAGCTGATGTGGTTTGGTCACACCACAAGAACAACACCCTAGCAAAAACCATCTTGCAAGGAACAGTCGATGGCAAGAGAAGAAGAGGCCGCCAAAAGAAATCATGGGTTGACAACATCAAAGACTGGACTGGCCCAACCCCTGCAACGCCTCCTACTAGCCACACAGGATCGTGAAGCATGGAA
This sequence comes from Stramonita haemastoma, assembly GCA_030674155.1. Taxonomy (NCBI): domain Eukaryota; kingdom Metazoa; phylum Mollusca; class Gastropoda; order Neogastropoda; family Muricidae; genus Stramonita; species Stramonita haemastoma. The sequence continues at coordinate 52,470,788 of CM060331.1, forward strand.
AAAGATCTCCGTTGCGTCTTCTCTCATGTCCCCCCTACGTCCTTTGGGACATGGGACTGAGTGAAGTGAGTGAGTGATCCTTCATCTGATACTATCAGAGGAAGGACTATCACATCACACTATCCTAATTTCATATCACCCATATGAGGGACGCTACAGCCGAGTGGTTAAGACTCGTTTGACTTCAATCTCATGGTTCCATAAAGTCGTGGGTTCAAATCTCGGTGGCATCTAATGAATTAAGAGTGTGGAGCTGTTAGGAAAATCCCAGGTTAACTTCAAGTGCAGACCTCCCTGTGCCTTAATTCCCTTCGTGGATATAC
>CM060331.1:52478610-52486110 GCA_030674155.1 Stramonita haemastoma
CAGACAGCGTAGAGCTAGTCCCCTCCTACAGATACGATCTCCAAAACAAGAAACTGTCAATTATTCTGGACTGTCACGTGACCGGAATGAACCCCGCGACCCGGATATGGTTCAGTGGGAAGGACCGTGTCAAGGTCAGACAGGGTTCAAGTGCACATTGGAGTCTCCTTCCGTCGCGGACGCTCTCGGCAAAAACGTGACGTGTCGAGTGACCAATCGTAGGAACAACGGACACAGCCAAACTGCGGTTCTACCCGTTACGCAACGTGAGTGTGGTGGAGTTTTCTTATTCACACCCTTATACTATACAGATACCGGGGAAGCTTTCTCAGTGTGTAAACAGCATTCCCCCCCCCCCCCCCCCCCTCCCGTCTCTAGTTATCTTCTGGAAATTGTGTGTTCGAAATTTCCCCTTTTTATCACTTGTGTTATTATGTTTTGTTTTCTTAGTCTGTCTGTCTAATTGTCTGTCTGTCTGTCTGTCTGTCTGTCTGTCTGTCTGTCTCTCTCTCTCTCTCTCTCTCTCTCTCTCTCTCTCTCTCTCTCTCTCTCTTCGGATGAGACTTTAAACCGAGGCCCCGTGTGCGAACGCACGCAGAACATCTTGCGCACACGTTAAATCCTGTTCCGCTTTTCGTAAGAGTAGGCCATCGTGTGCCGGTGGGAACAGATGACATGATTTACAAAACTGCATACACACGGGGACCGGATGAAAAAAAGCACATGATTGCTTATTCTGTTATCCTCGATATAAAAGAATAAATAAATAAATAAATCTCTCTCACTCTCTCTCTCTCTCTGTCTATCTCTGTCTCTCTCTGTCTCTTTCTGTCTCTGTCTGTTTCTCTGTCTCTCTGTCTCTGTCTCTGTCACTCTCTGTTCGGGGTTCTTTTGTTGTTGTTGTTTTTTTGATAGATGGCTTGATGAAAAAAAGCAAATTTATTGCTTACTTATGTACCATCTGGAAATATTTTTTTTTGAATTGTTTGATCTCTCTCTCTCTCTCTCTCTCTCTCTCTCTCTCTCTCTCTCTCTCTCTCTCTCTCTCTCTCTCTCTCTCTCTCTCTCTCTCTCTAGTGGTCAGAACATTGCGCTGGCAATTTGAAGACCCGGGTTCGAGTCCGGTCGAGGAAATTTTTCTCCTGGAGTTAACATCAGTGCCGACTCCACTCTCCCCCAAAGTCCTTCGGATGAGACTTTAAACCGAGGCCCCGTGTGCGAACGCACGCAGAACATCTTGCGCACACGTTAAATCATGTTCCGCTTTTCGTAAGAGTAGGCCATCGTGTGCCGGTGGGAACAGATGACAAGATTTACAAAAACTGCATACACACGGGGACCGGATGAAAAAAAAAGCAGATGATTGCTTATTCTGCTATCCTCGATATAAAAGAATAAATAAATAAAATAAATAAAATAAAATAAAAATCTCTCTCTCTCTCTCTCTCTCTCTCTCTCTCTCTCTCTCTCTCTCTCTCTCTCTCTCTCTCTCTCTCTCTCTCTCTCTCTCTCAACTGCTTGGAGTGTAAAAATATGGTCAGCTGTGGAATACCCCGTCTGAATCCAGCCTGTGACTCCGTCAGTTTGTCATAGTCTTCAGTCCACATTACAAGTCGTTTATTAAGTACTGATGTATAACACTTGCTAACCAAGCTCAGTAATGATACACCCCTATAGTTATCTGTCAGATTGTCATCACCTTTTTTGAAAATAGGTACAATAATTGCTTTTGCCCACTGGTTTGGGTAAATACCATGGTCAAACAAAATGTTGAACAATTTGGTTAAAAACTGCACAGCAATATTGTCTGCTAACTTTAACATTTCTGCCAAGATGTTATCCACCCCACAAGCCTTGCCTCTTTTTAAATGTCGTATGGCATCAGCAACTTCTTTCTCAGATATAGGCTGGTTAAGCTGACTGCTTAAGTCATTACCGTCTGTCTGTGTGGATCCCCTATCTGGTATCACACCGGTGTTTATCGTATTCTTTTGTATGGTTCTGAGATGTGGGGACTTCACAGACTGAGTAATATTGAAAAGATACACTCATATGCATGTAAACGTTTTCTAAGTGTACCGCTCAGGGTACCAAATAAGTTTGCTTATGGAGAAACAGGACGTTATCCATTATATATAAATAGTGCAGTCAGGAGTATTCGATATTGGTTTAGGCTTTTAAAAATGGATACAAATAGACTTCCTAAGCAAGCATATTTAATGCTCGCTAACATGGATGAATATGGTAAAACATGTTGGGTAACTTTACTTAAAAATGCTTTGTTTAATCTTGGATTTGGGCATGTATGGCTCCAACAAGGAGTTGGCTGTGAGCAATCTTTTATTTCACTGTTTAAGCAAAGAATGAAAGATGTTTATATACAAGAGTGGAATGGGTCGGTCATGGTCAAAGACATATATCAAACCTATAGACTGTTTAAAGGTAATTTTGAATGTGAACAGTATTTTGAATACATGGATATAAAATGTTTTAGGGACTGTTTAGTAAAACTTCGGCTTGGTGTGCTACCGATTAAAGGATCAGCTTTTAGAAGAACTTTTAAGAAGAATACGGACTACATGTGTAATTTGTGTAATGTACTGGAAGATGAGGAGCACTTTATAAAGACTTGTATTCTTTATGATAATCTAAGGCATAAATATTTAGACCCTGTAGATCAACCATATACAAATCTACTGAAATATGGTTCTATTACAGCCAATCGCAATTTGAGCCTATATCTTTTCAATGCTTTAAAAGTACGGCAGGATTTTATTGAGAACTTGGGGAACTGACAAGGAGAATATAATTACTCAAAAGAGGTCATTTGCTCAATGCATTAAGAAGAACCCATTCCCCATTTTTTTCATGCCTTGTCAGTCGCCACATATGTTATACAGCAATTTTCGTTTTGCTTTATTTCGCTTTTTTTGCTTTGCTATGCTTTGTATAACCCCATTCTAGGGGCTGGAGGCCTGAAGAATAAACATTGTTCATTGTTCATTGTTCATTCATTGTTCTCTCTCTCTCTCTCTCTCTCTCTCTCTCTCTCTCTCTCTCTCTCTCTCTCTCTCTCTCTCTCTCTCTCTCTCTCTCTCTCTCTTTCAGTTTTTGCCTTGTGGAACAGCTCGGCCCAGGCGGAGAGAGCGGCAGAGAATGGATGTGAGGTGTTCAAGTGGTCAGTAGTGGGCCTGTCTATTGGAGGGGCTGTTCTGCTGGTCATCATAGTCCTGCTACTGGCCTGCCTGTGTTGGTGTGAGTCATTTATACACACACATACATACGCGTACATACGCGTGCGCGCGCTCGCACACACACACACACACACACATACACATACACGCACGCTCGCACACACACAGACACAGACAGACACAGACAGACACACACAGACACACACACAGACACACAGACACACAGAGACACACACACAGACACACACACACACACACACACACACACACACACACACACACACACACACACACACACACACACACACACAACCAACCAACCAAACAAACAAACAAGCAGGCAGACATGGAGAGACAGAGACAGAGACAGAGAAATAGCGCGCGAGAGAGAGAAGTCAGACAGACAGTGCGCCCGAGCGCGCGCGCACGCGCGCGCGCGTGTGTGTGTGTGCGTGTTTGTGTGTGTATGTGTTTATGTGTGTGTATGTGTGTGCGTGCATGCGTGCGTGTGTGTGTGTGTGCGTCTGTGTGTGTGCGTGCGTCTGTGTGTGTCTATGTCTGTATCTCTGTGTGTCTGCGTCAGTGTCTCTGTATCTCTCTGTGTACGCTCGCGCACGCGTCCATAACCGCATGCACACATGCTCTGTTCCGTACACTCGTGCACGTAACGTACACGCAGACACGCCTATGCATGTGCGTGTGTGTGTGACTGTATACGTTGGTGTGTGTGTGTATGTCCACTGGTGTTGGTACATTTTGCAGGGAAAGAAGTGGACAGACAAAACAGGAGGAACGCAAGTAGCAGTGACCACCATCCTACGTCGGACACCATGGATGCAGGTACAGATAGCGCTATGTTTAGCCAATACTTTGGCTATAAGCAACAACGACAAAAATTGGTGTTGCTTGTTTTGTATTGGAGGTGGTGTTGCTGGTGATGGGATTGTATTGTATTGTATTGTATTGTATTGTTTTGTATTATATTGGACTGTAGTATATTGTTTTCATTGTATTGTACTGTATTTTATTGTTTGGTATTTTATTGTACTGCATTGGGCTGTATTGTATTGTACTTTATTGTATTGCACTGCATTGTACTGTATTGTATTGATTAGTATTGTACTGTATTGTATTGTTTTGTGTTTATTGCATTGTAGAGTGACTGGGTGAACTGTTCTGGGCTTTGGCTTCAGTATAGTCTCCCCCCCTCCTCCTCCCCCACTCCCAGTTCACCAAACTGTTAAAAAAATGGCTACCTGCCCTCTTTAGGGTCAGGGAAGGTAAAGCAGCGAGGGAGAGGAGATGGGCCGCCGCCTCAACATGCTGGCCCCTAGAGAAGCTGGGGTCTCTGATGCCTCGCTCTCCCAACGAGCACACAGGTTATGGGACACCTTCACATTTTGCTGTCAATGGCTGATTGTGTGTGCAGACTGGTCCAGTGTGCGGACAGGTGACCCGGACAGCAGACGTGCGTACCCTAGCGCTAAACACAGGAACATGTGAGTTGGGGCTCTGTGTCAGGTACTATTTTCATTATAGAATCTTCTCTCATTGTCGATTGAACGTCTTTGGGTATAGTTCCTTTTTTCTTATTATTATTACACAGCACACGAATCTAACATCACTCAGTCCAGAGTGTTATATTTAGCACGCCCTTTCCTTTTACCTAGAGTCCAAGTGTGGTCAGTTCCTGCTTTAGTTAGCAACAGCTGGCCCCATCTGGGCTGGGATGGGATAGGTTAATTAGCAGCTGAGAGGAGCTGAGCGCCGCAAACCTGCGAAGTCAAGTCGCACTGATGGCTGGCCCTCAGGAACCCCTACTAGCCACTGTCAAGAAAAGGAAGCTGGCATGGTTCGGCCATGTCACACGCCACAACACCCTCCCCAAGACAGTCCTACAAGGAACGCTAGAAGGTGGGAGACACCGAGGCAGACAAACCAAAAGCTGGATGGATAACATCAAGGAGTGGACCCACCTGGACAGTCCAACACTCATTCGGAAGGAGGAGGACAGGGCTGGATGGCAACGGCTGGCTGCAGAATCGTCTCTCATGTCTCCTCCACGACCATTCCGGTCATGAGAAAGAAGAAGAAGAAGAAGAAGAAGAAGAAGAAGAAGAAGAAGAAGAAGAAGAAGAAGAAGAAGAAGAAGAAAAAGAAGAGCTGAAAGTGGGGGGGAACTGACAGCTGTGATTATTATCTTTTTTTCGTTTTGTTTTTTGGTTTTTGATTTGATGATCACGTCTTTAATGTGGTTTTTTTTATGATACACTTAGGACGCTATAGCTTAGTGGTTAGAACCATTTAACTTTCATCCCATGGATCCATGAAGTCGCGGTTTCAAATCTCGACTGCGGCATCTTGCGAATCAAGGGTGGGGATTTTTTTACAATCTACCAGATCAACTTTAAGTGCAGACCTGCCAGCGTCTTAACTTCCCCTCCTGTATATACACACGCAAACAATCAAATATACACGTTAAAGATCCCGTCACTTCATGTCAGTGTTCCATGAGTTACGGAAACGCGAACATATTTAGCACACATCCCAAAAGTCGGAATGCAGCTACCTGAATGTTGGGAAATGAACGGCTGCATACGCAATACTCTCACCATTAGTGAACCTCGGAGCTCTAGCCGAGGAACAAAAGCAAATTCATCGCAACATAGCACTGCCTACCATGGGTGGGTTTTTTTGCGGGGGTGGGGGGTAGGGATGGGGTTGAATTTTAAAAAAAAAACAGGCTCATCGATTCCATCCTGGCTGTTTTTGTATAAGTCACTAACCTTATTTTGAAATGTTGAAGTGAAGGATACGGAGATGATTATTCTTTATTTTTTAAGAAATGTACAAAATATTTTCATGCCTTTAGTTAACCGCCAACTCTTGGTTGACTCTTTAAGTACACACTGGATACTATTTATTTATTTATCTATTTATTTAATCATTTATCATTTTATATCGAGGATAATAACTATGACTACAAAGGATAATAACTATGTTTACGTGTATCGCTGTCTTCAAGTACCCAGCCCTATAGGCACCTATAGTCCAGAGCAATTTGTCCTTGAATGAAAGTGCAGATTGTTAGTCAAGTCAAGCCAAGTCAAGTCAAAAGCACTTTGATTCATCATCCCAAAAAGGTGAATTACAATACTGACTGGTACATTGATACGAATCGTGATCGTGAACGACACAAGACAGCTACATTTCATATTGGTTTAGATATTCCAATAAAACTTCAAATAAAATATCACAATCACACGTACGCACGCACGCACGCACGCACACACGCACGCACGCACGCACACGAATCTAGGACTAGAGTGTTATAAAGACTATTAGTATCAAGTTGCTGTTTATTGTTTATTTATCTATTCTTTAATACCGAGGATAATAGAATAAGCACTCGTGTGCTTTTTTTCATCCAGTCCTTGTGTGCATGCTGTTTTGTAAATATTGTCATCTGTTCCCACCGGCACACAACTGCCTACTCTTACGAAAAACGGAACAGGATTTAACGTGTGCGCAATATGTTCTACGTCCGTTTACACACGGGACCTCGGTTTATAGTCTCATCCGAAAGACTTTTGGGGAGAGTGGAGTCAGCACTGATGTTAACTCCAGGAGGGAAAATCCCCTCAAACGGGAATCGAACTCGGGTCATGAAATTGCGAGCGCAGTGTTCTGACCATTAGGCTACCGTCCGCCCACCCTAAAGACGCTGTGTGTTGTTGGTGTGGATTCAGGTACCTGCCCTCTCATGACATGTGGTCCCTTCCTGCCCCTACCCTTCACGATGGAGTGCTGCTTTCTTCTGACTCCGTTGACCGACATCAGCGTCTGTGAGGGAGGCTGCCATACCGCCTGGCACCACACCAGCAGCATAACAGCAGTAACTACAACAGCAGCAGCAGCAGTTGTTGTAGTAGAAGCGGCAACGGTTACAATAGTCTTTTTTTTCTTTTATATCAAGAATAATGGAATAAGCACTCGTGTGCTTTTTTACATCCGGTCCCCGTGTATATGCAGTTTTGTCAATCTTGTCATCTGTCCCCAGCGGCACACAATGGCCTACTCTTACGAAAAGCGGAACAGGATTTTACGTGTGTGCAAGATGTTCTGCGTGCGTTTATACGCGGTGCCTCGGTTTAAAGTCTCATCCGAATAGTAGTAGCTATAACAACAGATTGATAAAACTTCTAACTCCTTGACATTTGCAAAAGTGCACATAATTTTTTTTTTAGAAGCCTGTTCATTTTCTTTTAATGCGACAGTGTTGGTTTCTTTCACAAAATTAATGCTA
>CM060331.1:52491110-52503610 GCA_030674155.1 Stramonita haemastoma
GGTGGAGGAGGAGGGGTCAGGGATAGATAGCGTTCATGTCCGCATCTGGTGAAAATTAGAATAACCCCAGTAATCTTCTGGATATTTCATTTACAAAGCTCTGAGGGAAATGAGAAGAGGGTGAAAAGAAGAACACGTTGAACCGTTTAACTATTCTTTATATTCTTTTATATCGAGGATAATGGAATAAGCACTCATGTGCTTTTTTACAATCAGTCCCCCTGTGCCTGCAGTTTTGTAAATCTTGTCATCTGTTCCCACCAGGCACACAATGGCCTACTCTTACGAAAAGCAGAACAGCATTTAATGTGTGCGCAAGATGTTCTATCACTATACAGTGATATGGATGTATTCATGTTAGCAGTTAACTGTTGAGTGACATTGTGGGTGTATTTATGTTAGCAGTATAAATATAGACTGATATTATGAATGTGTTTATGTTAACATGTTAGCAGTATAACTACAGAGTGACATGGATGTATTTATGTTGGCAGTTAAGTGTAAAGTGATGTATGCTAGCAGTGTAACTATAATATAGTGATACTATGGATGTATTTATTTTGTAGTGTAACTGTAGAGTGATATTATGGATGTCTTTATGTTAGCAGTATAAATATAGCGATATTTTGGATGTAAACACGTTGCCAATGGGATATAGAGTGATATTATGGATGTATTAAAATTTTATGTTAGTAATGTAACTGTAGAGTGATATTATAGATGTATTTATGTTAGCAGTATAACAATAGAGTGATATTATGTATGTATACAGGTTACCAATGTAATAATAATACTATGGATGTGTTTATGTTAACAGTCAACTGTAGGGTAATATAGGTGTATTTGTGTTAGCAATGTAATATAGTGATATTATTGATGTATTTATGTTAGCAGTGTAATATAGATTAGTTAGTAGTAGTAGTAGTAGTAGTAGTAGTAGTAGTAGTAGTAGTAGTAGTAGTAGTAGTAGTAGTAGTAGTAGTAGTAGTAGTAGTAGTAGGCACCCATCAGTCTCGAATACTATGGAGTTGCGCTCTAATCTTTAGAACAAAAGCCTGGGTATGGAGGGCAAACTGTTACCCATGCAGCAAAACCCCCCTCTCCACGCCACTGGAATGATCCATTGGAAAGGCAGTCACCAATATGAATGGTTCCAGTACTGTTGCAGGAGCCGCCAGAACGTTGCCACCCGAACCGCCCTGGGGACTCCAACTCCTCGATTTTTTCTCAGGGATGGTGTCTAAATGTGACACCTGTGTGCATGCTGGGTGTTTTATATATATATATATATATATATATATATATATATATATATATATATATATATATATATATATATATATATATATATATATATATATGGATGTAATTATCTGGTGTAACAGCAAGTGTGGTGTATCTTTGTGGTTTGTTTTAACAGTGCAAGTGTACTTTTATGGGGTTATTTTAGCAGTGCAAGTTTACTGTAGTTTTATGGTTTGTTTTAGCAGTGCAAGTTGACTGTGTATAGTATTATGGTTTATTTTAGTCGTGTTAGTTAAGGAATTTATTTTAGCAATGGAAATGTAGTGCAGTTTTATTTATCATAGCAGTGGAAGTGTTGTGTAGTTTTATAAGTTTCTTTTGGAAGTGCATCAGTAGTCTAAACTTATGGATATATTTCAGCAGTTTGTGTGGTATAGTTTTATTGGATAATTTTAGCAGTGCGAGTGTAGTTTTATGGATTTATTACAATAGTGCTAGTGCAGTTTTATGGGTTTTTCAGCACTGCAGTTGTAGTGTAGTTTTATGGGGTTATGTTAGCAGTGCAGGTGTAGTGCCGTTTTATTCCATTTTATTTTATTTAGCAGTGTAAGTGTAGTGCAGTTTGACAGTAGCAGTGCAGGTGTGGTACATGGTAGTTTTATTTTTAGGAGTGTAGGTGAGGTAATTTTATTTTTAGCATTGTATGTGTAGTGGTTTATTTTTAGCAGTATAGGTGTAGTGCAGCGTTATTTTAGCAGTGTAGTGCAGTTTTATTTTATTTTTTTTATACTTTTAGTGTAGTGCAGTTGTATAGGTTTTTACATTTAGCAGTATATTGTGGTTTTATAGGTTTATACTCTTAGCAATGTATTGCAGTTTTATACTGTTAACAGTGTACTGCAGTTTTATAGGTTTATACTTTTAGCAGTGAACTGCAGTTTTATAGGTTTATACTTTTAGCAGTGAACTGCAGGTTTATAGGTTTATACTTTTGGCAGTGAACTGGTTTTATAGGTTTTATACTTTTAGCAGTGTAATGCAGTTTTATAGGTTTATACTTTTAGCAGTGAACTGCAGGTTTATAGGTTTATACTTTTGGCAGTGAACTGGTTTTATAGGTTTATACTTTTAGCAGTGTAATGCAGTTTTATACTGTTAGCAGTGTACTGCAGTTTTATACTGTTAGCAGTGTAGTATGGTTTTAAGCTTTTAGCAGTGTACTGCAGTTTTTTACTTTTAGCAGTGTACTGCAGTTTTATACTTTTAACAGTGTGCTGCAGGTTTATAGGTTTATACTTTTAGTGTAGTGCAGTTTTATAGGTTTATACTTTTAGCAGTGAACTGCAGTTTTATACTTTTAACAGTGTGCTGCAGGTTTATAGGTTTATACTTTTAGCAGTGTACTGCAGTTTTATAGGTTTATACTTTTAGCAGTGTACTGCAGTTTTATACTTTTAGCAGTGTGCTGCAGTTTTATACTTTTAACAGTGTGCTGCAGGTTTATAGGTGTATACTTTTAGTGTAGTGCAGTTTTATAGGTTTATACTTTTAGCAGCGAACTGCAGTTTTATACTCTTAACAGTGTGCTGCAGGTTTATAGGTTTATACTTTTAGCAGTGTTCTGCAGTTTTATAGGTTTATACTTTTAGCAGTGTACTGCAGTTTTTATACTTTTAGCAGTGTGCTGCAGTTTTATACTTTTAACTGTGTGCTGCAGGTTTATAGGTTTATACTTTTAGTGTAGTGCAGTTTTATAGGTTTATACTTTTAGCAGTGTACTGCAGTTTTATACTTTTAGCAGTGTGCTGCAGGTTTATAGGTTTATACTTTTAGCAGTGTACTGCAGTTTTATACTTTTAGCAGTGTATTGCAGTTTTATAGGTTTATACTTTTAGCAGTGTATTGCAGTTTTGTACTTTTAGCAGTGTACTGCAGGTTTATAGGTTTATACTTTTAGCAGTGTACTGCAGTTTTATACTTTTAGCAGTGTACTGCAGTTTTATAGGTTTATACTTTTAGCAGTGTATTGCAGTTTTATAGGCTTATACTTTTAGCAGTGTATTGCAATTGAATAGGTTTATATTTTTAGCAGAAGTGTAGTGCAGTTTTATAGGATTATACTTTAAGCAATGCACTGCACTTTTATAGGTTTACACTTTTAGCAGTGTACTGCAGTTTTATACTTTTAGCAGTGTACTGCAGTTTTATACTTTTAGCAGTGTACTGTTGTTTTATAGGTTTATACTTTTAGCAATGTACTGCAGTTTATAGGTCAATACTTTTAGCAGTGTATTTTAGTTTTATAGGTTTATACATTTAGCAGTTTTATACATTTAGCAGTGTACTGCAGTTGAATAGGTTTATATTTTTAGCAGTAGTGCAGTTTTACAGGTTTATACTTTTAGCAGTGTACTGCAGTTTTATGTTTGCTTTTAGCAGTGCATTGCAGTTTTATACTTTAAACAGTGTACTGTGATTTTTTAGGTTTATACTTTTAGCAATGTACTGCAGTTTCATATGTTTATATTTCTAGCAGTATACTGCATTTTTATATATTTTTAGCAATGTACTGCATTTTAATAGGTTTAATCTTTTAGCAGTGTATTCAGTTTTATAGGTTTATACTTTTAGCAGTGTACTGCAGTTTTATACTTTTAGCAGTGCACTGCAGTCTTACAGATTTATACTTTTAGCAGTGTACTTCAGTTTTATAGGTTTATACTTTTCACTTTACTGCAGTTTTATACTTTTAGTAGTGTACTGCTGTTTTATACTTTTAGTAGTGTACTTCAGTTTTATACTTTTAGCAGTGTACTGTAGTTTTATAGGTGTAGTTTTAGCAGTGTACTGCAGTTGAATAGGTATATATTTTAAGCAGTGTACTCTATAAATTATAGGTTTATACTTTCAAGTGTACTGCAGTTTTATAGGTTTATACTTTTTTAAGTGTATTGCAGTTTTATAGGATTATACTGTTAGCAATGTACAGCAGTTTTATAGGTTTATACTTCTAGCAGTGTACTGCAGTTTTATACTTTTAGCAGTGTACTGCAGTTTTATACTTTTAGCAGTGTACTGCAGTTTTACAGGTTTCTCCTGTTAGCAGTGTACTGCAGTTTTATATGTTTATACTTTTAGCAGTGTACTGCAGTTTTATACTTTTAGCAGTGTACTGCAGTTTTATACTTTTAGCAGTGTACTGCAGTTTTATAGGTTTTTGTTTTTCGCATTGTACTGCAGTTTTATACTTTTAGCAGTGTACAGCAGCTTAATACTTTAAGCAGTGTACTGCAGTTTTATACTTTTAGCAGTGTACTGCAGTTTTATAGGTTTTTGTTTTTCGCATTGTACAGCAGTTTTATACTTTTAGCAGTGTACTGCAGTTTTGGTTTTTTTACTTTTAGCAGTGTACTGCAGTTTTATACTTTTAGCAGTGTACAGCAGCTTAATACTTTAAGCAGTGTACTGCAGGTTTATACTTTTAGGAGTAGTTTTACGCTTTTAACAAGTGTACTGCAGATATATAGATGTATACTTTTAACAGTGTACTGCAATTTTAGTTTTCAGTGTGTTGCAATTTTAAAAGTTTATACTTTCAGTGCACTAGTTAACTAGGTTATACTTTCAATGTACTACAGTTCAATAGGTTTACACTTTCAGTGTACTGCAGTTCAATAGGTTTACACTTTCAGTGTACTGCAGTTCAATAGGTTTACACTTTCAGTGTACTGCAGTTTAATAGGTTTACACTTTCAGAGTACTGCAGTGTTATAGGTTTATACTTTCAGAGTACTGCAGTTTTATAGGTTTATACTTTCAGAGTACTGCAGTTTTATAGGTTTACACTTTCAGTGTACTACAGTTCAATAGGTTTACACTTTCAGTGTACTGCAGTTCAATAGGTTTACTTTCAGTGTACTGCAGTTTTATAGGTTTATACTTTCAGAATACTGCAGTTTTACAAGCCATTACTTTCAGCGTACTGCAGTTTTATAAATGGTTACTTTTAGTAGTTTCAGGTGTAGTTCAATTATATGGGTTTTTAATTTAAACGGTGTGAATGTAGTTTTATAGTACTCTAACCAGTGATGTTGCATCTTTAAAGGTATGCTTTTCAGCTGTGTAGGGATAGTACAATTTTGTAGGCTTTTTTAAAAAATGCAAGTGCAAGTACAATGCAATTTTGTAGGTTATTTTTTCGCAGTGCAAGTCCAATGCAATTCTACAAGTTTATTTTCAACAGTTCAGTTTCATAGGTCTACTTTTACATCAGTGTACATGTAGTGCAAGTTTTATAGCTTCTTACTTTTGGCAGTATAAATTCAGTGGTTTTACAGTGTATTTTAGCAATGTTCATGTAGCATTTTATTTCAGCAGTTTGAGGAGGGGAGTCATGATGTTCACCATCCTAACAAAATAATCTACCAGGTTCTTGCTAGATTTCTATCTTTGTTTTTTATCATCCCAGTTTAACAAGATTTTGGTTCAACAAGAAAAATCAAACAATGTCAAAGTCTTTCCAATAAGACTATACCATGGCCCCTATGTCCAAATGCACACAGAATTATCTTGCACAAACACAATTTTAAAAATCCATTAAGCCATTTCATGCCGAGTAGTAATGGATGACAGAACAGTGCATGCGCTCAGGTGTCGTGTTTAAACACCATCCCTAAAGCCAAGATACAGCTCCCTAAATTGGAAGGGCTGGGAGGAGGGGGGCATTTTGAAAAAGGTTCACACACTTCCCATTGTTGAATCTCAACTTTAGCCAAGGAACATTCAACCCCAAATTTTTAGTAGTTCAAGTGCTTTTTTTGTTTTATTTTGGCAGAGTCAAGTTTAGTTTTACAGATTTTAGCTGTGCATTTTGTTTTACGGATTTTTGGTGTTGGTCTAGTGGTTTTATGGATTAGGGCAATGCAAGTGTGTAGTTTATGGATTTTTGGGCGAGTAGTTTTTGGTTTTAGTTTTATTAATGCAAGTGTATTGTAGTGTTATGGGCTTATTTTAGCAAAGTGTAGTTTTAAAAGCGTATATTACAAGTGAGTGCTTTAAGTTTATTGTAGCAATGTACATGTAGTTTTGTATGTGTGTGTAGGTTTTTTTGTTTTTTTAAAATTTTTTAGCAGTGTACGAGATGTAGTTTTATTTTATTTATGTGGTTTTATTTTACTAGTTTTATCAGTAGTATAGATTTATTTTACGAGTGTAATCATAAAGAATTTTTTTTTTTAAGTGTAATTTTATAGATTTATTTTACCAGTGTAATCGTAGTATGAATTTCTTTTTTAGTTTAAGTTTAGTTATACAGATTTATTTTACCAGTGTAAGAGTATAGGTTTAATTTTATGGATTTATTTGACCAGTTTAAGAGTATGGGTTTAATTTTTCTGTGTAATTTTATGGATTTATTTTACCAGTGTATGAGTATGGGTTTAATTTTTCAGTGCAATTTTATGGATTTATTTTACCAGTTTAAGAGTATGGGTTTAATTTTTCAGTGCAATTTTATGGATTTATTTTACCAGTGTAATCATAGTCTGGATTTACTTCATCAATGTAAGTGTATGGATTTATTTTTTTCAATTTTTAGTAAGGATTTAGTTTAGCAATGTATGTGCACAGTGGCTTTTAATATTTTAGAAGTATCCCATTTTGATTACCGATTTACAGCACATCCACCAAGTCAGAATGAGTCTATCTTGATTAATTAATGATGGATGCAAAAATGGTCGTATAAGTATTAAGGTGGGACACTGGGGTCGAAACTGATGAAATTTTGTTTACAAGCCCATGTTAAAATTTATGCCATATATGGAAAGGACATCACTTGTAAAGCATAAAAATCAAAGAATTACTCAGTTTTATGCACTGTTGCCATGGAAACAATCCAATATGGCTGCCAAAACTCAATATTTTAAACTCCTAAACCTTTTTATCTATAACAAGTATGAGTAACCTGTTTCTACACACATATTTTATGATCTAAATGCTTTAATTTGTCACAGGGAAATCTCCATAAATGTATCCAGCAATTTTTAATTCTCAAAAAACATGGTTTTGGCCACTTTTGGACCCGTGTCTCACCTTAATCTCACTATTGGTGAACCTCAGAGCTCCCAGGAACAAAAGTTTGTAAATGTATAACACACTCCTGAACACATCACACCTCACTAACAGGCAACACCATGTGCATATGCAAGTCCCCTTCACAGGGATGCAAACCTGAAAGGGGGGGAGGGGGGGGGGGGGTGATAATGTTATTATGGATTAGTACTGGAGTGTTTTATATTTGGGGGGGGGGGGGGGGGGGCAATGATGATGAAACAAAGTAACACTGTCCACAGCTTCAGTTTGACCACTGGTGAGGTGCCAAAGCAGAATTCCAAACAACTTTTTAAATTCAGCCCATTAAAAAGCAAAAAAATTTCAATTCTCTCCCATGCCAAAAGTTGGATGTGCTGGGCCTGACTTGTCAGGCACACCACGACACATGTGCTCTTCATGTGACAGGATCCAGAAAGAGAACGCCTGCCTGCCTATCTCTGGCAGAAAACATCTTTGATAAAGTGACGGTGCTTTACTGCGTCCCCTCCCCTAAGTGCTAAAACTGAAGCCATGGAAAACACTGATGATTTCTACACTAAAATAGACGTCATTGTTCACTGTTCACTGTCCACAAGGAGAGACTTCTGTCCACTCCCTGGTTTGTTTCTGAATGAAGTGAGTTGTGTGCAGCAGTTGTCTGCCCCTGCTGCTGTGGTCTGGGGGTACAGCAGACGTGTGCTGCCTGCCCCCTCTTCCTTCCCTCATGTCCGGACAGACTGACACCATCTGCACACACCAGAGGTCAAGTCAAAGTCAACATTTTATTTCCAGAGGGTACAGTGAGTAAGCAATAAATTTACTTTTTTTTCATCAAGTCATCTATCAGTCACCAGGACACATCAGTCACCCATTGACCCCCACATGGGTCGGTCACATAGGGGGACGGATAGCCTAGTGGTCAGAACATTGCACTGGCAATTTGACGACCCGGGTTCGAATCCGGTTGAGGAGATTTTTCTCCTGGAGTTATCATCAGTGCTGACTCCACTCTCCCCAAAAGTCCTTCGGATAAGACTTTAAACCGAGGCCCGTGTGCGAACGCACGCAGATTATCTTGCGCACACGTTAAATCCTGTTCCAATTTTCGTAAGAGTAGGCCATCGTATGCCGGTGGGAACACATGACATTTACAAAACTGCATACACACGGGGACTGGATGTAAAAAAGCACAAGAGTGCTTATTCCATTATCCTTGACATAAAAGAGTAAGGCTGCGGCCATAGTAAACCTGTCGTTTTGACGGCGTCAAAACGACGGGCCGGGTGGAAAAATGCTGCCCGGCTGAATTACTCTGTGGCGTCACTGAAAACGGCTGTGCGTGGCCATAGTAGACCCGGCCAGGCCCGTTCTTTTTAACCTGTCGTTTTGATGTTTGAGAAACACGTCCGTTTGCCGGGTCGACGGAAAGGAAAATAATCAAGAAAAACTTATTTATGGTGCTTCAAAAATTTTGACCACACAAACTAGTGAATTAACCTTTCCCGATTACATTCCAATGGTTTTGATAAGTTTTGGGGGGAGATTTTACGTAAAAACACCTTTTATGTCGAACTATTTTCTGTTGATTTGCGTCACCACGGCAGCCTCATTTTTGCTTTGATTTGTTCTTACAAGAGATAGTGCTATACAAATTCCATGTAATAATAATAATAATAATATTGTCAGAAAGAGACGGGCCAGGTTGACTATGGCCGCTTTGACGGATCCGTTCTCCCGTCAAAGAGACGGCCGTCAAAACAACGGGATGGGCCGGGTTTACTATGGCCGTAGCCTAAAATTTAAAAAAGAGTAAAATCAAAGAATAAATCACTACCTAAATAAATAACTATCATGCACACAGGTGTTGCATTTAGACACTATGCCTTAAGTAGGAATGTGGCTACCTAAATGGTGGGGGGTGGGAGGGGGGGGGGAATAAACGGTTGCATACACAAAAAATCTCACCAGGTGAACAAAATTTTAAAAAAAAAGACATTTTGTCACACAAGTGTTGTGTCGTCACACCCAGTGGTCTGAAGATCAACTTTAGCACTACGATGAGATAGATGCCAGAGCTGGGAAATGCCCAACTCGTGACATGGTAAAGCAGTTTCAAACTCTTGCCCCCCCCCGCCCTTTCCCCCTCCAGGCCTATGTTATTTATCACATGTCCAGCAAAAGACACGTGTGTTGTTTGCTGCTCCTCTGTTATTTAATACAGCTTCCCCACTCTGCTTTCCTCTGTTACACAGGAGTCAATGCAGTTTCTGCCTTCCTTTGTCGGTCTGAGCTCCAAATGACAAAAATCCTTCAGTGTTAGAGCAATGATCTGCAAAGACTTTCCGTGTGTGCGTCAAATTCATATTTACCTCCCTTTTTTATATTTACCTCCCTTCAAGAGTTTGTTCTCTGTTATTCCTTGTTTAGTTTTGTCCACACACATGCATGCATTTGAACACTTAATTTTCCACACAAAAATTTATCAGTAGTTTCATGATCATCCTTAATGAGAATACTTTTGATAGACAAGCCTCAACTGTCAAGAGTTTTCCAGGAGGAGTATGTCACAGCTTGTCATTTTCAAAAGGATGCAAGATCTTGTAGTCAATCTTCCTTTAAAAAAATTTTTTACTCCAAAATTAGCAAAAACAGATTTCCGTTTGAAATGGAACAATCCTATCTTCTGGTTTATATCCCAGTTTGATGAGAAAGTGAAACTGCATGTCAAAGTCCCTCAGATCAGACTATAAACCGAGGCCCTGTGTGTGAATGCACACAGAACATGCTATGCACACATCAAAAACCCATTCTGCTTTTCAGAAAAGCAGGCCATATCATGTGGAAAGGAATAAATGACTAAACTTTTTAAAAAATGCATTTAAAAAAAAACAACGCACACAGGTGTCCGTTTTGACACCATTCATGAAGTCAGAATCTGACTATCTTTACCCTTTTTGTCCCACCATTACACTGAGCAGTCTCATTCTCCACACCAAGGACATTTTGTGTGATGACTGCTGGACCAAGGTGAGGTCAAAAATATTTTGGGTTAAAATTATTTTTCCCCAATGGATTGTTGTGAAATTTGTTCTGCATGATGGCCCAATAATTTTGAAAACATGTAAATGCATGTGGAAAAATCTGGTTAGCTTTTGTATCCACTCAGGCTCTACCACCACAAACTTGACAAATTCATTGTTGTTGTTGTGCGTTTCCCAGCTTAACACTTTGGGGGTCACCCAGAATGTGCACTCTGGCTCACTCATCCCACCTGGGAATCACAGCGAGATTGAAACTGCACACTGAATGAGAAGTTTGCGTGTATAACTGTTTTCAAGAGCCTCGCCATATAGGCAGCCATTCTCCAACTTCAGAGGAACCATGACAGTGACCCTGCCCCCTCGCACTCTGACCTCGGATGTGGATTGTTTCGTGTGATCTGGTAGTGCTGCTTTCAGTCAGCATTAACACACTTTCTTCTCCACTCACACTGCTGTCAGTGTCAATTCCATCACTGTTATTCTCATCTGAACCCGGCTCCCTCCCATTATGAGAGCTCTCAGTGTCGTACCCACTGACCTCATTCATGAACAGTGGAATGTGGTTTCCTATATGAAACTGAATAATGAATTCTGAAAGATGGAATCACTACACACATGTACATGCAGCAGAGACTTACCATGAGAGTTACTGACTGCAGTGTTAGAGAGATTGTCTCATCCATGTCTTTGGCTGTCTTGATAACACCAACCCTGTAAACACACACTCAAAAATCTTTGAGTGCAACATGTACACTGGTACACAAAAGCACCCACCCCAGTCCCCCCCAAAAAACCCCACTCTCTAAAAGAAACAAAAAAACCAACACCCTCACATACTAACACATCTCTCTCTCTCTCAACACACACACACACACACACAAACACACAAAAGGATGGTTCAGTGCTCTATAGGTAATGCACCCATCTCCAAAGCAAAAAGCTGCCAGTATCATCCTTATAACCCAAATTTATCCCCATTCACAAGAACTAAGTAATGGTCTGGATGCTAGTCTTTTAGATGAGATCATTAAGCAAATTTGCCATGCTATTCAATACAATATGACACAAAAAATAAATATAGCTTTCCTATCACTGTCTGCATTCCAACAAAAAAATATCACAGATGAACACACTTATTTCACAAGTGACATACACAAACAAGAAAATGACAGTATCCCGAAGAAAATATGACAGTTAAGTGTCATTGTGAACTGCTGTAAGTTCCTTTAACTTACCAAATGAAAGCTAGATATCACAGAAAATTTTGTTTCAAACACTTTAGAATAGCTAGGCTTTTTTATATGTCGATATCTATTAAATTACACATTTTATTTCAAACACTTTAAGATATCTAAATTTTATGTGTCAATATGACAGACGCTATAACCGAGCGGTTATGATCATCTGACTTCAATCCCGGGGTTTCGAATCTCGGCGGCGGCCAGTGAATTAAGGGTGGGGATTTTCACAATCTTCCAGGTCAACAAGTGCAGACCTGCCAGTGCCTTTATAATTCCCTTCATATAATATATGCACATGTAGACCAAGAAATATACACGTTAAAGATCTCCTAATTCATGATAATGATCAGTGGGTAACAGAAACACAAACGCACCCAGCACACAAGTCGGAATGTGGCTACCTTCATGCTGGGCAAAAATGGTCACATACGCAAAATCCCATCATTGGTGAACCTTGGAGCTGTAGCCAATGAACAAAAAAAAATTTTAATAAAAAGGAACATCATCATTATTTATCTTACACTGGGTATCAGGCAGTCTTCTTCACTGCAGGGACACCCAGGCTGACCAGACCACTAGCCCTCTCTCCCCATCTTTTTCTGTCCTCCTTCCTTCTGCTTCTGGCAGGTCTTCCTTCCTTCCTTCACTCGGCCTCAAGCCTGCTGTCCAGTCTGAGATGTTGTCTGTCCTCCTATCTGTCAATAACCAACAGTAAAAAGAAGCAATGTTTACCTGTAGATAAATAACAGTAAAAAGAAGCAATGTTTACCTGTAGATAAACAACAGTAAAAAGAAGCAATGTTTACCTGTAGATAAATAACAGTAAAAAGAAGCAATGTTACATGTAGATAAATAACTGTAAAAACAAACAAAATCTACCTGT
>CM060331.1:52508610-52529926 GCA_030674155.1 Stramonita haemastoma
AGAAAATACTTGACAAGGCAAAATGCAACAATCCTCTCAACATCTCCAAAGTCTGATCCCTCTAGGTCCAACAACACTGCAAACTCAGAAAAGGAAAAAACATAACTATGATTGTGTGCAAATACATCCATCCTTTAACTCCTGTAGAACACAGAAAAGGAACAGACGTTAAACTGAAGAAAAAGAACGAGTATAACTATGTGTGCAAGCCTCTGTAACCCCCCTCACAAAACGTATTTTTGTGTTTGGCGTTACTAAGCGCCAAGTTCAGTAACTCCCGTGTAGAGTTGAGTGATCGCCCCTTAAAAAAAAGAGTGCCTATCGGGATATTTATGTTTTTTAAACCTCACTTCCTGCCTGGGGCTAGTGAGGGAAAGACGTGTGACAGAGACTCGCTCCTGAGTCTAGATGTTCCCCCTTAAGGTGATTATATTATGTTAATTTCGTTTTTGATCAAACTGTCTGTTTAAGCCAATTTCAGCTTAATTCAGAATAGTTTTGGAAGGTTCAGGAAATCTATATGTTTGATTTAATTTCACAGGCTTTCAACCTGTGAATTAACAGTGAACGTAACTTCGTACGTACGTACGTACGTGATGCTTCGAACAAAGGAAGCGTGGGGTGAATTTTGAATTTTGGCACCGTCATGGTCTTTGTTGTAAGATTAATTTTTGGTAGAATATTGTTCAGTTATTATTAAAATGCTGAAAATATTCTAGTGTGGTTTTGCACTACAAATATATATTATGGGTGTGAAGGCCTACCTGATTTTGTAATGATTTTTATCATTAAGAATGGTGATTTACTTATAATAAATCATGTAGCAATTCTAAAATAGGTGAAATGGCATTGGAATGTCATTGTGGACATTTATTTAAAATAAATTAGTCCCTTTTATTAATGTTTGCACAGTTTCATAGGATGGACCATCCTCTGTCCTAAAGTAAATGAGACATGCTGTGAGACAAGTTATTAAAATTATGTAGTGATGATTTTATTATTAGAATTGTGATTTATTTGTGATAAATCATTTAGTAATTCTAAAACAGGTGTAATGGCATTGGAATGTCATTGTGGACATTTATTTAAAATAAATCAGTCCTTCTTAATAATGTTGGTACAGTTTTAGGATGGACCATCATCTGTCCTAAAGTAAATGAGATATGTTGGGATGCTTGCACAGTTTCATAGGATGGACCATCATCTGTCCTAAAGTAAATGAAAAGTGTGTAATACTAACTACTAAAATTATGTAATAATTTTAGAGGTGATGTTAGATTGTTTTGAGAATATTTAATTCTCATGAGAGTTGTAAACAAGCTCAGTGATGGATGTTTTGTGGTGATGTTTTTTTCAGTGTATGTTCTTTGATTACAGGAACATCGTCATCGGTCTTCCCCCTGTCACACCTGCTTTGCCCCATCATTAAATCTCCACCCTTATTGTTGTCTTTATTAATGGCCCTGATCTGAGACGGATCACTGATTTTTGATATTTTAGTTTAGAACTGAACACAATATATTTTGTGTTTTTTAATTGTACTTGTAGTACAATTAGTCATTGGTGTTTTGTGTAATGTGGTAGTGTTGTAGGTTGTGTTGTGGAATATATGTGGTAAACCCAATTCGCTCGGTCTGGAGTCGCATTGAATGAATGTTGTTGTTCGTCACGTTCAGTGTATTCAGTGTGGCTGCTGAGTGAGTTGAGGTTAGTTAATTTCACTTCACCTACTTTCCTACCTCTTCTATATTCCTTTTCCTCTATTTTTCTACTATCCTCTTTCCTATCCCCCCTTTATCACTCCCCGGCCCATAAGTAGCTGAGCCCTACTCTTCTTTAGGGTTACTAAAGAAACCAGGAATTAGTCTAGGACACTAAGATTTCCGGTACCGAATTAGACGGAACGGGAATTAGAGTGGCGACTTAGATAATTCCCGTGTAGGACCCTCTACATTTCTGGCGCCCAACGTGGGGCAAGGGAGTGAATTTCTATTAGTCTGTTTTGAAACTGCAACTCCACTGTGAGTGGGAGTTTGCGATATTTGTGGAACTTTGAATTTCACAAGGTGTAACGTCTTTTATGTGTGTGTGAAAATTTTAATTTTCACTGGAAGTGAAAGTGTAGGCAAAATAAAATTTTTGCAGTGAGCAAAAAATTTTGCTCTGAAAAAGAATTATTTTTGTTAGCTTAATTAATTTTTGGCTAACAGTATTGTGAAATTTTTGGAAGGAAATTAAAATTTCAGAGAAAGTGAAATTTTGGTTAGCAAAATTATTTTGCTGAGAGCAGAAATTTTGCTCTGATAATTTTTGTTGTTAGCTTAATTAAAAATTTTTGCTAACAGTTTGGTAAAGTTGTTGTAGGAATTTTTTAAAATTCCAAAAGAAAGAGAAACAAAATTTTTGAAAATGGAATTTTGGAAGTTAATTGTAAGTCCAGCTCCTCATACATAAAGATCATGATCAGTCGAAGTGAGGGACCAGAGATGAAGCAGCTGGGAGATGATGGGGTACGAGCGAGGGTGACTGCGGTTGAGGAGGAGAACCAGCGGTTACGGGAGACACTCACTGCCCTGGAGGAAGGTCACCGCCTGTTGAGGGAGAGGGTCGACAAGCAGGATGCCGAGATGACAGCCCTGCTACAGACCCGGATCCAGGTCCATGTGGTGCCATCTACGCCTTTGGCACCGCTTGGCATCTTCAGTGGATCAAGGCCAACAGGTGGTGATGAGGTCGACTTTGCTAAGTGGGAGGAGCAAGTCGATGTGCTGATGAGAGGGAACGACTCCCCCTCTGATGTGTTGGTCAGCGTTCAGCGCAGTCTGCGTGGTGTGGCATGGGAGCTTGCCAAGTCCTGCTCTTCTGCCATGGACATTGTCGACCGTCTAAGCGATGTGTTTGGCTGTGTTAAAACCCCAGTGGAACGTCTGGCGGAGTTCTTACTGATGCGGATGGACAAAAGTGACAATCCATCGGACTTTCTGGCGCATGTGTGGTCAAATTTTATTCGGTTGAATAAGTGTGATTTGTATTCGCATGATGAGTGTGCCAGAAATGTTTATTTTGTGTTCATGAAGAGTTTCATGTCATGTGAGCCCATTATGGCTCAAGAACTTAAGAATGAGTTCGGCAGACCAGGTTCTGCGTCGCCTGATTTGACTTCGCTGTTGAAGTCAGTCAGGCAGTTAGAGGAATCATCCTCAGGGCTTATGTCAGCTGTGACGGGCCGGACACATCAGGAACATGCAAAAGTGGCCATCAACTATAAAGGGTTGGCAGGCATGGTAGCAGAGAGACTCAGAGGCCACTCAAAGAAGCCGAAAAGTTCCTGCTACCGATGCAAAGGTGTTGGTCACATTGTTCGTGATTGCCCGGTCAAGTCGCAGTTGGCAAAGCAGAGAAAGAAGATGAAGCCTACTAATGTAGAAGTCGGTAAGAACGGGGTTTCTGCAAAACCCGAAAAATCCTCCTACAGGAACAAACCCGGCTGCTACATACCGCCACATCGGCGAGGTTGTGGTAGTGGTCAGGGTGGTGTTCTGGAAGTATGCGACCAGAAAGTGGTTGCGGATGGTAGCTCTAGAGGCAACCATCGGGATTATGTCAGTTTTCCTCGCCTTTCCAGAAGGAAATGGTGCAGAGGAAAAGACAGTCCAGGTTATTTTCCTGATCAGAAGGAAAAAAAGGGTTGTGGTCAAGGCATTGGTGCTTCCAAGCCTCTTACCAACAACCGGGGGGATGCCCTGAAAGGTGGCTCCCGTAAAAGGCGTAAGCGTTTGCCAGTTGGTCAGAGGAGTTCTTTGTCTAGTGTGGGTAGGCCTGGCTGGGAAAAGTCCACCCCAGAGAAGACGGAATGGAAGCCAGTGCCTGCACCAAGGAGATCTATTTTGCATAGAGATCCTGTTAGCGTTCAAACTCCGGATCTGACCGACAGGTGTGATTCTGTTCCTGTGCAACCTAAACAGTTGCAGGAAGAGAAGGAGGGTGTATGTCAGCAACCAAGGGTGGTCTTGAGATTGCTGTAATAGTTGTGTATGTTTTTGTTTTACTGCATATTTGCAGAGGGTGACATTGAATTTACAAGTTTACATTTTTGAATGTATCCGTTTTGCTGCTAATTTGCAGAGTGTGGCTTTTTGAGTCCACAAGTTCACGTTTTTATGAATGTTTGTTTTGCTGCATATCTGCAGGGTGTGACTTTGTGAGTCATGTTTGGGTTATGTTTGCTACATTTTTAAGAATGTGAAATGTCTTTGTGTGTTGGGTTTTGTTTGTAGTACCCAAATTAGATTGGGTGGATATGCAGAATCAAAATCAACCAGAGGCTTTAAGAGGTTTTTTACCCCGAGAGGGTAGAGTTTGTGTTTTGTTTGAAATGTTGGCACTTTTTTGAAAAAAAGATAGCAACATTTTCCTGCGAAGGGTGTGTGTAACCCCCCTCACAAAACGTATTTTTGTGTTTGGCGTTACTAAGCGCCAAGTTCAGTAACTCCCGTGTAGAGTTGAGTGATCGCCCCTTAAAAAAAAAGAGTGCCTATCGGGATATTTATGTTTTTTAAACCTCACTTCCTGCCTGGGGCTAGTGAGGGAAAGACGTGTGACAGAGACTCGCTCCTGAGTCTAGATGTTCCCCCTTAAGGTGATTATATTATGTTAATTTCGTTTTTGATCAAACTGTCTGTTTAAGCCAATTTCAGCTTAATTCAGAATAGTTTTGGAAGGTTCAGGAAATCTATATGTTTGATTTAATTTCACAGGCTTTCAACCTGTGAATTAACAGTGAACGTAACTTCGTACGTACGTACGTACGTGATGCTTCGAACAAAGGAAGCGTGGGGTGAATTTTGAATTTTGGCACCGTCATGGTCTTTGTTGTAAGATTAATTTTTGGTAGAATATTGTTCAGTTATTATTAAAATGCTGAAAATATTCTAGTGTGGTTTTGCACTACAAATATATATTATGGGTGTGAAGGCCTACCTGATTTTGTAATGATTTTTATCATTAAGAATGGTGATTTACTTATAATAAATCATGTAGCAATTCTAAAATAGGTGAAATGGCATTGGAATGTCATTGTGGACATTTATTTAAAATAAATTAGTCCCTTTTATTAATGTTTGCACAGTTTCATAGGATGGACCATCCTCTGTCCTAAAGTAAATGAGACATGCTGTGAGACAAGTTATTAAAATTATGTAGTGATGATTTTATTATTAGAATTGTGATTTATTTGTGATAAATCATTTAGTAATTCTAAAACAGGTGTAATGGCATTGGAATGTCATTGTGGACATTTATTTAAAATAAATCAGTCCTTCTTAATAATGTTGGTACAGTTTTAGGATGGACCATCATCTGTCCTAAAGTAAATGAGATATGTTGGGATGCTTGCACAGTTTCATAGGATGGACCATCATCTGTCCTAAAGTAAATGAAAAGTGTGTAATACTAACTACTAAAATTATGTAATAATTTTAGAGGTGATGTTAGATTGTTTTGAGAATATTTAATTCTCATGAGAGTTGTAAACAAGCTCAGTGATGGATGTTTTGTGGTGATGTTTTTTTCAGTGTATGTTCTTTGATTACAGGAACATCGTCATCGGTCTTCCCCCCGTCACACCTGCCTTGCCCCATCATTAAATCTCCACCCTTACCATTGTTGTTTTTATTAATGGCCCTGATCTGAGAATGATCACTGATTCTTGATTTGGTATAGGACTGAACAGAATATATATCTTTGTTTTTTAATTGTACTTGTAGTACAATTAGTCATTGGTGTTTTGTGTGATGTGGTAGTGTTGTAGGTTGTGTTGTGGAATATATGTGGTAAACCCAATTTGCTCGGTCTGGAGTCGCATTGAATGAATGGTGTTATTTGTCACGTTCAGTGTGTTCAGTGTGCCTGCTGAGTGAGTTGAGGTTAGTTAATTTCACTTCACCTACTTTCCTACCTCTTCTATATTTCTTTTTCCTCTATTTTTCTACTATCCTCTTTTCTATCCCCCCTTTATCACTCCCCGGCCCATAAGTAGCTGAGCCCTACTCTTCTTTAGGGTTACTGAAGAAACTTAGGAATTATTCTAGGACTCTAAGATTTCCGGTACCGAATTAGGCGGAACTGGAATTAGAGTGGCGCCTTAGATAATTCCCGTGTAGGACCCGTTACACCTCCATTCCCACCCCAACACACACACACTCACACACACACACACACACACACACTCACACAGACGCACACACACATACTCACACAGAAGCACACACAGAGATGCACACACGTGTGTAGCCGACGCGAGAGCGAGTCTTACAGTGCATTATCTTTTTTTATTATATTATTATTACTATTATAATAGTAATTACATTATTATTACATTATTATTACTTATTTTATTAGTTCCTTTTGAGTTTCTCTTGTTGTTATGAGTTGTCGTTACAATGTGCAGTTAAATGTATTTCGGATGGTGTTTTTATTGTTATTGTTGTATTCTGCTTGTTTGTTCGTTTTATTTTATCAAAAAACTAACAAAATTTATTTATTTACAAAATTTATTTATTTATAAATACATTTTTTTAAAAAGTGTTAGTTTGTCTGTTTTTTGATTAGTTGGGTTTTTTGTGTGTTTTTTTTCTAGATAGATGGCTTGATGAAGAAAAGCAAATTTATTACTTAATGCACCATCTGGAAATAAAATTTTGACTTGACATGACATGATATGACATGACATGCACACACACACACACACAGACACACACACACACACAAGTGCGTACACACTCACACACAGTGAATATTTAACTTACCAAATATAAACATGGCAGTCCCCTCAACATTTCCAGTCTGATCAGTATAGGTCCATCGACCCTGTAGAACGGAGAGAAGAAACAGATATAACTGCAAATGTCTGGGCCCAACCACACAGACACATGCACACACACACTCACACACACACATATATACAAGCACATGCACAGACACAGATACATACAAACACAAGCACAGACACAGACACATACAAACACAAGCACAGACACACAAACAGTGAATACTTCACTTAGTAAAACACTGCAATCCTCTCAACATCTCCAAAGTCAGATCCACCTAGGTCTGACACCACTGGGAACAAACACACCTGTAATGTCTGTACACAAATCTATCCATCCCTTAACCCCCCCCCCCCCCCCCCCACACACACACACACACTTAAACTCACACAGACACACAGTGAATACTTAACTCAGCAAAACACGGTAGTCCCCTTGACATTTCCAAGGTCTGATCAGTCTAGGTGCACCGATCCTGTAGAACAGAGAAACGCAAAAGTATAACTATGTGTGCATGCCTCCACCCCCCACCCCAACACACACACACACACACACACCACACACACAACACACACACACACACACACACACAAAACACAAGTATATATGTATGAGTGAATACTTAACTTGGAAAAAACACTGTAGTCCCCTCAACATCTTCAAAGTCTGTTGCATCTAGGTCCACCAACCCTGTGAACACACTGAATGAACAAATGTAACTCCTATTTCTGTACAACCCCACCCCCACTCCCACCCCCGGCCACCTACACACACATAGCGAATACATAACTTGACAAAATACTGCAACCCCCTCAACATCTCCAAAGTCAGATCTGTCTAGGTTTTAACAACACTGCAAACAGAAAAAATGAACAAATTAATGTAACCACAATATATGTATATACCCATCCCCCCACCCCGTCCCTCCCACCACACACATAGAATACTACTGCACCGAATCATCCAACAGCACCAGTCCAACAAGCCTGAATCAGACACAGCAAGAGGAGTCTGCCGTGTTACGTCGAGTATAACAATCAATAGACCTCAGCTACTTTATATATGGGGAATCTTTGAGTTGATGCTGGCACTGTGTGTTCATGTCTGTATGTATGTTGCAGAACCCACCCTTTGTGTTCACCACTCACACACACACACACACACACACACACACACACACACACACAAGCCTTTCTTTCCAGAACTCTCTCTTCTCTCTCTCTCTCTCTCTCTCTCTCTCTCTCTCTCTCTCTCTCTCTCTCTCTGTTTCTTCCTCACCAAACTGCAAATATTTTTATACACTTTTCTCACACTTACTATGTTTAGAATAAATCTTATATATGGTAGGAATATATCTATATTTATTAGTTTTCTTAAAATGGTTTTTGATTTTTAACTATGTCCATTAAGGTTTATTCAAAAAGTCTTTTGTAAGTTATGAACTAAACTATATTTCCTACATTTTATTTTTTTAAATACAAAAAACAAAAAAAATGTTCTTAGGAATATGCCTATGCTTTTTGTTTAAATTTTATCTGTCTTTATCAATTATCTCCTAAAATAAATGTTTATGTACCTCTGTCTTATTCAGACACGCAATGTCAGTGCTCAAAGCGTTATGATACAGTATCATAAGAGGAGCCTCATGAAATAATGACTGTGTGGCAGAAAAAAGCCATGACTATGAACTTACCAGTTAGAAAACAGAAACAGTAATCTCATTAACAAGAAAACAACACTCTGTGAAAACAACATTAAAATGTATGTATGTATGTATGTATTTTATTCTTTATATCGAGGACAATAGAATAAGCACTCGTGTGCTTTTTTACATGCAGTCCCCATATGTATGCAGTTTTGTCAATCTTGTCATCTGTTCCCACTGACACACAATGGCCTACTCTTACAAAAAGCGGAACAGGATTTTACGTGTGCGCAAGATGTTCTGCGTGCATTCACACACAGGGCCTCGGTTTATGGTCTCATCCAAAGGACTGTTGGGGAGAGTGGTGTCAACACTGATGTTAACTCCAGAGGAATTATCCTCTCAACAGGAATTGAACAGATTTGTCAAATAGCGAGCGCAATGTTCTGACCACAAGGCTATCCCGTCTCCCTGTAAAAATCCTCTTTACTGACTTCTATATGGCTATCAAAAAGGGGAGGGGTCAGTCTTTGGACCTATTCTGAAACTAAATCAGAATGATGTAAGGAAGATCATTCCAAAGAGAGGTGCTGTGTGAGAAAGCAGGTAAACCAATAGTTAAACATTATAAGCTGGAATGTGTACGAGTCTGGTACCAGAGGTAGCTGGAATGTAGCAAGGTGAAGAAGATCAGACAGACAAGAGGGACCCAGTCTGACAGACATTTCAAAGTGAAAAGTAGTTGTTGGGGGGGGGGGTGGGGGGGGAGGGTTGTGTTTTCTCCATGGGGAAAGCTGGTTCCAGTGGAACAAGAATTTTTTTGTAGAGCAGGATCTGGCTGTTTCTTTTCTTAATCTCAGTGACAGGTCATGCTACTGAAGTGCTTCAAACTCTCTTCTTCTCCTCCACTTAAGATTCTCTTCTTCTCCACTTAAGATTCTCTTCTTCTCCTCTTCAAACTCTCTTCTCCGTTTCAAACTCTCTTCTCCACTTCAAACTCTCTTCTCCACTTCAAACTCTCTTCTTTTCCACTTCAAACTCTCTTCTTTTCCACTTCAAACTCTTTTCTCCACGCTCTTCTCCACTTCAAACTCTTTTCTTCACTTCAAACACTTTTCTCCACTTCAAACTCTTTTCTCCACTTCAAACTCTCTTTTTCTCCACTTCAAACTCTCTTCTCTTCCAATTCTCTTCTCTGCTTTAGACTCTCTTCCCCATCTCTTTTCCACTTAAAAAACTCTCTCCTCCACTTCAAACTCTCTTCTCCACTTCAAACTCTCTTCTCCAATTTAAAGAAGTATGTGGGCCACTTGGTCCTCAGGTCTCTGACTTTCCTCATTCTGAAGAATTCGTTCATCCGTGGCTCAAACAGCCAGCTTCAGGGCTTCTAGGATGTCAGGTGGGGTCTGATCCAATACACACTCACAGGGACATCCTTGCTGGCCAGAGTGAAACAGATTTCTGTAGGACTGAAACTGCTCCTGCAGAGGTCTTCCTCCAGACATGGTGTACGGTCATGTCACTGATAGACAGAGACCATTCCAGACAACAGGGGACATGCGTGAGGAAAGTGGATCATGCAGACTGCAGTAGCCAATGGCTTTTATCAGGTCTCCAACTCACCAACACACGCCCAACAAAGCCTTCCTTTCCACCATAACCAAACTAACAAAGCCAGATGTCACAAAGCTAGATGTTTGGCTGCGGTCCCTATCAAGTCATGCAGCTACCATATGACATACTTGTAGAGGAAATACTAACAGTCTATAGTCCACCACATACATGACTTAAAAGTCACATGCATTAATTCAAATTTGTCTGATAATACTTTTAGTGAAAATGCATTAGACTGAAGAATACTGCACACTGAAACCACACACACACACACACACACACACACACACACACACAACAACACAACACACACTCACTCTCTCCCTTCCCCTGCCTCCTCTCTTCCCCACATGCATGCACACATAGACACACACCGCAAACACATGGGAACTAAATGTGAACCAAAAAAAAAGCACACGAATGCTTATTCTCTTATCCTCAAAATTAAAGAGTAAAATGATAATAACATTAAAAGCTCTAACTCCCAATCCCACTGACCAGGTACCCCACAGCAAGCACAGGTATGGCTTATCTCAGCACAGAGCAGGCACCCAGCCCACACTTGCCTGCTGTCAGTTCTGATACATCACCCCCCATCCTGCTCATTCAGTTTGAATTTTATGTTCTTATAAACGCCAAACAGCTACTTTTTTCATGTGAAAGAGTTTAACCCAGTGAAAACAATGTTTGTGATTTTACTCTACGACAAATATTATAAGCCTAGCAACAGATTGCCAGATGTTTTTCACCAGCTTCCTACAGACCCTTTACTTTCTACTATAACCAGGACAATATCCCTGATACAATGCTTTTAAAGGAAACCTACATGACACATTGTAACTGCTACAGTGATAGGAAGACTGACAGAGCACATCTCCTACAATCATTAGGAAGACTGACAGAGCACATCTCCTACAATCATTAGGAAGACTGCTAGAACACAACTCATCTCCTACAATCATTAGGAAGACTGACAGAACACATCTACAGTGCCTAGGAAGACTGACAGAACACATCTGTAATACTTAGGAAGACTGACAGAACACATCTACAGTGCCTAGGAAGATTGACAGAACACATCTGCAATGCTTAGGAAGAATGACAGAACACACTACTTATCTTCTACAATCATTCGGAAGACTGACACAACACATCTCCTACAGTGTTTAGGAAGACTGACACAACACATCTACAGTGTTTAGGAAGACTGACACAACACATCTCCTACAGTGCTTAGGAAGACTGACACAACACATCTCCTACAGTGCTTAGGAAGACTGACACAACACATCTCCTACAGAGTTTAGGAAGACTGACACAACACATCTCCTACAGTGTTTAGGAAGACTAACATGATTCTTGACCTATTCACGAGTTGGCTTCATTGTCAGCACAGAAGACCAATTCATCTTCAACCCAGCATAACATTACCAAGTGTTACCTATCTTAATCCTAATACGTTCTGAACACTGAACAACCCATTCAACCTGCTATGCTCAGGGAGAATAACACACTACAGCCCACCCCCCACCCCCACCCCGACCTTTTTTAAAAAATCCAATTTTTAACAAGTTGTCATTGCTTATACTACTTTTTTTTTTTAAAGTTGCTTAATGTGTTAATCTTTGTGTAACGGGTCCTACACGGGAATTATCTAAGTCGCCACTCCAATTCCCGTTCTGTCTGATTCGGTACCGGAAATCTTAGAGTTTTAGAATAATTCCTGGTTTCTTTAGTAACCCTAAAGAAGAGTAGGGCTCAGCTACTTATGGGCCGGGGAGTGATATAGGGGGGATAGAAAAGAGGATAGTAGAAAAATAGAGGGAAAGGAGAAATAGAGAAGAGGTAGGAAAGTAGGTGAAGTGAAATTAACTAACCTCAACTCACTCAGCAGCCACACTGAACACACCGAACGTGACGAATAACACCATTCATTCAATGTGACTCCAGACCGAGTAAATTGGGTTTATAACATATATTCCACAACACAACCTACAACACTACCACATTACACAAAACACCAATGACTAATTGTACTACAAGTACAATTAAAAAGCAACAAAAATATATTCTGTTCAGTTAATTACCAAATCAAGAATCAGTGATCAGTCTCAGATCAGGGCCATTAATAAAAAACAACAATGGTAAGGGTGGAGATTTAATGATGGGGCAAGCAGGTGTGACAGGGTAGAAACCCGACGATGTTCCTGTAATCAAAGAACATACACTGTAAAAAACATCACCACAAAATATCCATCACTGAGCTTGTTTACAACACAGCTCAATTACCAAAAGGCATTCTCACCCTATTCAATTTACCATTCTCATGAGAATTAAATATTCTCAGAACAATCTAACATCACCTCTAAAATTATTTCATAATTTTAGTAGTTAGTATTACACACGTTTCATTTACTTTAGAACAGATGATGGTCCATCCTATGAAACTGTGCAAGCATCCCAACATGTCTCATTTACTTTAGGACAGATGATGGTCTATCCTATGAAACTGTGCAAGCATTAATTAATAAGAAGGACTAATTTATTTTAAATAAATGTCCACAATGACATTCCAATGCCATTTCACCCATTCTAGAATTACTAAATGATTTATCACAAATAAATCACAATTCTAATAATAAAATCATCACTACATAATTTTAATAACTTGTCTCACAACATGTCTCATTTACTTTAGGACAGAGGATGGTCCATCCTATGAAACTGTGCAAACATTAATAAAAGGGACTAATTTATTTTAAATAAATGTCCACAATGACATTCCAATGCCATTACTTGTTTTAAAATTGCTACATGATTTATTATAAATAAATCACCATTCTTAATGATAGAAATAGGCCTTCACACCCATATATTTGTAGTGTAAAGCCACACTAGAATATTTCTAGCATTTTAATAATAGCTAAACAATATTCTACCAAACATTAAACTTGCAACAAAGACCATGATCGCGCCAAAATTTAACCCACGCTTCCTTTGTTCGAAGCGATCACGTACGTTGTACGTACGAAGTTACGTTCACTGTTAATTCACAGGTTGAAAGCCTGTGAAATTAAATCAAACATATAGATTTCCTGAACCTTCCAAAACTATTCTGAATTAAGCTGAAATTGGCTTAAACAGATAGTTTGATCAAAAACGAAGTTAACAAATAAAACAAACCTTAATCAGGAACATCTAGACTCAGGAGCGAGTCTCTGTCACGCTCCCTTCCCTCACTAGGCCCAGGCAGGAAGTGAGATTTAAAAAACAGAACTATCCCGATAGGCACTCTTTTTTTTTTAAGGGGCCATCACTCAACTCTACAAGGGAGTTACTGAACCTAGCGCTTAGTAACCCAAACACAAAAATACGTTTTGTGAGGGGGGTTACACACACCCTTCGCAGGAAAATGTTGCTATCTTTTTTTCCAAAAAAGTGCCAACATTTCAAACAAACAAAAAACTCTACCCTCTCAGGGGTAAAAAACCTTCAAATCTTCAGCTTGAACAAAAATGCATACCCAATCCAAGGTGGGTATCAACGTTTATCCTAAAAAATCATTTAAACAAAACCTTTTAAAGCCTCTACTTAATTTTAATCCTGCATATCTACCCAATCTAATTTGGATACTGAAAACAGAACAACACACAAAACATTCCACATTTTACAGATGTAGAAAATGTAAACCCGAACATGACTCTCACAAAGTCACACCCTGCAAATATGCAGCAAAACAAACATTCATAAAAACGTAAACTTGTAGACTCATAGTCACACTCTGCAAATTAGCAGCAAAATAGAAACATTCAAAAACATGGACTTGTGGACTCACAAAGTCACACCCTGCAAATAAGCAGCAAAACAAAAACCATACACAAGAATTACAGCAATCTCAAGACCACCCTTGGTTGCTGACATACACCCTCCTTCTCTTCCTGCAACTGTTTAGGTTGCACAGGAACAAAATCACACCTGTCGGTCAGATCCGGAGCTTTAACACTGTCAGGATCTCCATGCAAAATGGATCTCCTTGGTGCAGGCACTGGCTTCCATTCCGACTTCTCTGGGATGGACTTTTCCCAGCCAGGCCTACCCACACTAGACAAAGAACTCCTCTGACCAACTGGCAAACGCTTACGCCTTTTACGGGAGCCACCTTTCAGGGCATCCCCCCGGTTGTTGGTAAGAGGCTTGGAAGCACCAATGCCCTGACCACAACCGCCTCTTTCCTGCTTATCAGGAAAACTTGGACTGTCTTTTCCTCTGCACCATTTCCTTCTGGAAAGGTGAGGAAAACGGACATTATCCCGATGGTTGCCTCTAGAGCTACCATCCACAACCAATTTCTGGTCGCATACTTCCAGAACACCACCCTGACCACTTCCACAACCTCGCCGATGTGGCGGTATGTAGCAGCCGGGTTTGTCCCTGTAGGAGGATTTTTCGGGTTTTGCAGAAACCCCGTTCTTACTGACTTCGGCTTTAGTAGCCTTCTTTCTCCGCCTTGCCGACTGCGACTTGACCGGGCAATCACGAACAATGTGACCAACACCTTTGCATCGGTAGCAGGAACTTTTTGGCTTCTTTGAGTGGCCTCTGAGTCTCTCTGCTACCATGCTTGCCAACTCTTTACAGTTGATGGCCACCTTTTCCTGTTCCTGATGTGTCCGGCCCGTCACAGCTGACATAAGCACAGAGGATGATTCCTCTAACTGCCTGACTGACTTCAACAGCGAGGTCAAGTCAGGCGACGCAGAACCTGGTCTGCCGAACTGAAACTTCAGCTCTCGAGCCATAATGGGCTCCATCAACATGACACTGTTCATGAAGACAAAATACACTTTCCTGCCACATTCATCATCAGAATATAAATCATTCTTATTCAGATTAATGAAATTCATCCACACATGGGTAAGGAAAGTCAATGGACTATCACTTTCTGTCCATCCGCATCAGCAAGAACTCCGCCAGCTGTTCCACTTGGGTTTTAACACAGCCAAACACATCACTTAGACGGCTGACAATGTCCCTGGCAGAAGAGCAGGACTTGGCAAGCTCCCATGCCACACCACGCAGACTGCGCCGAACGCTGGCCAAAACATCAGAGGGGGAATCGTTCCCTCTCATCAGCACATCGACTTGCTCCTCCCACTTAGCGAAGTCGACCTCATCACCACCTGTGGGCCTCGATCCACTGAAGATGCCAAGCGGTGCCAAAGGCGTAGATGGCACCACGTGGACCTGGATCCTGGTCTGTAGCAGGGCTGCCATCTCAGCATCCTGCTTGTCGACCCTCTCCCTCAACAGGCGGTGACCTTCCTCCAGGGCAGTGAGCGTCTCCCGTAACCGCTGGTTCTCCTCCTCAACCGCAGTCACCCTCGCTCGTACCCCATCATCTCCCAGTTGCTTCATCTCTGGTCCCTCACTTCGACTGATCATGATCTTTATGGATGAGGAACCTGAACTTACAGTTAACGTTAATTTTCCATTAAAAATTTTGTTTTTTTTCTTTGGGAATTTTAAAAATTCCTACACAACTTTATCAAACTGTTAGCAAAAATTAATTTAAGCTAACCACAAAAATTACCAGAGCAATATTTCTGCTCTCAGCAAAATCACAGTTTTGCTAATCCTTTCCAAAATTTCACTTCCGTGAAATTCTAATTTTCTTCAACCAAAAATTTCACTTACTCTGTAAGCCAAAAATTTATTTAGCTAACAACAAAATTCTTTTTCAGAGCAAAATTTTTGCTCACTGCAAAAATTGAATTTTGCCTACACTTTTACTTCCAGTGAAAATTAAAATTTTCAAACACACACAAAAGACGTTACACCTTGTGAAATTCAAAGTTCCACAAATATCGCAAACTCCCACTCACAGTGGAGTTGCAGTTTCAAAACAGACTAAGAAAAAAAAACTCCCTAGCCCCACATTGGGCGCCAGAAATGTAACGGGTCCTACACGGGAATTATCTAAGTCGCCACTCCAATTCCCGTTCTGCCTGATTCGGTACCGGAAATCTTAGAGTTTTAGAATAATTCCTGTTTCTTTAGTAACCCTAAAGAAGAGTAGGGCTCAGCTACTTATGGGCCGGGGAGTGATATAGGGGGGATAGAAAAGAGGATAGTAGAAAAATAGAGGGAAAGGAGAAATAGAGAAGAGGTAGGAAAGTAGGTGAAGTGAAATTAACTAACCTCAACTCACTCAGCAGCCACACTGAAACACCGAACGTGACGAATAACACCATTCATTCAATGTGACTCCAGACCGAGTAAATTGGGTTTATAACATATATTCCACAACACAACCTACAACACTACCACATTACACAAAACACCAATGACTAATTGTACTACAAGTACAATTAAAAAGCAACAAAAATATATTCTGTTCAGTTAATTACCAAATCAAGAATCAGTGATCAGTCTCAGATCAGGGCCATTAATAAAAAACAACAATGGTAAGGGTGGAGATTTAATGATGGGGCAAGCAGGTGTGACAGGGTAGAAACCCGACGATGTTCCTGTAATCAAAGAACATACACTGTAAAAAACATCACCACAAAATATCCATCACTGAGCTTGTTTACAACACAGCTCAATTACCAAAAGGCATTCTCACCCTATTCAATTTACCATTCTCATGAGAATTAAATATTCTCAGAACAATCTAACATCACCTCTAAAATTATTTCATAATTTTAGTAGTTAGTATTACACACGTTTCATTTACTTTAGAACAGATGATGGTCCATCCTATGAAACTGTGCAAGCATCCCAACATGTCTCATTTACTTTAGGACAGATGATGGTCTATCCTATGAAACTGTGCAAGCATTAATTAATAAGAAGGACTAATTTATTTTAAATAAATGTCCACAATGACATTCCAATGCCATTTCACCCATTCTAGAATTACTAAATGATTTATCACAAATAAATCACAATTCTAATAATAAAATCATCACTACATAATTTTAATAACTTGTCTCACAACATGTCTCATTTACTTTAGGACAGAGATGGTCCATCCTATGAAACTGTGCAAACATTAATAAAAGGGACTAATTTATTTTAAATAAATGTCCACAATGACATTCCAATGCCATTACTTGTTTTAAAATTGCTACATGATTTATTATAAATAAATCACCATTCTTAATGATAGAAATAGGCCTTCACACCCATATATTTGTAGTGTAAAGCCACACTAGAATATTTCTAGCATTTTAATAATAGCTAAACAATATTCTACCAAACATTAAACTTGCAACAAAGACCATGATCGCGCCAAAATTTAACCCACGCTTCCTTTGTTCGAAGCGATCACGTACGTTGTACGTACGAAGTTACGTTCACTGTTAATTCACAGGTTGAAAGCCTGTGAAATTAAATCAAACATATAGATTTCCTGAACCTTCCAAAACTATTCTGAATTAAGCTGAAATTGGCTTAAACAGATAGTTTGATCAAAAACGAAGTTAACAAATAAAACAAACCTTAATCAGGAACATCTAGACTCAGGAGCGAGTCTCTGTCACGCTCCCTTCCCTCACTAGGCCCAGGCAGGAAGTGAGATTTAAAAAACAGAACTATCCCGATAGGCACTCTTTTTTTTTTAAGGGGCCATCACTCAACTCTACAAGGGAGTTACTGAACCTAGCGCTTAGTAACCCAAACACAAAAATACGTTTTGTGAGGGGGGTACATTTGTATCAATTAATCACAGCAAAAAGATAACCTTTATTACAAAAAAAGCTCCCACTAGGCAAATTGATGTCACAAAGACTCAGGTAATAGGACTGTGGTGATAGGCTCTCCTTCGGAAAATTGGTCTAAATTGTATACACACACACACACACACACACACACACTCACTCACTCACTCACTCACTCACACAATCTCTTGCACCAGTACAATACAATTCAGTATTGCACCCCCCCCCCCCCCCCAAGAAAATACTACAGGATAAAAGCATAACCAAAGAAAAAAAAATTAAAGGAAAAAAAAAAATTAAGGACAATAAAAAATGCAGTCTAATGGTCTGATACTCTACAATAAAACGTCATTAAAACAAGTCTGAAGTTTTGGGGGCAAAACATTTCGCCAAAAATATCATCTAATAACAGGTTTCAACACAATGAGACAAGTGTTCAACAAAACACTGAAACAGCTTTTACAACAGCTTTTACTCCAGTGTTTCTTAGGCAACATTAAAACTAGCAGTAAAATCACTCATTAACACAACACACATGCTCGCTTGCTCTCTCTCTTTACACACACACACACACACACACACACACACACACACACACACACACACACACCACATACACATCTGACAAAATTTACAAAAACTGCGTACACACCCCAAATGGATGAAAAAAAAAAAAAAAAAAGAGCACCTAAGTGCTTATTCCATTATCCTCAAAATAAAACAATAAATAAAATAGAATAAATAAACACACAAACACAACATTAACAGAGTGGTAAAAACTGCCAACAATAACATCCACTCGAGAGGAAAAAAAATCATAACTTTTGTCTTATAAAAAAGAAAGTTCACAAAAAAACAAAATAAACTCTCTAGCAAACAATGTATAACACAAAAAAATCAGTATATTCACATAACACACTTACTGATATGAAAGCATGTACACATATTTCATGCAATTTTTTTTCAAGCTTCTTTATAAGTGAACTTTTTTGTTTTCTTTTTTGACTCTGTTCTTTTTCTGGTCTCTTTTTCTTCTTTTTTTTCTTCTTCTTTTCTTTCTTTTTTCTGATTTTCTTTCTGTTCTTTCTGATTTTCTTTCTTTTCCTTTTTTTGTATTTTTTCTTCTCTTTTTGGAAGCTTTTTCATCTCTCTCTCTCTCTCTCTCTCTCTCTCTCTCCTCTCTCTCTCTCTCCCCCCCCTCCCTCCCTCTTTCTCACTCACTTCCCCTCCTTTCACTCACTCACACTCTCTCCATCCCCTTCTTTTTCTTTCTTCCCCCCCCCCCCCCCCCTTTCCCCTCTTTCTCTCTCAATCAGTTTTGGCAGTTGATGGCTCAATGACTCTTAGTTATCACTCAGTTTGGGGATAATGCTGACCATAATTAATCATGTAATTTTGTTTCAGTCATCTTATATTTCTTTATAAGTCCCAACAGATAGTTTACACGTTAATTTTTTCTATACAAATTATTTAACATCTTTCAGTACACTTGCGTTTTTTTTTTTTAAAGTCCCAAGAGATAAAATTGATATTTCATTCTGCAAAAAAATTACATTTTGAAATTTTACAAATTACGACTGGTGTGTGTGTGTGTGTGTGTGGTATGAAACATATATCAGTGTTTAATACCTTGCATTGCATCAATTGCAATTACAAGACAAAAAAGGCACCTTTATGCACAGACACACCAGATTGTACCCACATGCATACCACGCACACGCCCACACACACACACACACACACACATACACACTCTTCTAAAAAAAAAAAAAGATAAAATAAAATAATTTTTCTGGCCCTACACTATACACCGAGTGCATGCAGCTAAACAAGAACAGATTTTGGATCCAACCTTTTCCTTCTGCATCAAAACAGGGTAAACCTTTTTCTTGCTCACAAGCATAGTGCTACAGCAATGCAGGAGTGGTTCTGACAGTGATGGCACGCTACACTCTGTGAACTGTGGAAAAGGAGAGAACATTGGGTGCCCTCATTCCAGCCATCCCTGTGGCTCTCTCCACAACGTTGACCAGCCTGAAGATCAATGCACTCACTCCCTTTCCAGTGCATTGACAGAGACAGAGAGACAGTGTGTGTGTGTGTGTGTGTGTGTGTGTGTGTGTGTGTGTGTGTGTGTGTGTGTGTGTGTATGTGTGTGTGAGTGTGAGTGTGTGTGTATGTGTGTGTATGTGTATGTGTGTGTGTGCGAGTGCATGTGTGCGTGTGTGTGTGTGTGTGTGTGTTTTGCGCATCTGTATGTGAGAGAAAGAGAAAGTGTGTGTGTATGTACACGTGCTTGTGTAGTATCTATGGATGTGCTTGCGTGCATGCATGTTTTGTGTGTGTGTGCATGCACACGTGTGTGGACTTCAGGCTGA
Organism: Stramonita haemastoma; assembly: GCA_030674155.1. NCBI lineage: Eukaryota > Metazoa > Mollusca > Gastropoda > Neogastropoda > Muricidae > Stramonita > Stramonita haemastoma. Next base: position 52,528,796 of record CM060331.1, read on the forward strand.
AACTGGCCCTCAAGAGCTCATTCTGTCTTGCTGTTATCCATGGGACCCTGGGTTCCCTCCACCTCCTCCTCCACCAACTGTCACACCCACCTCCACCCCTGCAGAACAAGCCTGAAGGTGACAGCACTCCCCTCTGGGTGTGTCATGTCACCAACAGTGGTCTGCCCCTCTCCTCTCTCTCTCTCTCTCTCCATGACCTGGGGTGTGGCTAGCAAGACTGAGCAGTACACGGGGCCGTGGCACATAAAAAGATAAAAAATAATAAAAAATAATAATAATATAGTAAATAATGACAAATAAAAAAATAAAACAAATACTAAAATAAATAAGTAAATAAATATATAAAAAAAAATGATTTAAGTAAATAAATAAAAAAAAAAGACAATAATAACTATGTAAAATAATAAATAAATGAATAAATAAAAAAAAAGAAATAAAAGATAAATCAAATAACAAACAAAAATAAAAAAAAAAGTTATGAACAGTACGTGATGCCACCCAAACCACCGAGGCCTCGCCCAAGTTCCAACCCTGCAGTCACAAATCAGCTGAGTGTCTCCTGCCACAGACCACCCAAAGAAGGCAGCATCCCTTTTCAGAATGCCATGGCATCTGCGGTGGTCTGGTTCCATCAGAGTGTTGCGTGCCATCACTTGAGAACCACAACTACAACCCCTACAGCACAATGCCTGTTTAGTGAACAAGTACGACCAAATATGTCAAAAAAATAAACGATCTTCAAATTTCTTCATAAACTGATTGCTTCAATGTAAACTTTTACTTATCAGTTGTTTAAAGACTGTAAAAAGACTATTATGCTGAATTTTTGATACAGTATCTTTTTTTTGTAAAGTGATGTGTTGGTGGGGGGGGGGGAGGGCAGGGGTAAAGGGGGTTTTTGTGTAGTGCATAGGTGGCAAAGCACCAAGCCCTGCCTATGTGAAAGTGTTAATTTTAGTAAATGAGTGCATCAAACCACACCGGGAATGCGTGATATGTAGGTAAGGATTGAGTGTTGGGGAATTGTAGCTATGTTGTGTATATGACTCCACAAATATCACAATTAAAATCGCGGGAAACCAATCCAAATTCCAAAAAAACAAAAAAAGGAAAACCCCAAAAAATTTTTCC
>CM060331.1:52530026-52547526 GCA_030674155.1 Stramonita haemastoma
TCTGACTTGTGGTTGGCCCACCTGAGTTTAAGATTTGTGGTTGACCCTACATACCACATATCAGGATGTATCTTACATGTTAAGATGTATATTACATTGGGCGTTTTGCAGGTGATACTCTGTTTTATGTACGTTTTCTTTTATCCCATGGAGAAAAAAAATGTTGTATTCTGGCTGTGTTGACATGCGTCACAACGTTTGGCATTACATTTAAAAACTCCCTGATTGGTCTTATATCCTTGTTGGGTGATTCTGGTGGGGACTGTGGGCTTGTATATCTCCCCAAATTTCTTCTACGTCTATCTGCAGCTATGATTTGTTTCCTAGGAAAAATTGTTCTGTTTTGAGGATTAGAATAAAGGAGGTTGAGTTTTTTCTTATGATTTCTGATTCAGATGGGTACCTGGGGTCGTACTTAGTAACCCATGCTATTTTTTTCTGAGGCTTTTGTTTTTGTTTGTTAATTATAGCTTTTCTATCTCTGTTTGCTCCCTTCTCTAGCTCTCTTTTAGCCAGGCTATCATCCCAGCTGTTATTCTGTGCTATGCTACGCTATGTTACGCTATGTCATGCTATGCTGTGCTATGCCATACTATGCTATGCTATGCTTGCTGTGTTATGCAATGCTATGCTATGCTGTGTTATGCTAAGCTATTCTGCGCTATGCTACGCTACTTTACGCTGCACCTGAGACTTTGTTTATCATCACATCGGAAAGACTAGTACCTAGACCACCTCTCATGCCGCGTGAATGGGAGAGGGGAGGGACAGGGGGAGGGGCAGAAGTCATACTTCGGACAGAATACAAACCATGTCCTAAGGATGTCTGTATGGACGCCTAATCTTTGGACCACTGGACCACAATACTTACTCATCTTCACACACCACACACACACACACACACACACACACACACACACACACACCACACACACACAAAACACACACACACACACACACACACAAAACACAGAGACAGACACGACAGACTTCCCCGTGATTGAAGATGCTGCAGGGGATCAAATAATAATATCACTAATATAATATAATAATATAGATTCATGTGATATATATATATATATATTATAATATATATATATATATATATGAAAGCTGGGATCGAACCCTCAACCTTTAGATTACAAGTCCAACGCCCTAAAATGTTGGACTCGTAATCTAAAGGTTGCGGGTTCAGTCCCAGCTTTCGGCTATGGCGTTGTGCCCTTGGAAAAGGCACTTTACGTCTATTTTCTCACCCCACCCAGGTGTAAAAGGGGTACCAACCTTGTGTTGAGGGTCAACCCTGCGATAGACTGGCGTGCTATCCAGGGGGGAGTCTATGACTCTCTGTCGCTTAACGCCACAGAAAAACCGGGATAAGCACCGGCCTGATGAGCCTTAGGCTCGGGACAGACTTTAACTTTTAACTTTAACTTTTTCCTCAATGAAGGTTCATGTTTACGGTTTAGTGTGACTAACTGGGTGTGATGCTTTGCTAAGTATTATTTTTTCTTAAGGGTTCATGCCATGGTATCCTTCCTTAGCCTGAGTTGTGAGGTTTATCAATGATGAGAGTTTTTTTTAAAGCAACCAGTCCCCCCCTCCCCCCCCCCCCCCCCCAAGTAAGATATATAGCCGTACTCTGGTATCAGGGTGAATTGAAATTACAAGTCAAGTTTAACTGTCTTGTGAATAAAGAAAACAATACATAGTTCTGTTTACTTTTTACAGATCTAGCGAACTATTTTTTGTTGCTCTTGCAGTTGTGTGTGCGCGTGTGTGTTCTTGTGCATATGCATATTATGCCAGCATGCATGCATAAGTGTACACGTGTTTGCGTGCTTTGTGTTTGTGCCTGCAAGCACACGTATTTACGTGCATGTGTGTGAGAGGGAGACCAAAAAGCAAAACGTGAAAAATGTAGAATTTAATACAAAGGGAGACAGAAAGACAGAGACAGATAGACACTCAGAAAGGACAGGCAGACAGACAGGAGCAGACGAGATAGGACGTAGGCTGAGAGATAGAGAAGGAGTGTACTGTGTTGGGACCTGCAGGAAGGGGGTCATTATCATGATGTTCTGTTCACACTAGGCCATGATGCTTTCTCTGTCAGCCTCAGTCTGATGCTTATCTGTTCACTTCCAGTCAATGATGCTCTCTGTCACAGTTCAGTCAGATCTTAGTTCACTGTTCCAGTCATGATGCTATTTTCACTTACATGATGCTTTACTGTTCACACTTCCAGTCCATGATGCTTTATCTGTTCACACCTTCCAGTCAATGATGCTTTCTCTGTTCACAGGTCCCAGTGTGGCTGGCCAGGTGGTGGTGGTGAGGGGAGTATTGTCTGTACTGGAAGGATGCATCGTAACTGGTGACCATACTCCTACTCTAAAATGTGCATTCGCTGAAAAAGAAAGTGTCCACAAAATGAACTTCGTTTGCAGATCATTACAATATAATGCACCACAGTAAAGTACAGGGATGCTTCTACATGCCTAAACACAATAAACCGCACACACAACACAGCGTGCAATCGCATGATGCGCGAATACATATCCCCAAGAAAAGGGCGCATTTCGAGAAATGTGACAAAGGGCCGGTTTTTAAGTCACGTCCAATCTCGACTTTTGCACAGTAACTGACCCATGGCACCAATATATATGGCTTTACTGTATGCATAGTCACTTTACTAGCGTCTTTGATATGCGTGGCGCAGGTCTTGTGGCGAAACCACAGCACCGAAGAGAGCAGCCTGGCTTGAGTTTAGCAAGTTTGTCGGAACGAAAGCTTGTAAAGTGTACGCAGTGATGCGTCGTTGTAAACATACTACTACTACTACTACTACTACATACTACTACTACTACTACTAACTACTATACTACTACTACTACTACACTACTACTACTACTACTACTACTACTATACTAAAAACAACAACAACAACAACAACAATATTAATAATGATATACAATATAATGCACGACAGCAAAGTGCAAGACCGCACGCACGCACTCACACACGCGCACGCACGCACGCACACACATGCACACACAGAGTGAATACATGCATAATGTGCTTTGATAGGTTTGAGACAGTCAGACAGACAGTCAGCAGGAACATTGCTGAAGTAGCCTACACATCCACTACCCAAAGTAAGCCTCTGTGCATAGAAAATCCCAAACGGTAAACCATTCGTGACCAGCTGAACAAAGCCTTGAATCTGAAGGCTGCTGTGGCTGTGGTGTCGTTAAGTGGTCAGTGTCGTAAAGAGAACATGCTCAAGAGAGGTAAAGGCCTCCCTCAGTTCTAAAGCCTCCTGTGGAATTTGGTCAACTTCTCCTTTCCTTGACCAGACGGGCTACTATGCACAGACTGCACATTGCAAAATTAACGAATCCAAATCTGAAATTCTCCCTGTGAGAGTGCAATATCAATGCAACAGATTTTCCTAGGTAAGTCAGGGAGTCTTTACTGGTTCTGAGTTTTGCAGTCTTTACTTAGATTTTATCTGTATAGTATCTTTTTATGGCCATCATTTTGGGTCAGTTTTTCAAGCGAATTGATAAAGAACGATGTGCTCGTCAGGTTAGAAATAATTTCCAGCTACATTTAGAACAGTTTTTGCAGTTGATGGTCTTACTCCAGTTAGGGACATGAAACACATTTAGCGACACAACACTCACACGTGCAAACCGTGTCTCTGTTGAGGGAGTTGGGGTGTTGTTGATTTGATTTTTCTTTTCTTTTTTCTTTGGCCATTTCAAACGGCCTGACATCTGCATGTAGTGTGGACCACTTGAACAGCTGGGAAAACAAACTGTGTGAATTTTGAACATCAACATAGCGTTTTGGCTGTTGACTTTTTTTTAATAAGGACAATGGTGGAAAATAATAATGGTAAGTACTTTTTTGATTTATTTATTCATTTAATCATTCTTTCTTCTATATGGAAGATAATGGAATAAGCACTCATGTGCTTTTTTACATCCAGTCCCCGTGTGTGTGCAATTTTGTAAATCTTGTCATCTGTTTCCATCGGCACACAATGGCCTACTCTTACAATAAGCGAAACAGGATTTAACGTGTGCGCAAGATGTTCTGCGTGCGTTCGCACACGGGGCCTCGGTTTATAGTCTCACCCGAAGGACAATTGGGTAGAGTGGAGTCAGAACTGATATTAACTCTAGTGGAAAATTCCCTCGACCGGGTATCAAACTCGGGTCGTCAAATTGCCAGCGCAATGTTCTGACCATTAGGCTATACTATAGAAGTAGCTACTCAGTAACTAGGCCTTAAGGTATCGATTAGTGTTTGCTTTAAAACTTGGGGGGGGGGGGGCCCTGCCTTATAAATTTCTTGACAACTGCTGCAAAGCAGGGAGTGATTTGGTGCGTTCACAAACGGGACCTCGTAAGAGTCTGATCTAGTCTAATTGTCATAAACCAACCAGGTGTTGGAAATCTGACCGGCACAGCTGTGTTATGAAGCAAAAGGGTTTGGTTTAACACACACACACACACACATACACACACACGCACGCACACACACACGCACGCTTGCACGCACGCACACACACACACACACACACACACACACACACACACACACACACACAACAAAAACTGAACGGCACAGCTATATTATGAACCAAAAATGTTTGGTACGTCACACACACACATACACACGTACGCGCGCGCACGCACACACACACACACACACACACAACACACACACACACGTACGCGTACACACACACGTACGCGTACGCACACACACACACACACACACACACACACACACACACACACACACACACACAACAAGGGGGTATAAACGTATAAGTGTGTATTATGTTTTTATTTTCATCTTTTTTCTTTTTTTTTTAATATTCTTTCCCCTCCCCCTCCCCTCCCTGTCCGGTATCACTGTATGTGGAAGGACGTAAACTTGAAGACTACTACTACTACTACTACTACTTCTACACACACACACCACACACACACACACACAACACACACACACACACACACACACACACACACACCACACACACACACACACACACACACACACACAGCCAGACTTTCTAGGCAAGATTGATTTTGATCATGACGTTGAAGCAAAATGTAAGGACAAGTTTTTTCGTGGGCTTAAGCCCTTTACTTCTTCCCCCCCCCCCCCCCCCCCCCAAAAAAAAAAATAGAAGCGTACATCCCTACTCATATAATAATGCTTGACATTGGAAAGATGTCGGGGTGCTTCCCTTCTTCCTACAGTTGGTTTTTCAATACTGATAAATAAAGGCAGCTACAGAATTAGGAAATGGACAAAGAATTTTGGAATAAACGATCTTTGGTAGGCGGGCATCTTTAAAGCCAGAGGTGCAAATGGACATCTCGTGTATTAAGACATGTTCATGCATTTTCTTGAAGAAAGATTTTGCAGAGCACTTTTGATGTTATCACAACGGAACTGCTAATGATGTTAAAGGAAACCATGCGGTTTTTCCTTGTGGTTTTAATGTTTGTGAGTTTAGCATCCATATGATTTTTTTTCGCTCCTCGGCTAGTGCTCCGAGGTTCGATGAAGAGATTTTGCGTATGCGACCGTTTTGGGTCACCGCTAAGGTATTTGCATTGTGACTTAGGAATGATGTCTAAACATGACACAAGTGTGCATTCAATTTTTAAAAAATCATCTGTCCCTACCGACACTGATCGGCCTACTCTTTCCAAAGGCGGAACGAGTTTTAACGTGGTGGTGTTGTTCATTTTAATGTCTATCCACACTTGCTGATATTAAACATTTTTATCAACCCAGTTCAGATTGCTTGACTCTACATTTATGAGTTGTGTTGGGCTTTTTCTTGACAGAAAATGTGGACTGTAAGGAAACAGATAATTTGATATCTGAATACAATAACGTTGCGTGTCATTACTCATAAGTTAAAGGCTAGAGATTTGAATCTTATATGACAGCTACGATCAATGATGTCATTAATGGTGTCCATTACTGGTAATTGGGTGGATCAGTGGACCAGCGATCATACCCGTTTTTGCCCGAAACTTTACCCTATCCACAAGATTGTGAGTGGTCGTCTGCGTGCAAGTCTTTCGGATCAGATGATGAACAAGGCCCTGCGTGTAACACGCTTTCGACACTAAGAAAGTGATCTCTAGCAAAGTTCTGTTCAATATAGCCACTCTGATAGGGAAATAAATACGCTTAAAAGGGGGACACTTTTTTTATTAGTACTGCTCTTGTGGCGACCTACTCTCCCCTGGGAGAGAAGCTCAAATTTCTCGCAGACAAATGTTATTGATTGATAGTGGAATTCAATTCAATTTTCAATTCTAGTTCAATTCAATTACGAATTTACTCTGCAATGATTCTGAACTGTTTTACGAAAAAAGAGAAAAAAAAACCTGTCATTGTTATAGCATAGGTGTCAATTTGTAATACATTTGAGACTATTTTAACATGGCTGTATAATTTTTCACTTACCTTATAAACCTATGTTTTTTGTTCAGGTAAAACTGGGTGGCCAGGCGCTCTGCCCTGACATCACAGACACCAGAGGAAGATCCGGGTTAGCAACAGGAAGGACCAGACAAACCTCAACATCAAGGACCAAACAAACCTCAACATAGACCATAACAAACCTCAACATGTCCACACAAACCTCAACATGTCCAGACAAACCTCAACATGTCCACACAATCCTCATGTCCAGACAAACCTCAACATCACGGACCACACAAACCTCAACATCAAGGACCACACACAAACCTCAACATGTCCACACAAACCTCAACATTAAGGACCAGACAAACCTCAACCTGAAAGATGCCTGCAGCAGCATCCCCTGAGGGAGGAAGATCCGCACTCCGCTCTTCAGCCTCCCTCCCCTACCATCATCATGGCCACAGATTCCAGAGAACAGGTATGTAAAACAAGGCGTAGCTATGGAAAAATATTCTTCCGAATTCTGTAAAAAGAAAAAAAAGAAGGGAGAAACAACCACCATCTGTTTTCAGATGGTTATTTATAGTTTAATTCCAAGTTACCGGATGTGTATCTGAAACAGTATTTGGAAAGTTAAACTTTTTTCTTCAGAAGACGGTGTCAAAGAATAGTTGAATTTTTTTTTAAAGTAAAGAAACAATTTTGGCAATCTCATAAAAGTAGACGATTTTTTATGTTGTTTTGGTTGTGATACAGTATGCTACTACATGAGCTAAACGGGGACGGGATAGCCTAGTGTTCAAAACATTGCGCTAGCAATTTGACGACCCGGGTTCGATTCCCGTCCGAGGGGATTTTACCACTGGAGTTAACATCACTGCTGACACCACTCTCCCCAAAAGTCTTTCAGATGAGACTATAAACCGAGGTCCCGTGTGCGAACGCACGCAGAACATCTTGCGCACACGTTAAATCCTGTTCCGCTTATCGTAAGAGTAGGCCATTGTGTGCCTGTGGGAACAGATATTTACAAAACTGCATACACACGGGGACTGGATGTAAAAAAGCATGTGAGTGCTTATTCCATTATCCTCAATTTAAAAGAATAAAATAAATAAAATAGACATTCACATCAGAGGAGTGCCGTTGTATATTCACTACCACCACAAGAGCAGCGCCACCCATTATTTATTTTCCTGTCTGCAACTGTATTTGTTTCCTTATCAAAGAGATATTTTCTCTGAAGAATTTTGCCAGGGACAACCATCTTGTTGCCGTAGGTTCTTTTTGGTGCGCTAAATAATTGTGTGCAACACACGGCACCTTGGTTTATTGTCTCTAATGGATGGGGGAAAATGTTCGGCCCAAACAGGGATGGAACCACTACATGATCTGGCTGTTGACTTTGGCTGTTGACTTTGGCTGTTGACTTTGGCTGTTGACTTTGGCTGTTGACTTTGGCTGTTGACTTTGGCTGTTGACTTTGGCTGTTAAGTTTGGCTGACAGACCACATGGTTCACAGCACACATGGGTTGTACAAACTTTAGTCTGATAGACATGAGCAGAAATGGCAGATGAGATTGATCAAAAGAAAAAAAAATGATAATAATGTATAAACAAGTAAAAAAAAAAACACACACACAAAAAACCTAGACAAATACAAAATGAAATCCGTTAACAAACAAAGCACACGTGCCTCAAAATGTCTCAGCTTTCTTGTGCTTTAATAAAACTGCATCGCTTTGCATGCACACTGAGGTGAATACAGGTATGTTCACCGGGTTGTGCCAGAATTGCTGATGTTTTTAGAATACATAATGTTTCAATAAATTTCTTTCAGTATTGAGATCACTTTCCATGTCAAACACAAAAGACAAGGAGTGCCCAAAACAATGAAAGCGTTAAGTTTGTAAAAGTTAACATTTTTTTCTTTTTGCAAAATCAAAATCATCCACAATGTATTGACAATGAAAATTTCCCATGGACTAGTAGCGAATTTTTACGTGGCAACAGTGAAGATACGTTTTCTCTTTCCCCTCTGGCTGGTGGCCACACGGCGGCCTGACATTGATAGTCCCCCTATGGACTTTTGACCCTGAGACAGCCAGACATGTCTTTGCATGGCTGGGGCGGAGAGTTTGAAATTAGCAGGGCGGGAACAGTAGGACTGGAAAGTCACAGAAAATGCAGCAAAACAAAAAAAATTAATGTTCGAACACTACACCCCGTAAGTTCTTCACATAAGACTTTAAACCCAGAATCTGTATACAAACATGTGCAGAACATCTTATTTATTTATTTATTTATTTATTTATTTATTTATTTATTCTTTTACGTCGAGGTTAATGGAATAAGCACTCATGTGTTTCTTTTTACATCCAGTCCCCGTGTGTATGCAGTTTTGTAAACTATCATCCGTTCCCACTGGCACACAATAACTTACTCTTTCGAAAAGTGGAACATAATTAAACTTGTGCGCAAGATGTTCTGCGTGCGTTTGTACACGGGACCTTGGTTTATAGTCGCTTGCAAAATGACTTGAACACATGTCAGAAGTTTTTTCATAGAATATCTTGTGCATACGTCAGAAGTTTTGGTAGAATGTGTGCAAACACATTAAAAGACTTTTTATTTTGCATAGAGCATCTTGCATATACGTCAGATACTTTCATGGATTATCTTACGCACACGCATGTTAAAAGACCTTATGGTAGGACATCTTGCACACACGTTAGAAGACTTTTTTTATATTTTTAAAGGATCTGCCAAAATAAATGGTAACAAGACAGGATTATGGAACCAAGTATAAATAATGACAACCCATATATATATATATATATATATATATATATATATATATATATATATATATATATATATATATATATATATTTAGCTACCTCTCACAGTTTTGTAATGGGTATTGTGATATAGATCTCTAGTAGCCAGTTGCTCATTTTTTCCCCCAGGCCTTCTTCACTCCTCCGGGACCTGTCCACTGCAGGCTGTGAAGACACCAGCAGCACGATGCTGGAGCACAGGGCCCAGTGGACTTGTCCTCACCCACATGACTTGACTTGACTTATGTAAGACCAATAGGGAGGACGGGTAGACTGCTGAAGATAAAGGCAAAGCTTGAACACAGTCCTGAAGGGTCCAACTTCTGGAGGGCAATGTACTCAGTAAAATTCTCTGAAGGTCAAAGTCCTAGAAAAATCCCTGAAAGGCAAACTCCTGGAAAAACGAACCCCTAAAGGGCAGCATCCTGAAACACAAACCCTAAAGGACGGCATCCTGCAAAACAAGTTCCTGAAAGGCAGCAACATGCAAAACGGGCCCCAGAAGGGCAAAATCCTGCATGTAAAACAAGGCCCCTGAAGGGCAAAATTCTGCATGCAAAACAGGCCCCTAAAAGACAAAATTCTGCATGCAAAACAGCCCCTTGCAAAACAGGCCCCTGAAGGGCAAAATCTTGCATGCAAAACAGGCCCCTGAAGGGCAAAATCCTGCATGCAAAACAGGCCCCTGAAGGGCACACTCCTGAAAGACCAGCCCCTGAAGGGCACAGCCATGAAAGATCAGCCCCCGAAGGGCAAACTCCTGAAAGACCAGCCCCCGAAGGGCAAACTCCTGAAAGACCAGCCCCTGAAGGGCAAAATCCTGAAAGACCAGCCCCTGAAGGGCACACTCCTGAAAGACCAGCCCCTGAAGGGCACACTCCTGAAAGACCAGCCCCTGAAGGGCACACTCCTGAAAGACCAGTCCCTGAAGGGCAAATCCAGTGCAGAGCCTAGCATTGCTGCCCAGGGATCAAGGACTAAATCCCACTTGGCTGAACATCAAAGTTGATAGAAGTTTGGGGGCTTTTGCACCAGAGTGGGGTCTACATGACCTCCTGTCTCTGAAACAATTCCGGGATCAAATGCGATGAGAGCAGTGAGGAGGCTGTGGTTTCTGTGGACATCTGATAGTCGACATGCAGCAGCATGTGAAAGGTAAGGAAGGCAAAGCCTCCTGCCATGAAACCGCTACCATGCGTACTTCACAGGTATACCTGTACTGAGTACAACCTGTCAATGCCTGCGTGCATCATGTTCACAAATGTACATGGGTCCTTCACACTTCCCAAGCTCGAATCGGAATTTGTCCCTGGAGTTTATGTAAGGCTCAATGATCGCGGATTTCAGAACTTCATCAGGAGCCTCTGAACCTTACTCTGTGATCACACACATTGGCAGACTAGGCGGTCGAGGTCTGGTGTCCTAAACTGGCAGAGCCAGAAAAACCCTTGCACACAGTGCTGAAGGGGAAAGGACACATCCAGCCCCCAGACTTTGTTCAAGCATATGCTCGACCTCCCGGGTCTCTTCCCTCTAGCCCTGATTCCTTAAAAGTCTTAGCATAGATGTCAAAAGTCATGTGGGTCATCTTAGTTCTCTGGCCCTGTCTCTGACGCCGTGACTGCTACACGTATCAAGACTTAACAGAGGTAAGTGCACATGCAAGGTTTTGTGTGTTTTTTCGCTTTTGCTTTTCGTGGTACCACTGTGAAGTCTTAGATTTATGTTGGATATTTCCGTCTTTACATAACTTACCGAAAGCAGACAAATCTTCCAGACCTTCATTGTGAATTTTGGATATTTTCCATGCTTGTACACACAAATGAAAGTAAAGCCCTAGCAAGCGTGGATATAAGTTATGAAAGATGATGATCAAAAGTCCCCCTGATCTGTTAAGTACTGTCAAGATCAAAGCTGAGTACCAATGATTTCTGACTTGTGACAATTAGAAATTCGTCACCTTAGCTATTTTGCTACTTGTACCTGTGGGTACATAAATGAACAAAATGACACCTGTACTTATTGTATAGGATGCGTATCTTTATATGAAGCTAGTCAAGACAGCAAATAAAGCAGATAAGTTAATATCGAAGACATAAGAGTAATTAATGTAATTTTAAAAAATCTCCTCCTCCTCCTCCTCATCATCATCATTCTTGTTCTTGTTCTTCTTGTTCTTGTTCTTTTTGTTTTTCTTGTTTTTGTTCTCTTCCTCCTCCTCCTCCTCCTCCTCCTCCTCCTCCTCCTCCTCCTCCTTCTTCTTCTTCTTCTTCTTCTTCTTCTTCTTCTTCTTCTTCTTCTTCTTCTTCTTCAAGCGCTTTGATTTGTTTTTGAAAAATATAGCGCTATATAAATTCCATTTCTCGAAGCTTCTTCTTCTTCTTCTTCTTTTTTTTTTTCTTTCTTCTTCTTCTCTTTAGTAATAGAAGTAGAGAGAGTAGAAGTTGTAGTCGTTGCAGAGGCAGTAATAGTTGGCCCGGACCAAACAAATTGTCAGCAGTTGTGAGGAAAACGCTTAGACACCATTACTGGATAAAACATCCGTAAAAATTGTGCATTATTTTTTTTTAAGAATAGATAATACATTAGTATACTTTCTCTCTGTCTCTGTCTCTCTCTCTCTCTCTCTTCTCTCCTCTCTCTCTCCTCTCTCTCTCCTCCTCTCTCCCTCTCTCTCTCTTCTCTCTCTCCACCCCTCTCTCCCCCACTCTCTCTCCCCCTCATCTCTCCCCTCTCTCTCCTCTCTCCTCCCTCCCCCCCCCCCCACACTCTCTCTCTCTCTCCCCCTCTCCCCCCACTCTCTCTCTCTCCCTCTCTCTCTCTCTCTCTCTCTCCCTCTCTCTCTCCCTCTCTCTCTCTCTCTATATATATATATGTATATTGCGCGCATGAAAGCATTTACTTTAAAAATGACTCACCTTTTTGTGTAGAAATCCTTCCGTCAGCAAGACTGTTCCCGTCCTAGGTACTTCAATGCCTGAGGATGCGGCACGAGCAAGTGGAAGAACCGAATAAGGTAATGCATGTACGTCATCTGTTGTTCTTGTTGCTGTTGGGCGTTTCTGTTGCATGGTAACTTGTGTTGTATAATATTAACTCTCTCTCTCTCTCTCTCTCTCTCTCTCTCTCTCTCTCTCTCCTCTCTCTCTCTCTCTCTCTCGCTCGCTCGCTCGCTCGCTCTCTCTCTCTCTCTCTCTCTCTCTCTCTCTCTCTCTCTCTCTCTCTCTCTCTCTCTCTCCTCTCTCTCTCTCTCTCTCTCTCTCGCTCTCTCGCTCGCTCGGGGACGGATAGCCCAGTGGTCAGAACAATGCGCTGGCAATTTGAAGACCCGGTTCGGGTCCGGTCGATGAGATTTTTCTCCGGGAATTAACACCAGTGCTGACTCCACTCTCCCCAAAAGTCCTTCGGATGAGACTTTAAACCGAGGCCCCGTGTGCGAACGCACGCAGAACATATTGCGCACACGTTAAATCCTGTTCCGCTTTTCATAAGAGTAGGCCATCGTGTGTCGGTGGGAACAGATGACATTTACAAAACTGCATACACACGCGGACTGGATGTAAAAAAGCACGAGAGTGTTTATTCCATTATCCTCGATATAAAAATCAATCAATCAATCAATCTCGCGCTCGTTCTCTCTCGCTCGCTCTCTCTCTCTCTCTCTCTCTCTCTCTCTCTCTCTCTCTCTCTCTCTCCTCTCTCTCTCTCTCTCTCTCTCTCTCTCTCTCTCCTCTCTCTCTCTCTCTCTCTCCTTTGGTGACACAAGACGTGTTTTGGATTGCTCTGCGTAATGTGCCAATTTTTGAGTGTTTGAGGACAGTCATCTTTGTGATTTTTTGCACATGTCTTTTTAAGAGTCATGTCAACGTAAAAGTGTCAATATTTTTGTTCTGGACATCAGGTGTACGCCGTAATTAATAAATAATAATTTGATAATTTCATATGAAACAATGAAGGAAACTTAATCTGAAGGTTGTTCACAAAAACATAAACAAAACAGTGTGTGGTGTGACGAGGTTAACTGTGGAATCTGCACGTGCAGCTGACAACAGGTGTGATGTTGGATTCTGTGGGTTAACGGCTGCACTACAAGGGTAAGGTGAATTATGAACAAACATTAACACGCTTCCTTGGTCCCCTGTCCAGCGATGTTGGCTTGTCTAACTAATGGTTGCAAGCGCTATTTATTTTGAAATAAACTGTCATGTCATAGATCAGGACTATGACCAACACCCCTTCTACATCAGATAGAAAATTACAGCCCACCCTGGACTGCTTACAAAAGACTTTTTCTTGCTCAGATAAAGAAATTGTCACCTGGAGAAACTCTCTTTTTTACCGCTATGCGTCAATTAAGAGTGACTCAATCAAAATAGACAGAGAAGACTACGACCATAAAGATAACTTCCTTTCTCTTCCTCTGTGGATCGATGACCCCATACCACTGGGCCTAGCCAAATCCGTCATCCGCATTTACTTTCATGGATCTAAACGTGTGACTCTTTCACTTTACTTTCCACGTCAAAGCACTGGCACTTTTTTGTGCCAGGGTGTAGACTGCAAGCAATGGGACGAAAAGGAATGTGAAGTCTTAAAAGGCATAGTAGCTGAGTTTTGTCTCAATGATGATGTATTGACATTGCAGAGTGCTCTTATTTCTGCTCCATTTTCATTCCTTACAGAGGACGGTAATGACGTCTTGTTGTCTGCTCCTGAGTGTGGTCAGAGTGGAGGTAGTTTCCTCCCTCCCCGTCCCCTTTTTCAGCATCTACCCTCTTGCATGTTGATGAAAGCATGCTTGAACATATGTGTGACCTTTCACTTGTATCCCCCCTACCACAATCCTTCAAAGCAAACCAGGTAGACACTGGTGAGGTGGAGAGTGACCGTGTTTCTCATGGAGGTGAGGACCAGTGTGTTTCGGAACTGCTGGAAACTCCCTCCCCCACGGTTTCTAGGAGAACAAGGCACAAAATGACCCGAAAGCAGACTCCAAAACTAGCAAAATCAGTAAAACGCTATCGCAGACGAACCCTGTGCCCATCTCAAGATGGGAGCAGGATTCTATCTGATAAACTGCAGAGTATAGAAACAAGTCTTGGCTTGATACTGAATAGTCAGTCGGAATGTGATGATAACCTTCTGTCTCGACTGCAAGATTTAAAGGTCTCCATAAAAAATGAACTTAAACATCATGTTGACTGTAGAGTAGAATCCTTACAGTCAGTGATTGATGATTTAAAAACTAGTGTCTCAAGCCTGCAAACTACACTCAACAATCTTACTAAAGAAAACCATACTTTAAAATCCTGCCTTGGTTCAATATCCTCTCAGCTAAAACAAACACAGCAGAAATCATGTACAGTAAAGAATGCATATACACAATGTAATCCTCCGCAGAGTCAACCAGACAAATCCCAAAAGGTCAATGGGAAATCGGAGTGTGTTTCTAGTGATTCTTCAGCCCTCTCCCCACCTGAACACACCACAGTGAATGACAAAAGCTCTAACCATTCCCCCAACTCACATGCTGTTAGTAATGAGAAAGATGAACAAGGCACAGAGATTATCAATGTGTCTGTGAGAAACCGTTTTCAAGTCTTTTCAGATCAAAATCAGGGACAAGATACCCCTGAGGGTATAAAACATGATTTCCATCCCCAAAAGGATATACCTGCCTCTCCGAAAGTCATAAATCCACTTCAGCATGAAAACTCACCTAAAAAATCAGATGCAGAGAAAACTGTGGAACAAACATTAAACAATCTGACCATCCCTGCCAAGGCTTCCTCTGTACTTATTGGGGATTCAGTATTAAAACACATAGATCCAAAAAGGTTAGAAACGCAAAATAGACTGTTCAAGATATGCATTCCAGGACTTTCAATTTTAGACATAATCAAATGGCTGCAAAATTTAGTGAAACATGATCAAATTCGCACAGTTATCATCCATGCAGGTGTCAATGATTGTCCTAGAGGACCCATATCTGTTCGTGAATGGAATGAACTCATTTCTTCATGTAAAAACTGCTTTCCATCAGCCTACATTGCCATCAGTTCCATTCTTCCTGCTCGAGGAAGACACCAATTAAATAATTCAATAGCACCATCCAACAGAAACCTCTACACGGCCTGCACAAGCATGCAGGTAGACATGATAGACAATTTTAGAACTTTTGTCACTTTACATGGTGCTCCTCGACAAGCTCTGTACAAAGATCCTATTCATCCAAGTTTCAAGGGAACAGCCCGCTTGGCAATCAACTTTAAACAAATTCTCCCCCAACCTTCCCATTTACCTTCACAAGAATCCTCTGACAGCACAGGGCCTATTAATAGACAAAGAAATAATTTTCGTAACCATCCTTTTGTTAATGGAAACACCAGACTCAGGAACAATCCCGACAATAGAACTGCATTAAACAGTCTAAACAATGTCAGAGTATCACAGGTGCCACTCACATCAATGGATGAATTCCCACCATTGACCTCAGAAAGAAGTGACCAGGTGACAAAGAGCAAAGCTGGTCACCCTCTAGATTTCACACAAAGGTCTAGAGCTCCGGAATCCACTGGGAGTGTGACATTCTCAGAAGGAAGAGGTCAACCCCAGACTGGTGGAGATTCACGACCACTCTTCCCACTGCCCCAATTTTCCTCATATTTCCCTCCTCCACTTCCGAACCCTAGTTACATGGCTCCAGAGGCCCCTTATCCCAGACTCCCTTACCACTTTCCTCACCATGATGTTCACAGTAGAGAAATCTTGCAGAGACCTGCTAATTTTCCCGTGGGGTTTGCTTCTCCTGGGATGAACCCTCCTCCACTGTACAGCTCTGATCCACGGGCCTGGGTTCCTCCTATCCTGCTGGCCACTACAGCCAGCAGCTAGTGGACCTTGCCACACAGCTGGCAGCTCAGCAAGGTCACAGACAACCTGTCAGTTGGTAACCTTTAGTGCCTCCAATAATCACTGTGTGTGTGTGTGTGTGTGTGTGTGTGTGTGTGCGCGTTTGTGCGTGCGTGCTTGCGTGAGTGCATGACGTGCATGTGTGTTAGAGAGGTGTGTATTGTTATGCAGGCCACATGACTACGCGGACTGGGGGGCTGGGGATGAAAAGCTGCAGAAGCTATACAGTTTTGTCCTTTGACATACGCTCTGCCACAACTCATTGTGTGTGGTGGCAAATCATTTAAGCTCTTTCATTTTGTATCTGAGTCGTGTTTGTTCCTTTTCTATTAATACATATTGTATTCATTCTACTTACATTGTCTTTTCCCTTTCTACATTCTTCATTGGTTTTTGTGATCGTTTGTTTGTTTTTTTCTTCTTCATCTGTTTTAGGGATTTGTGCATGCGTGAGGTTGTGAAAAGTCTGCCTGTGACGACAATTGAGACTTGTAAATTTATATGCCTGTGTATATGCGTTTGTCTGTGTTGGACAAGAAAGTAATATACCAATAATATGTCATATCATCCTAATGCACGAAAGTGGCTGACCAAATTTGGCTTTAAAGCAGGTTATCTCAATGCTTGTCACCTGCTTAACAAATTATCTGATATACCTCCCATCCTTTCCAATGCTGACAATTGTTTTCATGTCTTTTGTTTTTCAGAATCTCGTTTGTCTGATGTAGTTTCAAATGATACTGTTTCTATTCCAGGATTTAATACAATTAGAAGGGATGCAAAAGCAAGATTAGAAACAGGACTAATAGCATATGTGCATCAGTCTATAAACTACAAGCAGATTAGTAATTTTGATAAGTATGGAATTGAATGTGTATGGCTGCAAATCCATTTGAAAGGATCAAAACCAATGCTGGTTGGTTTCTTATACAGAAACCCAGATGAGCGCACAGAGTGGTTTGATCGTTTTGAACAAATGATGGACGACGTTTCGAGCCATTCAACTGAAATTATCTTGCTAGGTGATTTTAATATTGATTTATGTAAACCTCACAACAAATGGAAAAACCTATATGAATCATATAACCTTTCACAATTAATTAACACCCCAACAAGGAAAATGTTGTCTTCTGAAACATTAATCGATCATATCTATGTAACTAACCCAACTAACATAATAGAAACATCTGTGCCTGTGTTTGGACTTAGTGATCATTTTCCTGTTTGCTTAACCTGGTCCAAAAAGGGAGCCAAAATTCCCATATGTCGACACAAA
>CM060331.1:52552526-52555026 GCA_030674155.1 Stramonita haemastoma
AGGAAAACTTCATGGAAAGTTGCACCACAGTGGACTACACAACACTACACTGTGTGCATCATAGAGGACTACCCCAAGTGACGCTGCACCATAGAAGACGACACCATACTTTGAAAAACTGCACCTTGGAAAACTGTACCATGCGACTTCATCATGGAACACTTCACCATGGAACACTTCGCCATGGAACACTTCACCACGGGAACACTTCACCATGGAACACTTCACCATGGAACACTTCACCACGGAACACTTCACACGGTATCATGCACTGCTAAGTGACTCACGGTGGGATTTCTGCCACATTCTTGCATGTCGGGAATGGAACTACACAACTCCAGTAAGTCCGTTATTTCTTTCTTACCTTAGTAGTGTGTCGAGTTGTGCCATGCTGTGCCATGCCGCTTGCCGTGCCGGTCGGGTCGCGTCGCGTCGTGCCATGTCGGGTCGGGTCGGGTTTAAAAAAAAAATTATTTATTTTTTCTTTTATATCGAGTATAATGGAATAAGCGTTCGTGTGCTTTTTTTTTTTTTTTTACATCCAGTCCCCTTGTCGTGCCTGCGGGGTCGGGACAGATTGGTCCGGGTCGGGTCGGGTCGCGTGCCGTGTCGTGCCGTGTCGCATCGCGAAGTGTAGTTTCAGTTACGGTAGATTTCTCTGTGCGAAATTCAAGCTAACTTCCAAGGGGAGAGCACATCACCACAAGAGCATTACCTCCCATTACTTAAAAAAGAATTACTTACTGCCTGTGCATTTGTTTTCCTATAACTGTGACTCCCTCTGTCTCTCAGTCTCAGTCTCTGTCTGTCTCTCTCTCTCTGTATGTGCAGGCAGTCATTTACTTTTGAAATGTCAGTTTTTGTGTGCAGAATCCTTCTGTCATCGAAACTGTTCCCTCCTAGGTACTTCAACGCCTGAGGATGCGGCACGAGCAAGTGGAAACACCTAATAAGGTAAAACCAGTGTGTCACCTTTTGCTGCTGGGCATTCCACAGCTGAACATTCAGAGAGTTCTCAATAATATCATCTGTGTTCCATACATCCTACTTAGGATTATCAGTGACTGCACGGTATACAAACTTCTAAGTGAGAAGTTTGTGTGGGGGGCCATTTTACTTCAAGCCCTTTGCTACCTAGGCAGCTGTACTCGGGCTTCAGAAGAGTTTGTACTTTTCTGGAAAGTACAATTCATGCATGCTAAGACTTTGTCATGGATGAAAACAGATCAACATATGTCAAAGCTTAACATGAATCGGCTTGAGCTCTTTGCTTACATCAGTATAACTCTCATCTATCAGCCCAGACCATGTATGTGTTTTGTTTACCAGTTTATAGACCCATCCTGAAGACTTCTGGAGAGTGAAGTCAGGACAAGTATTAACTCTGGGAGGGAGGGAGGGGGAGTGGTTAATTCTTTCGAAAAGGTGTTTTGAGTTTACCTCGAGAAAACTGAAGCTTTGTTCACTGCATGAACATTCGATGAAAGTAGATCTCCAGCCGGAATGCAGCTACCTTAAAGTTATTTATAAAAGTTTGAATACACAAAATCTCACCATTGGTGAGCCTCAGAGCTCTAGCCGAGGAACGATTAAAAGAAAAGATCAAAACCCTGAGTTTTTGTTTTTAAACTGATGTTTTTCCTTTTCAGGCTCCTCTGATGCCATGTAAGTACAAAACCAGTGAAGACTTGACCATCTGCACCATGGATGACTGCACCACGGAAATTACCACACACCATTCTGCCATGGAAGACTACGCTACATCACGAAAAAAAACCCAGGAAAGACTACGCTACATCACGGAAGACTACGCTACACCACGGAAAAGAAGGCAATAGAAAACTACGCTACACCATTGAAATGACACCATGGAAGGCTACGCTACACCATTGAAATAACACCATGGAAGGCTACGCTACACCATTGAAATAACACCATGGAAAACTTTGCTACACCATTGGAAAGAACATCATGGAAAGCTACGCTACACCACGGAAGACTGCGCTACACCACGGAAGACTGCGCTACACCTAGGAAGACTACGCTACACCAAGGAAGACTACGCTACAGCAAGGAAGACTACGCCACACCCAGGAAGACTACGCCACACCCAGGAAGACTACGTCACACCCAGGAAGACTACGCCACACCCAGGAAGACTATGCAACACCCAAGAAGACTTCGCAACACCAAGGAAGACTACGCTACATCACGAAAGACTAAGCTACACCACGAATAACAACGCTATACTGCGGAAAACACCATGGACTATTAAACCATAGTAAACTACGCTATACCAAGGAAGACTGCGCTACACCACGAAAGACTACGCTACACGACAAAAGACTATGCTACACCACGGAAGACTACGCTACACCAAGGAAGACTACACTACACCAAGGAAGACTACACTGCACCAAGGAAGACTACGCTACACCAAGGAAGACTACGCTACACCACGAAAGATTACACTACACCACAGAATACTACTCTACAACAC
>CM060331.1:52580026-52582526 GCA_030674155.1 Stramonita haemastoma
TGAACCTCGGAGCTCTAGCCCAGGAACAAAAACAAATTCATCGCAACATAGCACTGCCTACCATGGGTGGGGTTTTGTGGGGGTGGGGGGTAGGGATGGGGTTGAATTTTTTAAAAAAAACCAGGCTCATCGATTCCATCCTGGCTGTTTTTGTATAAGTCACTAACCTTATTTTGAAATGCTGAAGTGAAGGATACGAAGATGATTATTCTTTATTTTTTAGGAAATGTACAAACTATTTCCATGCCTTTAGTTAACCGCCAACTCTTGGTTGACTTAAAGTACACACTGGATACTATTTATTTATTTATCTATTTATTTAATTATTTATCATTTTATATCGAGGATAATAACTATGACTACAAAGGATAATAACTATGTTTACGTGTATCGCTGTCTTCAAGTACCCAGCCCTATAGGCACCTATAGTCCAGAGCAATTTGTCCTTGAATGAAAGTGCAGATTGTTAGTCAAGTCAAGTCAAGTCAAGTCAAAAGCACTTTGATTCATCATCCCAAAAAGGTGAATTACAATACTGACTGGTACATTGATACGAATCGTGATCGTGAACGACACAAGACAGCTACATTTCATATTGGTTTAGATATTCCAATAAAACTTCAAATAAAATATCACAATCACACGTACGCACGCACGCACGCACACACGCACGCACGCACTCACGCACGCACTCACACACACACACGAATCTAGGACTAGAGTGTTATAAAGACCATTAGTATCAGGTCGCTATTTATTATTTATTTATTTATTCTTTAATACCGAGGATAATGGAATAAGCACTCATGTGCTTTTTTACATCCAGTCCCCGTGTGCATGCAGTTTTGTAAATACTGTCATCTGTTCCCACCGGCCCACAATGGCCTACTCTTACGAAAAGCGGAACAGGATTTAATGTGTGCGCAAGATGTTCTGCACGCGTTTACACCCGAGGCCTCGGTTTATAGTCTCATCCGAAAGACTTTTGGGGACAGTGGAGTCAGCACTGATGTTAAGTCCAGGAGGAAAATCCCCTCGAACGGGAATCGAACTCGGGTCGTGAAATTGCGAGCGCAGTGTTCTGACCACTAGGCTACCCTCCCCCCCCCCCCCCCCCCTAAAGACGCTGTGTGTTGTTGGTGTGGATTCAGGTACCTGCCCTCTCATGACATGTGGTCCCTTCCTGCCCCTACCCTTCACGATGGAGTGCTGCTTTCCTCTGACTCCTTTGACCGACATCAGCGTCTGTGAGGGAGGCTGCCATACCGCCTGGCACCACACCAGCATCATAACACCAGTAACTACAACAGCAGCAGCAGCAGCAGTTGTTGTTGTTGTAGTAGAAGCGGCAACAGTAACAATAGTCTTTTTTTTTTCTTTTAAATCAAGGATAATGGAATAAGCACTCGTGTGTGCTTTTTTAACATCCAGTCCCTGTATATATGCAGTTTTGTCAATCTTGTCATCTGTCCCCAGCGGCACACAATGGCCTACTCTTACGAAAAGCTGAACAGGATTTTACACGTGTGCAAGATGTTCTGCGTGCGTTTGTTTGTACGCGGGACCTCGGTTTATAGTCTCATCCGAATAGTAGTGGCTATAACAACAGATTGATAAAACTTCTAACTCCTTGACACTAGCAGAAGTGCACATTATTTATTTTTTTAGAAACCTGTTCATTTTCTTTTAATGCGACAGTGTTGGTTTCTTTCACAAAATTAATGCTACCATTTCCATTATGTTTAAGCTGTTAAGTCTTTGATGAAAAGTAAACGATGTGTGTTTTGTTAAAAATGTTAAATCTTTGATTTTTAAAAAAAGCAGGGCTGTAGGTTTTTCTTTAAAAAAAGTTGAATCTTTGATATAAAGCAAAGATGTATTTTTTTCTTTAAAATGTAAAATCTATCACAAATGCAACGATGTATAGTTTGTCCAAAATTGTAAAATCTTTGATGAAAGCAACCATGTACATTATTTTTTTCTTAAAACGGTAAAATCTTTGACGAATGCAACGATGTACATATTGTTAGAAATGTTGTTGTTGTTTTTTTACAAATGCAATGCTGTATATTTTGTTAAAAATGTTGAATCTTTGACGAATGCAATGGTGTAATATTTGTTAAAACTGTAAAAGCTTTTATGTACGTTTTGTTCAAAATGTGAAAATTGTAACAAATGCAACGCTGCATATTTTGTTTGAAATGCTAATTTTTTGACGAATGCAATGCTGTATATTTTGTTAAAAATGTTAAACCTTAGACAAATGCAACTATGTATATTTTGTTTAAAAGTTAAAACTTTGACAAATGCAAAGCTGAATATTTTGTTGAGAGTTAAATCTTTGAAAAAAAAAAAACAACACTGTTCCGTTTGTCAAGATTTCAATTTTGACAAATGCAACAGTGTATAGTTATTGTAGTGCAGCTGCTGAACCTTGATAAATGCAACAGCGTTTTAATTCAAAGCAACCGTTAAATCATTGACAACAACTGCAACAGTG
>CM060331.1:52587526-52640026 GCA_030674155.1 Stramonita haemastoma
TGTTCTATCACTATACAGTGATATGGATGTATTCATGTTAGCAGTTAACTGTTGAGTGACATTGTGGGTGTATTTATGTTAGCAGTATAAATATAGACTGATATTATGAATGTGTTTATGTTAACATGTTAGCAGTATAACTACAGAGTGACATGGATGTATTTATGTTGGCAGTTAAGTGTAAAGTGATGTATGCTAGCAGTGTAACTATAATATAGTGATACTATGGATGTATTTATTTTGTAGTGTAACTGTAGAGTGATACTATGGATGTCTTTATGTTAGTAGTATAAATATAGCGATATTTTGGATGTAAACATGTTACCAATGTGATATAGAGTGATATTATGGATGTATTAAAATTTTATGTTAGTAGTGTAACTGTAGAGTGATATTATGGATGTATTTATGTTAGCAGTATAACTATAGAGTGATATTATGAATGTATACATGTTACCCATGTAATAACAATATAGTAATATTATGGATGTGTTTATGTTAAGTCAACTTTAGGATAATATCATGGGTGTATTTGTGTTAGCAATGTTATATATAGTGATATTATGGATGTATTTATGTTAGCAGTGTAATATAGAGTAGTAGTAGTAGTAGTAGTAGTAGTAGTAGTAGTAGTAGTAGTAGTAGTAGTAGTAGTAGTAGGCACCCATCAGTCCTGGAAGATTATGGAGTTGCGCTCTAGTCTTTAGAACGCAAAGCCTGGGTAAGTAAGTATGGAAGGCAAGCTGTTACCCATGCAGCAGACCCCCCCCCCCCCCCCACCTCCACGCCACTGGAATGATCCATAGGAAAGGCAGTCACCAATATCAATGGTTCCAGTGCCGGCGCAGGAGCCACCAGAACGTTGCCACCCGAACCGCCCTGGGGACTCCAACTCCTCGATTTTTTCTCAGGGATGGTGTCTAAACGTGACACCTGTGTGCATGCTGGGTTATATATATATATATATATATATATATATATATATATATATATATATATATATATATGTATGTATTTTGTGTGTGTGTGTGTGTGTGTGTGTGTGTGTGTGTGTGTGTGTGTGTGTGTGTGTGTGTGTGTGTGTATCTGGTGTAACGTGCAAGTGTGGTGTATCTTTATGGTTTGTTTTAACAGTGCAAGTGTACTTTTATGGGGTTATTTTAGCAGTGCAAGTTTACTGTAGTTCTATGGTTTGTTTTAGCAGTGCAAGTTTACTGTGTTAGTATTATGGTTTATTTAAGTCGTGTTAGTTAAGGAATTTATTTTAGCAATGGAAACGTAGTGCAGTTTTATTTATTATAGCAGTGGAAGTGTTGTGTAGTTTTATAAGTTTATTTTGGAAGATCATTAGAAGTCTAAACTTATGGATATATTTCATCAGTTTGTGTGGTATAGTTATATTGGATAATTTTATCAGTGCAAGTGTAGTTTTTATGGCTTTATTACAGTAGTGCAAGTGCAGTTTTATGGGTTTTTCAGCAGTGCAGTTGTAGTGTAGTTTTTAAGGGGTTATGTTAGCAGTGCAGGTGTAGTGCCGTTTTATTCTATTTTATTTAGCAGTGTAAGTGTAGTGCAGTTTGACAGGTAGCAGTGCGGGTGTGGTACATGGTAGTTTTATTTTTAACAGTGTAGATGCGGTGGTTTTATTTTTAGGATTGTATGTGTAGTAGTTTATTTTTAGCAGTATAGGTGTAGTGCAGCTTTATTTTAGCAGTGCGGTGCAGTTTTAATTGGGTTTTTTAACTTTTAGTGTAGTGCAGTTGTATAGGTTTATACATTTAGCAGTGTACTGCGGTTTTATAGGTTTATACTTTTAGCAATGTATTGCAGTTTTATACTGTTAACAGTGTACTGCAGTTTTATAGGTTTATACTTTTAGCAGTGAACTACAGTTTTATAGGTTTATACTTTTAGCAGTGAACTACAGTTTTATAGGTTTATACTTTTAGCAGTGAACTGCAGGTTTATAGGTTTATACTTTTGGCAGTGAACTGGTTTTATAGGTTTATACTTTTAGCAGTGTAATGCAGTTTTATAGGTTTATACTTTTAGCAGTGTACTGCAGTTTTATAGGTTTATACTTTTAGCAGTGTACTGCAGTTTTATACTGTTAGCAGTGTACTGCAGTTTTATACTGTTAGCAGTGTAGTGTGGTTTTAAGCTTTTAGCAGTGTACTGCAGTTTTATACGTTTAACAGTGTGCTGCAGGTTTATAGGTTTATACTTTTAGTGTAGTGCAGTTTTATACTTTTAACAGTGTGCTGCAGGTTTATAGGTTTATACTTTTAGCAGTGTACTGCAGTTTTATAGGTTTATACTTTTAGCAGTGTACTGCAGTTTTCTACTTTTAGCAGTGTGCTGCAGTTTTATACTTTTAACAGTGTGCTGCAGGTTTATAGGTTTTTAGCAGTGTACTGCAGTTTTATACTTTTAGCAGTGTGCTGCAGGTTTATACTTTTAGCAGTGTACTGCAGTTTTATAGGTTTATACTTTTAGCAGTGTTCTGCAGTTTTATACTTTTAGCAGTGTGCTGCAGGTTTATACTTTTAGCAGTGTACTGCAGTTTTATAGGTTTATACTTTTAGCAGTGTTCTGCAGTTTTATACTTTTAGCAGTGTGCTGCAGGTTTATAGGTTTATACTTTTAGCAGTGTACTGCAGTTTTATAGGTTCATACTTTTAGCAGTGTACTGCAGTTTTATAGTTTATACTTTTAGCAGTGTGCTGCAGTTTTATAGGTTTATACTTTTAGCAGTGTATTGCAGTTTTATAGGCTTATACTTTTAGCAGTGTATTGCTATTGAATAGGTTTATATTTTTAGCAGAAGTGTAGTGCAGTTTTATAGGATTATACTTTAAGCAATGCACTGCACTTTTATAGGTTTACACTTTTAGCAGTGTACTGCAGTTTTATACTTTTAGCAGTGTACTGTAGTTTTATAGGTTTATACTTCTAGCAATGTACTGCAGTTTATAGGTCAATACTTTTAGCAGTGTAATTTAGTTTTATAGGTTTATACATTTAGCAGTTTTATACATTTAGCAGTGTACTACAGTTGAATAGGTTTATATTTTTAGCAGTAGTGCAGTTTTACAGGTTTATACTTTTAGCAGTGTACTGCAGTTTTATGTTTGCTTTTAGCAGTGCATTGCAGTTTTATACTTTAAACAGTGTACTGTGATTTTTTAGGTTTATAGTTTTAGCAATGTACTGCAGTTTCATATGTTTATATTTCTAGCAGTATACTGCATTTTTATATATTTTTAGCAATGTACTGCATTTTAATAGGTTTAATCTTTTAGCAGTGTATTCAGTTTTACAGGTTTATACTTTTAGCAGTGTACTGCAGTTTTATACTTTTAGCAGTGCACTGCAGTCTTACAGATTTATACTTTTAGCAGTGTACTTCAGTTTTATAGGTTTATACATTTATCACTTTACTGCAGTTTTATACTTTAAGCAGTGTACTGCAGTTTTATACTTTTAGTAGTGTACTTCAGTTTTATACTTTTAGCAGTGTACTTCAGTTTTATACTTTTAGCAGTGTACTGTAAATTTATACTTTTAGCAGTGTACTGTAAATTTACACTTTTAGCAGTGTACTGTAAATTTATACTTTTAGCAGTGTACTGTAGTTTTATAGGTGTAGTTTTAGCAGTGTACTGCAGTTGAATAGGTATATATTTTAAGCAGTGTACTCTATAAATTATAGGTTTATACTTTCAAGTGTACTGCATTTTTATAGGTTTATACTTTTTTAAGTGTATTGCAGTTTTATAGGATTATACCGTTAGCAATGTACAGCAGTTTTATAGGTTTATACTTCTAGCAGTGTACTGCAGTTTTATACTTTTAGCATTATACAGCAGTTTTATGCTTTTAGCAGTGTACTGCAGTTTTAGTTTTTTTACTTTTAGCAGTGTACTGCAGTTTTCCTTTTAGCAGTGTACAGCAGTTTAATACTTTAAGCAGTGTACTGCAGGTTTATACTTTTAGCAGTGTTCTGTAGTTTTACGTTTTTTACAAGTGTACTGCAGATATATAGATGTATACTTTTAACAGTGTACTGCAATTTTAGTTTTCAGTGTGTTGCAATTTTAAAAGTTTATACTTTCAGTGCACTAATTAACTAGGTTATACTTTCAGTGTACTACAGTTCAATAGGTTTATACTTTCAGAGTACTGCAGTTCAATAGGTTTATACTTTCAGTGTACTACAGTTTAATAGGTTTATACTTTCAGTGTACTACAGTTCAATAGGTTTATACTTGCAGTGTACTACAGTTTAATAGGTTTATACTTTCAGTGTACTACAGTTCAATAGGTTTATACTTTCAGTGTACTACAGTTCAATAGGTTTACACTTTCAGAGTACTGCAGTTCAAGAGGTTTACACTTTCAGAGTACTGCAGTTTTACAAGCCATTACTTTCAGTGTACTGCAGTTTTATGAATGGTTACTTTTAGTAGTTTCAGGTGTAGTGCAATTATATAAGTTTTTAATTTCAACGGTGTAAATGTAGTTTTATAGTACTCTAACCAGTGATGTCGTCTTTAAAGGTATGCTTTTCAGCTGTGTAGGGATAGTACAATTTTGTAGGCTTTTTAAAAAAATGCAAGTGCAAGTACAATGCAATTTTGTAGGTTATTTTTTCGCAGTGCAAGTCCAATGCAATTCTACAAGTTTATTTTCAACAGTTTATTTTCATAGGTCTACTTTTACATCAGTGTACATGTAGTGCAAGCTTTATAGCTTCTTACTTTTGGCAGTATAAATTCAGCGGTTTTACAGTTTATTTTAGCAATGTTCATGTAGCATTTTATTTCAGCAGTTTGAGGAGGAGAGTCAAGATGTTCACCATCCTAACAAGTAATCTACCATGTTCTTGCTAGATTTCTATCTTTGCTTTTTATCATCCCAGTTTAACAAGATTTTGGTTTAACAAGAAAAATCAAACAGAATGTCAAAGTCTTTCCAATAAGACTATATACCATGGCCCCTATGTCCAAATGCACACACAATTATCTTGCACAAACACGATCTTAAAAATCCATTAAGCCATTTCATGCCGAGTAGGAATGGATGACAGAATGAATGCATGCGCTCAGGTGTTGCGTTTAAACACCATCCCTGAAGTCAGATACAGCTACCTAAATTGGAAGGGCTGGGAGGAGGGGGGCATTTTGAAAAAGGTTCACACACTTACCATTGTTGAACCTCTAACTTTAGCCAAGGATCATTCAACTCCAAATGTTAAGTAGTTCAAGTGCTTCCTTTTGTTTTATTTTGGCATAGTCAAAGTTTAGTTTTACAGATTTTTGCAGTGCATTTTGTTTTACGGATTTTTGGTGTACAAGTCTAGTGTAGTTTTATGGATTAGGACAGCGCAAGTATGTAGTTTATAGATTTTTTGCAGAGTAGCTTTTGGTTTTAGTTTTATTAATGCAAATGTAGTGTGTTATGGGCTTATTCTAGCAAAGTGTAGATTTAAAAGTTTATATTACAAGTTTAGTGTTATGAGTTTATTGTAGCAATGTACATGTAGTTTTGTGTATGTGTGGGTTTTAATTTTTAGCAGTGTACGAGATGTAGTTTTATTTTATTTATGTGGTTTTATTTTACCAGTTTTATCAGTAGTATAGATTTATTTTACCAGTTTAATCATACATTTTTTTATAGTTAAAAGTGTAGTTATATAGATTTGTTTTACCAATGTAGGAGTATGGGTTTAATTTTCCTATGTAATTCTATGGATTTATTTTACCAGTTTAAGAGTATGGGTTTAATTTTTCTGTGTAATTTTATGGATTTATTTACCAGTGTAATCATAGTCTGGATTTACTTCATCAATGTAAGTGTATGGATTTATTTTTTTCAATTTTTAGTAAGGATTTAGTTTAGCAATGTATGTGCACAGTGGCTTTTAATATTTTAGAAGTATCCCATTTTGATTACCGATTTATAGCACATCCACCACATCCACCAAGTCGGAATGAGTCTATATCTTGATTAATTAATGATGGATGCAAAAATGGTCATATAAGCATTAATCTCACTATTGGTGAACCTCAGAGCTCCAAGGAACAAAAGTTTGTAAATGTCTAACACACTCCTGCACACTCACACTTCACAAACAGGCAACACCATGTGCATATGCAAGTCCCCTTCACAGGGATGCAAACCTGAAAAGGGGGGGGGGATGATGTTGTTATGGTTCAGTACTGGAGTGTTTTATATTTGGGGGAAAGGGGGCAATGATGATGAAACAAAGTAACTGTCCACAGCTTCAGTTTGACCACTGGTGAGGTGCCAAAGCAGAATTCCAAACAACTTTTTAAATTCAGTCCATTAAAAAGCAAAAAGACTTCAATTCTCTCCCATGCCAAAAGTTGGATGTGCTGGGCCTGACTTGTCAGACACACCACGACACATGTGCTCCCCATGTGACAGGATCCAGAAAGAAAACGCCTGCCTTTCTCTGGCGGAAAACATTTTTGATAACAGTGACTGTGCTTTGCTGTGTCCCTCCCCTAAGTGCTAAAACTGAAGCCATGGAAAACAATGCTGATTTCTAAACTAAAACAGACGTCATTGTTCACTGTTCACAAGGAAACACTTCTGCGCACTCCCTGATTTGTTTCTGAATGAAGGGAGTTAGTTGTGTGCAGCAGTTGTCTGCCCCTGCTGCTGTGGTCTGGTGGTACAGCAGACGTGTGCTGCCTGCCCCCTCTTCCTTCCCTCATGTCCGGACAGACAGACACCATCTGCACACACCACAGGTCAAGTCAAAGTCAATATTTTATTTCCTGATGGTACAGTGAGTAAGCAATAAATTTGCTTTTTTTTTCATCAAGTCATCTATCAGTCACAAGGACACATCAGTCACCCACTACCTAAATAAATAATTTAATTAATTAATACATGGAATTTGTATAGCGCTATCTCTTGTAAAGACAAATCAAAGCGCTTGCATTTGACCTACAGAGCCACAGATCATGCTGCCACCAGGCGCAAAGATCCCCAACTCCAGCTCCCCGATTTTTCTTCAGGGATGGTGTCTAAACACGACACCTGTGTGCATGCTGGTTTGTTATAATTTTGTCATCCGCTCCTACCGGCACACGATGGCCTACTCTTCCGAAAGGTGGAACGGGGTTTTAACGTGTGCGCAAGATGTTCTGCGTGCATTCGCACACGGGGCCTCGGTTTCGAGTCTCATCCGAATGACTTTGACATTCAGTTCGATTTTTTCGTCAAACTGGGAAGAAAGGGCGAGGCTGGGTTCGAACCCAGAAACTCACGATTTACATATTGGCAGGCGAACGTCTTAACCATTCTGCCACCGTCCTTCCGTCCTAAATAACTATCATGCACACAAGTGTTGCGTTTAGACACTATGCCTTAGGTAGGAATGTGGCTACCTAAATGGTGGGGGGGGGGGGGAATAAACTGTTGCATACATAAAAAATTTCACCAGGTGAACAAAAAAAAAAAAAGAAATGACATTTTGTCACACAAGTGTTGTGTTGTCACACCCAGTGGTCTGAAGATCAACTTAGCACTGTGATGAAATGCCAGAGCTGAGAAGTGACAAACTTGTGACGTGCTAAAGCAGTTTCAAACTCTGCCCCCCCCCTCCCCCTCCAGGCCTATGTTATTTATTTCATGTACAGCAGACACTTGTGTTTGCTGCTCCTCTGTTATTTAATACAGCCTCCCCACTCTGCTTTCCTCTGCTACACAGGAGTCAATGCACAGTTTCTGCCTTGCTTTGTCAGTCTGAACTCCAAACGATAAAAATCCTTCAGTGTTAGAGCAATGGTTTGCAAAGACTTTCTGTGTGTGCGCCAAATTCATATTTACCTCCCTTTTTTATATTTACCTCCATTCAAGAGTTTGTTCTCTGCTATTCCTTGTTTAGTTTTGTCCACGCACATGCATGCATTTGAACTCATAATTTTCCACACAAAAATTTATCAGTAGTTTCATAATCATCCTTAATGAAAATACTTTTGATAGACAAGCCTCAACTTTCAAGAGTTTTTTCAGGAGGTGTATGTCACAGCTTGTCATTTTCAAAAGGATGCAAGATCTTCTAGTCAATCTTCTTTTTAAAAAAAAAAATTAACTCCAAAATTAGCAAAAACAGAATTCCATTTGAAATGGAACAATCCTATCATCTGGTTTATAGCCCAGTTTGATGAGAAAAAGAAACTACATGTCAAAGTCCCTCAGATCAGACTATAAACCAAGGCCCTGTGTGTGAATGCACACAGAACATGCTATGCACACATCAAAAACCCATTCTGCTTTTCAGAAAAGCAGGCCATATCATGTGGAAAGGAATAAATGACTCAACTTTTTAAAAAATGCATTAAAAAAAACAATGCACACAGGTGTCCTGTTTTGACACCATCCATGAAGTCAGAATCTGGCTGTCTTGACCCTCTTTGTCCACCATTACACTGAGCAGTCTCCTTCTCCACACCAAGGACATTTTGAGTGATGACTGCTGGACCAAGGTGAGGTCAAATTTTTTTGTTAAAATTATCTTTCCTCAATGGATTGTTGTGAAATTCGTTGTGCATGATGGCCCAGTAATTTTGAAAACATGTTGTAAATGCATGTGGAAAAATCTGGTTAGTTTTTGTATCCACTCAGGATCTACCACCCCTAACGACAAATTTATTGTTGTTGTTGTGCGTTTCCCAGCTTAACACTCTGGGTGTCACCCAGAATGTGCACTCTGACTCACTCATCCCACTTGGGAATCACAGTGAGATTGACACTGCACACTGAATGAGAAGTTTGCGTGTATAACTGTTTTCAAGTACCTCGCCATATAGGCAGCCATACTCCGACTTCAGAGGAACCATGACAGTGATCTTGCCCCCTCACACTCTGACCTCGGATGTGGATTGTTTCGCGTGATCTGGTAGCGCTACTTTCAGTCAGCACTGACACGCTTTCTCCTCCACTCACACTGCTCAGTGTCAATTTCAATTCCATCACTGTTATTCTCATCTGAACCAGGCTCCCACCCATCCTCAGAGCTCTCAGTGTCGTACCCACTGACGTCATTCATCAACAGTGCAATGTGGTTTCCTATATGAAACTGAATGAATTCTGAAAGACAGAATTACTACACACACGTACACGCAGAGACTTACCATGAGAGTTACTGACTGCAGCAGTGTCGGAGAGAATGTCTCATCCATGTCTTTGGCTGTCTTGATAACACCAACCCTGTAAACACAACACCAACCCTGTAAACACAACACCAACCCTGTAAACACATCACCAACCCTGTAAACACAACACCCACCTTGTAAACACACACACAAAAATCTTTGAGTGCGACATGTACACTGGTGCAAAAAAGTATCCCCCCCTCCTCCCCCCCCCAAACAAAAAACAAACAAAAAAACCCCACTCTCCAAAAGAAACAAAAAAACACCCTCACATACTAACACATCTCTCTCTCTCTCAACACACACGCATGCACGCGCGCGCGCACACACACACACACAAGGATGGTTCAGTGCTCTATAGGTAGTGCACCCATCTCCAAAGCGAAAAGCTGCCAGTACCATCCTTATAACCCAAATTTCTCCCCATTCACAAGAACTGAAGTAATGGTCTGGGTGCTAATCTTCCATGACATTCAATACAACACAAAAAAATAAATATAGCTTTCCTATCACTGCCTGCATTTCAACAAAAAAAACAACAGCATATCACAGCTGAACACACTTATTTCACAAGTGACATACACAAACAAGAAAATGACAGTGTTCCCAAGAAAATATGACAGTTAAGTGTCATTGTGAACTGCTTTAAGTTCCTTTAACTTACCTAACGAAAGCCAGACCCCACAGAAAATTTTGTTTCAAACACTTTAGAATAGCTAGGTGTCACGAATCGACCCAGGTGCGAATCCTCACACCCCTTCACCACCCCACTTACACCTCTCCTGACCGCCAGGGTGAAGGACTAGCGCCCTGGACAGGGAGGGAGAGGTGTGGTTTTAAGGGGACTGACGGGAGGTCCTTTACCTCCACACCATTTTTCTTTTCCACCCTCCCCATTTTAGTTTTTTATTGTTATCCATAACCCTGAGCGCAGGCTAGCGTGCGCATGGGATTTTTATGTAACATGTTGTGTAGCCATGCGTAAAACTCCCTGAGTGGCCGCGTACGAGGCGCCCGTGCGTGGCGGGGTTTTCCGCCGAAACCGGGGTGAGAGCTCACCTGAGTTCAGGTGATAGCCGGCATATATATTGCCTGTCGTGATGCCACCCCGGCGACACCTTGTGCTCGGTAGCCAAGGTGCAGAGACAGACCTCCTTGCCGACGCAGGAGTGGTGGTGCCGCGATCGGCACAAGACGTTATCCACACGAGCTGTTTGAGGTATGTAACGTGTGGCAGAAATCGAATTTATTTTATTTGATTTAGACACTCGGAAGTGTCCAACATTTTTTCAGGTGCATGCAACTTTTTTTTGTTTGAATTATTTACTCATTTCCGCCGACTGGAGTGAGTGGGTGTTGCACCGGGGTTTCGAACCCACGACTTCACCACTTTATGTTTGGGTTCCAATAGTTTCTTCTCTCGAACTCTGCCTTGGTGGGGGAAGAGAGAAGATAGGTTTTCCGAACACGCAGATTCCATTTGGTTCCAAGACTTTATTTTCAGTACTTCATTCTTTTGTTTCTTTTTATGATTCTGGGGTTTTCGGGCCGTCGCGGTGGATTGAAACTGGAGGGGACCGCAGGTTCACCGGCGTCGTCTGATTGAAGCACTATCCCCAGTAATCCGTCCTGTTCCTCTGACTGTGGGAATATATGTTGCAGTCAGAGGTTATGTCGTGTTTATTTGTATGTCGGTGTGACATCTTATTTGAAGTGATTGATAGTCGTAACCTCATGGAGGAGTTACTATGGAAATTGTTATGATGGAAATTGTTGTGGTTTGTTAAGGTGGGGGAAGGCAAGGGATGGAGGGGGGTTGACACTCATTATGTGACCAAATATTAATTCCTGGCCACAGCTTGTTGTTGTTTATGTGTGGGCAGGCGGCAGCAGGGGCCGTTTGCGTTTTGGGCAGACGGGACTGAATGTCGGGTGGGACAGACCTCGGGTCTGGACAGTGTGTCGGACAGAACACCGCACCCGGCGTTCCAGCAGACCTCTCCGAGCCATCTCAGCAGAGAGGATGACGAGTGGAGCGGGGACTTTCCACAGCATGCTGCGAGCCTGAGCTGGACACTGGCGTCCAACGCGTTCAGCGCCTCGACGTCAGCACTGTGACATTTGTGAAAGTTGAGTGTCCCCCCACGTTTCCTGTCCTGATGCCTTTTCCCCCACTGTGAACTGACTGTGAGAATGTGTGTGTGAGAGAGTATTATTTTCATTTATTTCTTTTTCTTCTTTACATATATTTGTGTAGGGGGTTAGGGGTGTTAGGAAGGGCGGAGGGGGGAAAAGGGGCATGTTA
The DNA here is from genome assembly GCA_030674155.1 of Stramonita haemastoma. NCBI lineage: Eukaryota > Metazoa > Mollusca > Gastropoda > Neogastropoda > Muricidae > Stramonita > Stramonita haemastoma. The sequence goes on from CM060331.1 coordinate 52,599,023, forward strand.
GCTTAGAATTGTTTAAATGTGTATGAAAGTGAAATAAAGCGTCTTGTTTGTAAATGTTTATTTTTGCCTTTTGAGTTGTGCTTTGAGAGATTGCTGTGACCGCCACCCCTTTTCCGGACGAATTTTAACGAGCTAGTTGCAGCAGAAAATCTAACCTCGTCCTTTTTGGGCGCTGGGGATTTTGTGTTGCGACAATTTTGGGGGCTCGTCCGGGATCGGAATTAAAAGTGCAGTGTGGCATTGCAGCTTTCTCTCGGGCACACCAATAGGTTGTTTTGTCTTTGCCCCTTTCTACTAGTCTTTTCTTATTAGCGTGTCTTAGGTTGTTGTCATTGTGAATACTTGTAGTTATATTTGGTTGTGGGGAAGTTAGTGGTGGTAGGGTTACAGAAGTAGGTAGTTAATCAATTACTGGGCGATCGAGTGCTTGCACGCGCGGGTTGGTTGCGGTCCCATCTTTTTCCGATCCGTCGCGTCGCGTTCGTTGCCTTACTTCTGTTCCTTAGTTCGAGTCCTACTCGTGTGCGTGGTTCGCGGGTAAAGCCATTTGTTTCCCTTGGTTGGGGTCATTTGGTGCGTAGCCCGAGTAGGACTGGATTCGAACCCGTTTATTGTGGTACTGGTCGGCTAGGGAGAGAATTGCCATGGCTGAGAAACAGAAGGGCGTGGGCAATGTTAGGGATCAGCGAGTCCTGAAGGGCTCCCAGGGTCCAGTGACCAGAGCAGTGGCACGCAGGACAGGGGGAATGCTCCCTGGGATAGGGGGTGTTAGTTCTCCTCGGAATGTTGCACTCGCGTTTGTCACCACCGGCACTCCCACCACTACCACCGTGACGACTTCTATGTCAGGAGGAAAGCGTATGACATCCGCTTCACTGACATCGGTTTCCACTTCCAGAGGGAAGGGTGCAGGGGCACAGCCCCTGAGAACTCCTAGTAGGTCTAGGCTAGGTGGAGGGTTTACTCAGCATCCCTCTGAGGTGAGAGAGCCTGCCTCACCTCCGTATGTTGCCTCTACTCCGTCTCAACCTGTGGGAATGGAAGCGTTGCTTCTGTGGTTGAGGGAGCGTAACGAAGAAGAGGAGAAAGAGCGCGTCCGTCGCGAGGAAGAAAAGAAAGAGCGCGTCCGTCGCGAGGAAGAAGAGCGGAAAGAGCGCGTCCGTCGCGAGGAAGAAGAGCGGAAAGAGCGCGTCCGTCGCGAGGAGGAAGAGCGGAAGGAGCGCCGCCGTCGCGAGGAACTGGAGGCCCAGGAGCGCCTCCGTCGTGAGGAACTGGAATCCCAGGAACGTCTTCGTCGCGAAGAATTGCGCGAGAGGAAAGAGGCAGAAGAGAGACAGGAGCTTCTTCGCCGCGAGGAATTGCGCGAGAAGAAAGAGGAGGAAGAGCGGAAAGAACGCATCCGTCGAGAGGAGGAAGAGCGGAAAGAGCGCATCCGTCGAGAGGAGGAAGAGCGGAGAGAGCGTGTCCGTTGCGAGGAGGAAGAAAGAAGGGAGCGCATTTGGCAGGAAGAGTTTGAGCTTCTTAGGGAGCAGATTGCTCAGAGCTCCAAAGCACTGCAGCAGGCCAGTCAGGTTCCGGGTACTGGCATTAAGCTTCCATCTCTGAAACTCCCTCAGCTGCAGGATGGGGATGACATAGATCAATTCATAGATCATTTTGTCTCCGCAGCTGAGGTGGGTGGGCTCACTGATCAGCAGAAGAAGGCCTACATGGCCAATTCCTTGACTGGCAAAGCAAGGGAGGCTTTCAATGCCCTCCATTCAGGGGCATCTTTTCAGGAACTTTTAGACGCTCTCAGGCGGAAGTTCCATCTCACACCTGAGGCATATCGGCGAAAGTTCCGCGAAGCTTGCAGGGAGGACGATGAGTCTTTCTTTGACTTTGGCGAGCGCCTGAGACGTGTCCTCGAGTTATGGGTGAAGCTTTCTGGAAAGGATCTAGGAGAGTTGATCCTCACAGAGCAGTTCTACTGTGGGATCACCGACCAGTTGGCAATGGAAGTCCGGTGCCACGATCCAGATGGCTTTGAATGCATCATGAAAAAGGCCCAAGTTATCTGGGAGGCCAGAGAGTTTAATCCGGGTGGCCTTAATCCACCCAGATCCACTCAATTCCCTACAGCTGAGGTGTGGACAGATGATGGGGAGCCTTCTAGGGCCCCAAGTGTGTTGTCTCCAACAAATGAAGTGAGGGCACGTGCCTTGAAGGAACGAGGCTGTTTTAAGTGTGGTAAGATGGGCCACCGCGCCAAACATTGTCCAGCTACCACTAAGCCCAGGAGAAGGCCGAGTTCTGTCACTAGTGGGGATTCGAACATATCTGCAGCTGGTTCTTCTTGCGATGTGGATTCTGAGCTTCCAGCCGTTATAGCGGGAGTGGCCACAACAAAGGCAGCCGCTAAGGAAGCTAGATCTAGAGCGCCGCTCAAACCACCCAGAGTGCTGAATCAGGAGGGGGTTGACCTCAAGGTCGACAGGAAGACCCTTATCAATCTTCAGAAAGGGGACCCCTCACTGAAGACTCTGTGGGCCAGGGTACAATCAGCTGAGGATCAGAAGACGGGCCCTGCGGTACAATATATTGTATCCAAGGGAGTCCTTACCCGCATCTTTCGCAAGGGACTCCTCAGACAGAGGCAACTTCTGGTGCCTCAGTGTTTGAGAGAAACAGCACTCAGAGCGATTCATGTCACCCCCACAGCAGGACACCTGGGTGCAAGGCGCACTCTGAAGCATCTATGGCAGCAGTTCGCCTGGCCAGGAATGACCAGGGACGTCAGGGAGTATTGCCAATCTTGCGGGGTCTGCCAGAAGACTGCCCTCAAGGGGAAAGGCAGCAAGGTTTCTTCAGAGTCAGTACCCCCAGCAACTATCCTACGTGAGATGGTGAGTGCTGGCCTGATGGGTCCCATCCTATCCTCTGTTGAGAAAGGTGCGGCGGGCATCTCGGGATGGCGAACACAATCCACTCCAGTGTTCCCATCGTTTCTGCCCAGTAGGCCGCCAATACCTGGGATGGACCGTCAGGCTTTGGCCTCACTCATTCAGCCTCCGATCTATCAACGGAGTAGACAAAGTGGGAGGAGACTACCTCAGTAGGATGTCTGCTGGAGATCTTCGAAATATGACGCAGGTAGGCATAGTGAGCCATAGGGAGTGTGAGCTCTCCTGCTTACTCACACATAGACTTAGGGGGTTGCTATAGTGAAGCATAGGGAACTGGACCCTCCCCATTACCAGTAAGAGAGATTAAACAGGATATTACCATTCCCCTCAAATTGAGACACTCCCTTTAGGAGGGCTTTGCCGCACCCTCCGACCTTTGACCTCACAAAAGGGTACTGGTCCCCCTGGGGTCAGTTCTATTGCAGGCGGGCCCATGGGAGAGCCGGTAGCTTCCCTTGGAAGGCCTGTATCTTTTCCCAGTTCCCTACCTCCCCGGAAGCTCCACGCCAGGTGGCGTCATCCATTAAGAGGGCTGAAAATCCGGGAAAGGTATGGGAGGGATTGGCTGTCATGGCTTTGCCTACACAACTGGCATAGACCCTCAGGTGGGTGAGATGCCGGTGCTGGGCCTGGTAATGACGGTCACTCCTATGGGAAGCGGCGGAGGATCGACCTGGGGTGAGGTTCTGGCGACCCTCACTTTTGGTGGGGATTTGTCACGAATCGACCCAGGTGCGAATCCTCACACCCCTTCACCACCCCACTTACACCTCTCCTGACCGCCAGGGTGAAGGACTAGCGCCCTGGACAGGGAGGGAGAGGTGTGGTTTTAAGGGGACTGACGGGAGGTCCTTTACCTCCACACCATTTTTCTTTTCCACCCTCCCCATTTTAGTTTTTTATTGTTATCCATAACCCTGAGCGCAGGCTAGCGTGCGCATGGGATTTTTATGTAACATGTTGTGTAGCCATGCGTAAAACTCCCTGAGTGGCCGCGTACGAGGCGCCCGTGCGTGGCGGGGTTTTCCGCCGAAACCGGGGTGAGAGCTCACCTGAGTTCAGGTGATAGCCGGCATATATATTGCCTGTCGTGATGCCACCCCGGCGACACCTTGTGCTCGGTAGCCAAGGTGCAGAGACAGACCTCCTTGCCGACGCAGGAGTGGTGGTGCCGCGATCGGCACAAGACGTTATCCACACGAGCTGTTTGAGGTATGTAACGTGTGGCAGAAATCGAATTTATTTTATTTGATTTAGACACTCGGAAGTGTCCAACATTTTTTCAGGTGCATGCAACTTTTTTTTGTTTGAATTATTTACTCATTTCCGCCGACTGGAGTGAGTGGGTGTTGCACCGGGGTTTCGAACCCACGACTTCACCACTTTATGTTTGGGTTCCAATAGTTTCTTCTCTCGAACTCTGCCTTGGTGGGGGAAGAGAGAAGATAGGTTTTCCGAACACGCAGATTCCATTTGGTTCCAAGACTTTATTTTCAGTACTTCATTCTTTTGTTTCTTTTTATGATTCTGGGGTTTTCGGGCCGTCGCGGTGGATTGAAACTGGAGGGGACCGCAGGTTCACCGGCGTCGTCTGATTGAAGCACTATCCCCAGTAATCCGTCCTGTTCCTCTGACTGTGGGAATATATGTTGCAGTCAGAGGTTATGTCGTGTTTATTTGTATGTCGGTGTGACATCTTATTTGAAGTGATTGATAGTCGTAACCTCATGGAGGAGTTACTATGGAAATTGTTATGATGGAAATTGTTGTGGTTTGTTAAGGTGGGGGAAGGCAAGGGATGGAGGGGGTTGACACTCATTATGTGACCAAATATTAATTCCTGGCCACAGCTTGTTGTTGTTTATGTGTGGGCAGGCGGCAGCAGGGGCCGTTTGCGTTTTGGGCAGACGGGACTGAATGTCGGGTGGGACAGACCTCGGGTCTGGACAGTGTGTCGGACAGAACACCGCACCCGGCGTTCCAGCAGACCTCTCCGAGCCATCTCAGCAGAGAGGATGACGAGTGGAGCGGGGACTTTCCACAGCATGCTGCGAGCCTGAGCTGGACACTGGCGTCCAACGCGTTCAGCGCCTCGACGTCAGCACTGTGACATTTGTGAAAGTTGAGTGTCCCCCCACGTTTCCTGTCCTGATGCCTTTTCCCCCACTGTGAACTGACTGTGAGAATGTGTGTGTGAGAGAGTATTATTTTCATTTATTTCTTTTTCTTCTTTACATATATTTGTGTAGGGGTTAGGGGTGTTAGGAAGGGCGGAGGGGGGAAAAGGGGCATGTTAGCTTAGAATTGTTTAAATGTGTATGAAAGTGAAATAAAGCGTCTTGTTTGTAAATGTTTATTTTTGCCTTTTGAGTTGTGCTTTGAGAGATTGCTGTGACCGCCACCCCTTTTCCGGACGAATTTTAACGAGCTAGTTGCAGCAGAAAATCTAACCTCGTCCTTTTTGGGCGCTGGGGATTTTGTGTTGCGACACTAGGTTTTTTTATATGTCGATATCTATTACATTACACACATTTTATTTCAAACACTTTAAGATATCTAAATTTTATATGTCAACATGACAGACGCTATAACCAAGTGGTTAACATCATCTGACTTCAACCCCCTGGGTTCGAATCTCGGCGGTGGCCAGTGAATTAAGGGTGGGGATTTTCACAATCTTCCAGGTCAACAAGTGCAGACCTGCCAGTGCCTTAATAATTCCCTTCATATATATGCACATGTAGATCAAGAAATAGACATGTTAAAGATCTCCTAATTCATGATAATGATCAGTGGGTAACAGAAACGCAAACGCACCCAGCACACAAGTCGGAATGCGGCTACCTTCATGGTGGGCAAAAATGGTCGCATACGCAAAATCTCATCATTGGTGAACCTTAGAGCTGTAGCCAATGAACAAAAAAAAATTTTAATAAAAAGGAACATCATCATTATTTATCTTACACTGGGTATCAGGCAGTCTTCTTCACAGCAGGAACACCAAGGCTGACCAGACCACCAGCTCTCTCTCTCTCCATCTTTTTCTGTCTTCCTTCCTTCCTTCTGCTTCTGGCAGTGCTTCCTTCCTTCATTCACTCAGCCTCAAGCCTGTCCAGTCTGAGATGTTGTCTGTCCTCCTATCTGTCAATAAATAACAGTAAAAAGAAAAAATATATAGATAAGTAACAGTAAAAACACAATATTTACCTGTAAATAAATAACAGTAAAAAGAAGCAATGTTTACCTGTAAATAAATAACAGTAAAAAGAAGCAATGTTTACCTGTAGATAAATAACTATAAATAGAAGCAATGTTTACCTATACATAAATAACAGTAAAAAGAAGCAATATTTACATGCACATAAATAACAGTAAAAAGAAGCAATATTTACCTGTAGATAAATAACAGTAAAAAGAAGCAATGTTTACCTGTAGATAAATAACAGTAAAAAGAAGCAATGTTTACCTGTAGATAAATAACAGTAAAAAGAAGCGATGTTTACTTGTAGATAAATAACAGTAAAAAGAAGCAATGTTTACCTGTAGATAAATAACAGTAAAAAGAAGCAATGTTTACCTGTAGATAAATAACAGTAAAAAGAAGCAGTGTTTACCTGTAGATGAATAACAGTAAAAAGAAGCAAAATTAACCACACACAAATTCAGTACATAAGGGGGACGGGATAGCCTAGTGGTCAGAACATTGCGCTCACAATTTGAAGACCCGGGTTCGATTCCTGTTCGAGGGGATTTTTCCCCTGGAGTTAACATTAGTGCTGACTCCACTATGCCCAAAATTCCTTTGGATGAGACTATAAACCAAAGCACTGTGTGCGAACACACAGAGAACATCTTGCGCACATGTTAAATCCTGTTCCGCTTTTCGTTAAGTAAGGGTAGGCTATTGTGTGCCGGTGGGAACAGATGACAAGATTTACAAAATTGCATACATATGCGGAATGGATGTAAATAAGCACATGAGCGCTTATTCCATTATCGTCAATATAAAAGAATAAATAAATAAATTAAATATGTAACACCCCTCTGAATAAAAAACCCATTAAATCAGACAATACCAAAATCATTTCATTTCTCAAGGCAAATAAACCAGACTGTACTGAGGACATTAGCCATTCTGCTAAGTTTATCATACCCAGATTATAAAGAAAAAAAAAAAACTTTTAAAAAAAAGATCAACTCTTTCAACCCTTTTGTTGCTATCAATTTTGCTCAGGCACATGCTGGATGAAACAGAGAGAGCGTTGAATCATGATGAACAGCGATTGTCATCTGAGCATTGCTGGCAACGATTTCTATGACAAACACTGTTCATCAACAGTACAGTAAAGAGGTTAAGTGGACAAATATATTTTTAAAATGCCACATGGGAAAATAACACTGCAAGAATGGACATCCTGTGCCCATCATGAATTTCTCTACTTCTGAGACAATGAAGTTTGATTTTGGAATTCGAATTTGGAAATCCCAGTGTTTAAGTATCACTACCTGGTTGCCAGAACAAAAAAAAACACACAGGCAAATTGTCACATAATGAAAACAGAATAATTTTCGAAACACCTCTTCTGGAAGAATATCATAGTACTTTTTGGCTCCTGTATTAACATTTGGTACTATTAACAATGTTGTCCTTTTTTTATTGTAATTATTACAACATCTCTGAATGTTAATTAATACTAAAAAAGGTTGGAATTTTTAAAAAATCAAACCAGTGGATCAGCGGTCTAGAGGTAATGCACCTGCATAAAATGCAAAAACTCTGGGTTCAATCCCCCTTTGTGCCTGATTTTTTTCCCCATCCACTAAACCGTGGTTTGGGTGCTAGTGTTTCAGATGAGACAATACACCAAGACCCTATGTACAACATGCATTTAACATATGTAAAAGAACCCACTGCAACAAGACAGTTGTCCCTGGCAAAATTCTATGAAAAAAACAAACACTCAAATAGGGAAAGTACTCCAACAAAACATAGACACACATGCACACCTACCCGAGAAAGCTGCACCAGCTCTCTGATGGCCTCTCTCCATCATCTTCACCTGTCTTAGGATTCCCCTGTTTTTTTAACACAATGAACAGAAAAAGTCAACCATTAGAAATAAAATCTCTACAACTGCGTGTGTACACACACACACTGGAAGTCTACCTGTGTGTGTGTGTGTGTGTGTGTGTGTGTGTGTGTGTGTGTGTGTGTGTGTGTGTGTGTGTGTGTGTGTGTGAGTGTGTTGTGTGTGTGTGTGTGGATAATTGTAATATTTTGTTTGTCTCCCCTTTTATTAAAATTTTATGATTTATATGACTTATTTTGTTGATAGATTTAATATAAATTTTTAGGATGTTCTGTTCCTGTTTTTTTCTTTTTTCCTGTTTTTTTATGTTTGTTTTTTTATTTAAAGAATGAATTAAAAGAATGGGTAATATTGTAACCCAATATAGTTGTTTGAATTTTATGATTCTTTTTTTTTTTACCACAACTTAAAAAAAAACCCCAGCTTAAGTGCATGTCCACGCACAGATATATGCTTGTGTAAGTGTGTGTGTGTGTTTGATATGTATGTGCACGTGTGTGCATGCATGTGTGCATGAGTGAGTTGTGCGTGCGTGCGTGCGTGCACGAGTGTGTGTGTAGCCAACTTAAAAAGTGAGTCTTACAGTGCATCATTATCATTATTACTATTGTTGTTATAACTGTTATTGTTATTTTTATTACCATTGTATTTTCTTTAGTTCCTTTTGAGTTTATTTTGTTATGAGTTGTAACAATATTGTGGCTAAATATTTTTTGGGTGGGGTTTTCTTGCTTGTACTTTGCTTATTTGCTTGCTGTTTCATTTCTGTTAGTTTGTTTTTTGTTTAAGTGGGATTTTGTTTTGGGGGTGGTGGGGGGGTTTTGTTGTTTTTTGCTAGATAGATGGCATGATGAAAAAATAAAAAAGCAAATTTATTGCTTAATGTATACCATCTGGAAAAAAAAAATTGATTTGATTTGATAGAGGTTACGTTACGAACCCGTCTATAAAGAGAAAGGTCGCAAGCTGAAATTGATTGACACTCCATTTTTTTCTCCATTTTCTCTTTTCGATGAGACAATCAACTGAGAATTTGTGAGTAACATATTTAGTACATGTAAAAGAACCCAGAACAACACGATTTAATCTTTCAAAAATTTTAAGGGAAAAAATCCATTTTCACAGGTAACAACACATGCTTTAAATGGACAGGTGGATCGGTGGTCTAGGTGGTAACATGTCTTGCCTAGAAAGCAAAAGTCCGGGTCTGAGTCGGAGTCCAGGTCAGAGTGTGTGGTGGTTCATACCATGTTTGGGCCCAAAACTTTTCCCCCTCCATTACACCCTGTCTGGGCGCTAGCAGCGCACTTAAAAGAACCCATGGCAACAAAGGGGTTGACCCTGGCAAAATTCAGTTGAAAAAGCCACTCTGATAGGAAACAAATACGGTTGCAAACAGGAAAAAGAAAAAAAAAAAAGGGTAGGCGCTGCACTTGTGGCAACGCACTCTCCCCGGGGAGAGCAGCCAGAATTTCACGCAGAGAAATCTGCTGTGACATAAGGTGGTACAAAATTAAAGCAAAAAAAAAAGGAAAAGTAAATTAACTGAAAGTTACACTTATGACTCCCCCCAACACTCTCCCCAAAAGTCCTTCAGATGAGACTATAAACCAAGGCCTGTGTCCGAATGCACCAGAACATCTTGCGCACATGCTAAATCGTGTTCCGCTTTTCATAAGAGTAGGCCATTGTATGCCGGTGGGAACAGATGACAAGATTTACAAAACTGCACACACACAGGGATTGCATGTAAAAAAGCACATGAGTGCTTATTCCATTATCCTCTAAATAACAGAATAAAAAAAAAAAAGTAAACCACACACAGAGTGAATACTCACCTAAACAATACACTGCAGTCTCTACAACGTCTCCAAAGTCTGATCTGTCTAGGTCCTTCAGCCTCCAGCCCCCTGAACAGAAAGATGAACAAATGTGACACTCTACCACGAAATGAGTCGCTTAGCACATTACCCAATTTTACGCTAGGAGCCTTTAAAGGCAGGTGGGGGTCAAGCTGTCAATTTTCAGATTTTGATCGATTATTAAACTAGATCTGTTCATCTACCTTATAATGAAATATCAAGGCATATTTTTTTATTCCTTTTGCTTTTAAATGTGTTTTGAAAATACCAAAGCACTCATTCTGACAACCTGTTACTAAAATAAACTTGCCCGTTTCTCATTTTGTCCCATCCTGCAGTCTATCATTTCAATTTCTAATAATGTTGCACAGAATTGTCCGATTTTCAATCTGTTTTTTGTATTTGATAGCCACTTTATTGCACATTAATAACATGTCAATAACTAAAAATTGACCTCATGTGCACTCCGTCTCATTATGTGGTGGAGCGTCACAAATGTAACTAGGTCTGCAAATTCATCCACAACTAACCAGCTCCCCCCTCCCACCACCACCACCACCACCACCACACACACACAAAATAAATTTTTTAAAAATAAAATTAAAAACACACTGAGTAAATATTCAACTTACCAAAACAGCAATTTCTTGAACATCTTCAAATTCTGATGTGTCTAGTACCACCAACCCTGTGAACACACAGAATGAACAAATGCAACTCCTATTTCTGTACACAAACCTTCCAACACACACACACACACACACACACACACACACCACACACACACACAGTGAATACTTCACTTACCAAATTACTGCAATCCTCTCAACATCTCCAATAAACAACTCAGAAAAAGAAAAATAACATAACTGTAATGTCTATGCAAATCCATCCATCATCCTACCCCCCCTCCCCCCCATCACGCACATAGAAAATACTTATAATGGCAAAACGCGACAATCCTCTCAACATCTCCAAAGTCTGATCCCTCTAGGTCTAACAACACTGCAAACTCAGAGAAGGAAAACACATAACTATAATGACTGTGTGCAAATCCATCTATCCCTTAACCCCCCCCCCCCCCCCCCCCCCCCCCCCCCCCCAGCCACACAAAATACTTACCTTCACAGAATACTGCAGTCCCCTCAACATTGTTCAAGGTCTGATGCATCTAGGTCCACCAACCCTGTGAACACACTGAATAAACAAATGTAACTGCTATTTCTGTACACAATTCCATCCCCCCCCCCCTCCCACACACACACACAGTGAATACTTAACTTAGCAAAATGCTGCAATCCTCTCAACATCTCCAAAGTCAGATCCACCTAGGTCTGACAACACTGGGAACAAACATACCTGTAATGTCTGTACACAAATCCATCCATCCCTTAACTCTCCCCCCCCCCCCCCCAAAAAAAAACAACCTCACACAGACACAGAGTGAATACTTAACTTAGCAAAGCACGGCAATCCCCTCAATATTTCCAAGGTCAGATCAGTCTAGGTCCATCGACCATGTAGAACACAGAAAAAGAACAGACGTTAAACTGAAGAAAAAGAACGAGTATAACTGTGTGCAAGCCTCCCCACCCCAACACACACACTCACACACACACTCACACAGACGCGCACACATACACACACACACTCACACAGACGCACACACAGAGACACACACGCACATGTGTAGCCGACCTGAGAGAGTCTTACAGTGCATTATCTTTTTCATTATATTATCATTACTATTATAATAATAATTACATTATTACTTTTTTTTTTTTTTAGTTCCTTTTGAGTTTATCTTTTGGTTATGAGTTGTCGTTACAATGTGCAGTTAAATGTATTTCGGATGGTGTTTTTATTGTTATTGCTGTATTCTCCTTGTTTGCTCGTTTCATTTTATCAAAAAACTAACAAAATTTATTTATTCACAACATTTATTTATTTATAAATAAATAAAAAGTAAATACATAAATTGTGTTAATTTGTCTGTTTTTTGATGAGTTGTTTTTTTGTGTGTGTTTTTTTCTAGATAAATGGCTTGATGAAAAAAAGCAAATTCATTAATATACCATCTGGAAATAAAATTTTGACTTGACTTGACATCACACACACACACACACACACACACACACACACACACACACACACACACACACACACACACGAACACACAGTGAATATTTAACTTACCAAATATAAACATGGCAGTCCCCTCAACATTTCCACAGTCTGATCAGTATAGGTCCATCGACCCTGTAGAACAGAGAGAAGAAACAGATATGTCAGCAAATGTCTGGGCCCAACCACACAGACACATGCACACAAGCGCTCACACACACACATACATACAAACACAAGCACAGACACATACAAACACACACACACATACATACAAACACAAGCAGACACAAGCACAGACACATACAAACACAAACACACACACACACAGTGAATACTTAACTTAGCAAAATGCTGCAATCCTCTCAACATCTCCAAAGTCGGACCCACCAAGGTCTGACAACACTGGGAACAAACATACCTGTAATGTCTGTACACAAATCCATCATCCCTTAACTCCCCCCCCCCCCCCCCACTTAAAACACACACACACACACATAAATACACGCACAAACACACAGAGTCAATACTTAACTCAGCAAAACACGGTAGTCCCCCTGATATTTCCAAGGTCTGATCAGTCTAGGTCCATCAATCCTGTGGAGCAGAGAAAATCAACAAGTATAAACTATGTGTGCATGCCTCCACCCCCCACCCCAACACCACACACACACACACACACACACACACACACACACACACACACACACAAAGCACAAGTATATAAGTATGAGTGAATACTTAACTAGGCAAAACACTGCAGTCCCCTCAACATCTTCAAAGTCTGTTGCGTCTAGGTCCACCAACCCTGTGAACACACTGAATGAACAAATGTAACTCCTATTTCTGTACAACCCCACCCCCACTCCCACCCCCGGCCACCTACACACACATAGTGAATACTTAACTTGGCAAAATACTGCAACCCCCTCAACATCTCCAAAGTCAGATCTGTCTAGGTTTTAACAACACTGCAAACAGAAAAAATGAACAAATTAATGTAACCACAATATATGTATATACCCATCCCCCACCCCGTCCCTCCCACCACACACATAGAATACTTTTTAACTGCACTGAATCATCCAACAGCACCAGTCCAACAAACCTGAATCAGACACAGCAAGAGGAGTCTGCCGTCCTACGCTGCATATAACAATCAATAGACCTCAGCTACTTTATATATGTATGGGGATCTTGGAGTTGATGCTGGCACTATGTGTTCATGTCTGTATGTATGTTGCAGAACCCACCCTTTGTGTTCACCACTCACACGCGCGCGCGCACACACACACACACACACACACAACAACAGCCTTTCTTTCCAGAACTCTCTCTCTCTCTCTCTCTGTTTCTTCCTCACCAAATTGCAAATATATACACTTTTCTCACACTTACGTTTAGAATAAATCTTATATGTGGTAGGAATATATCTATATTTATTAGTTTTCTAAACATGGTTTTTGATTTTTAACTATATCCATTAAGGTTTATTCAAAAAGTCTTTTGTAAGTTATTAACTGAACTATATTTCCTAGATTTTATTTTTTTAAACTCAAAAACAAAAAAAAGTTTTTGGGAATATGTCTGTGCTTTTTGTTTACATTTTATCTTTTATTAATTATCTCCTAAAAAAATAAAAGTTCATGTACCTCTGTCTTATTCTGACATGCAATGTCGGTACTCAAAGCATTATGATACAGTATCACAAGAGAAGCCTCATGAAATAATGACCGTGTGGCAGAAAAAAGCCATGACTATGAAATTACCAGTTAGAAAACAGAAACAGTAATCTCATTAACAAGAAAACAACACTCTGTGAAAACAACATTAAAATGTATGTATGTATGTATTTGTTTATTCATTCTTTTATATCGAGGACAATAGAATAAGCACTCGTGTGCTTTTTTACATCCAGTCCCCATGTGTATGCAGTTTTGTCAATCTTATCTATTCCCACTGGCACACAATGGCCTACTCTTACAAAAAGAAGAACAGGATTTAATGCATGCGCAAGATGTTCTGCGTGCATTCACACACAGGGCCTCGGTTTATAGTCTCATCCAAAGGATTTTTGGGGAGAGTGGTGTCAGCACTGATGTTAACTCCAGAGGAAAAATCCCCTCGAACGGGAATTGAACAGAGTCATCAAATTGCCAGTGCATGTGCAATGTTCTGACCACTAGGTTATCCCATCTCCCTGTAAAAATCCTCTTTACTGACTTCTATATGGCTATCAAAAAGGGGAGGGGTCAGTCTTTGGAGCTATTCAGAAACTAAATCAGAATTGTGTAAGGAAGATCATTCCAAAGAGAGGTGCTGTGTGAGAAAGCAGGTGAGCCAGAGTAGTTAAAGATTATAAGCTGGAATGTGTACGAGCCTTGAACTACAAGAAGATTGTAAGCGTGTGGACCAGAGTAGTTCAAGATTATAAGCTGGAATGTGTACAAGTCTTGTACCAGAGGTAGCTGGAATGTAGCAAGGCGAAGAAGATCAGACAGACAAGAGGGACCGAGTCTGACAGACATTTGAAAGTGAAAAGTAGTTGTTGGGGGGAGGGGGGGGGGGGGAGGGTTGTGTTTTCTCCATGGGGAAAGCTGGTTCCAGTTGCAACAAGAATTTTTTTGTAGAGCAGGATCTGGCTGTTTCTTTTCTTCATCTGAGAGACAGGTCATGCTACTGAAGTGCTTCAAACTCTCTTCTTCTCCTCCACTTAAGATTCTCTTCTTCTCCACTTAAGATTCTCTTCTTCTCCTCTTCAAACTCTCTTCTCCGCTTCAAACTCTCTTCTTCTCCACTTCAAACTCTCTTCTTTTCCACTTCAAACTCTCTTCTTTTCCACTTCAAACTCTTTTCTCCACGCTCTTCTCCACTTCAAACTCTTTTCTTCACTTCAAACACTTTTCTCCACTTCAAACGCTCTTCTCCACTTCAAACTCTCTTTTTCTCCACTTCAAACTCTCTTCTCCACTTCAAACTCTCTTTTTCTCCACTTCAAACTCTCTTTTTCTCCACTTCAAACTCTCTTCTCTTCCAATTCTCTTCTCTGCTTTAGACTCTCTTCCCCATCTCTTCTCCACTTAAAAAACTCTCTCCTCCACTTCAAACTCTCTTCTCCACTTCAAACTCTCTTCTCCACTTCCAACTCTCTTCTCCACTCCAAACTCTTGTAACCCCCCTCACAAGTGGGATGCCTTGAAAGATGGCTCCCGTAAAAGGCGTAAGAATTTGCCTGGTAGGAGTCAGAGGAGTTCATTGTCCGGTGTGGGTAGGCCTGGCTGGGGAAAGTCCATCCCAGAGAAGTCGGAATGGAAGCCAGTGCCTGCACCCAGGAGATCCATTTTGCATGGAGATCCTGACAGTGTTAAAACTCCGGATCTGACTGACAGGTGTGATGTTGTTCCTGTGCAACCTCAACAGTTGCAGGAACAGAAGGATGGAGTTATGCAGCAACTAAGTGTGCATTTGGGATTGCTGTAGCTCTTGTGAATGTTTGTTTTACTGCTTAATTTGCAGGGTGTGGCTTTTTGAGTCCATAAATTTACGTTTTTTTATATTTTGCTGCTAATTTGCAGGGTGTGACTTTATGAGTCTATAAGTTTATGTTTTTATGAATGTTTGTTTTGCTGCATATTTGCAGGGTGTGACTTTGTGAGAGTCATGTTCGGGTTTACATTTTCTACATCTGTAAAATGTGGAATGTTTTCGTGTGTTGTTCTGTTTTCAGTATCCAAATTAGATTGGGTAGATATGCAGAATTAAAATTAAGCAGAGGCTTTAAGGTTTTGCCTCATATAAATTTTTAGGATGAATGTTGATACCCACCTTGGATTGGGTATGTATTTTTGTTCAAGTTGAAGATGTGAAGGGTTGTCCCCAAGAGGGTAGAGTTTTTTGTTTGTTTGAAATGTTGGCACTTTTTTGAAAAAAAGATAGCAACATTTTCCTGCGAAGGGTGTGTGTAACCCCCCTCACAAAACGTATTTTTGTGTTTGGGTTACTAAGCGCTAAGTTCAGTAACTCCCTTGTAGAGTTGAGTGATCGCCCCTTAAAAAAGAGTGCCTATCGGGATACCTCTGTTTTTTAAATCTCACTTCCTGCCTGGGGCTAGTGAGGGAGAGACGCGTGACAGAGACTCGCTCCTGAGTCTAGATGTTCCCCCTTAAGGTGATTATATTATGTTAACTTCGTTTTTGATCAAACTATCTGTTTAAGCCAATTTCAGCTTAATTCAGAATAGTTTTGGAAGGTTCAGGAAATCTATATGTTTGATTTAACTTCACAGGCTTTCAACCTATGAATTAACAGTGAACGTAACTTCGTACGTACGTACGTGATCGCTTCGAACAAAGGAAGCGTGGGTTAATTTTTGGCGCGTCATGGTCTTTGTTGTAAACTTAATTTTTGGTAGAATATATTTTTCAGCTATTATTAAAATGCTGGAACTATTCTAGTGTGGCTTTACACTACAAATATATGGGTGTGAAGGCCTATTTTATTATTAGAATTGTGATTTATTTGTGATAAATCATTTAGTAATTTTAGAATGGGTGAAATGGCATTGGAATGTCATTGTGGACATTTATTTAAAATAAATTAGTCCTTCTTATTAATTAATGCTTGCACAGTTTCATAGGATAGACCATAATCTGTCCTAAAGTAAATGAGACATGTTGGGATGCTTGCACAGTTTCATAGGATGGACCATCATCTGTTCTAAAGTAAATGAAACGTGTGTAATACTAACTACTAAAATTATGAAATAATTTTAGAGGTGATGTTAGATTGTTCTGAGAATATTTAATTCTCACGAGAATGGCAAACTGGATAGGGTGAAAGTACTTTTGGGTAATTGAGCTTAGTGTTGTAAACAAGCTCAGTGATGGATAATTTTGTGGTGATGTTTTTTACATTGTATGTTCTTTTGATTACAGGAACATCATCGTCGTCTTTTCCTGTCACCTTCTCCTCGCACCATCATCCCATCCCCACTCTCATCCTTCTGTGTGCCTGATCGGAGATTGAGCCATTGATTTTTAATGAAAAACTAGGACAGATTATACTTTGTTTTTTCTTAATTGTACTTGTAGTACAGTTAGTCATTGGTGTTTTGTGTAATGTGGTAGTGTTGTAGGTTGTGTTGTGGAATATATGTGGTAAACCCAATTCGCTCGGTCTGGAGTCGCATTGAATGAATGGTGTTATTCGTCACGTTCAGTGTGTTCAGTGTGGCTGCTGAGTGAGTTGAGGTTAATTAATTTCACTTCACCTACTTTCCTACCTCTTCTATATTTTCTTTTCCCCTATTTTTCTACTATCCTCTTACTATCCCCCCTTTATCTCTCCCCGGCCCATAAGTAGCTGAGCCCTACTCTTCTTTAGGGTTACTAAAGAAACCAGGAATTAGTCTAGGACACTAAATTTCCAGTACTGAATTAGGCGGAACGGAATTAGAGTGGCGACTTAGATAATTCCCGTGTAGGACCCGTTACATTTCTGGCGCCCAATGTGGGGCTAGGGAGTGTTTTTCTGTTAGTCTGTTTTGAAGCTGCAACTCCACCGTGAGTGGATGTTTGCGATCTTTGTGGAACTTTGAATTTCACAAGGTGTGACGTCTTTTGTGTGTGTTTGAAAATTTTAATTTTCACTGGAAGTAAAAGTGTAGGCAAAATTAAATTTTGCAGTGAGCAAAAATTTTGCTCAGAAAAGGAATTTTTGTTGTTAGTTAAATTAATTTTTGGCTAACAGTATTGTAAAATTTTGGAAGGAAATTAGATTTTCACAGGAAGTGAAATTTTGGTAACAGCAAAATTGTAATTTTGCTGAGAGCAGAAATGTTGCTCTGATAATTTTGTTGTTAGCTTAATTAATTTTTTGCTAACAGTTTGGTAAAGTTGTGTAGGAATTTTTTAAAAATTCCTAGAGAAACAAAATTTTTGAAAATGAAAAATTAATGTTAATTGTAAGTCCAGTTTTTATACATAAGGATCATGATCAGTCGAAGTGAGGGACCAGAGATGAAGCAACTGGGAGATGATGGGGTACGAGCGAGGGTGACTGCGGTTGAGGAGGAGAACCAGCGGTTACGGGAGACGCTCACCGCCCTGGAGGAAGGTCACCGCCTGTTGAGGGAGAGGGTCGACAAGCAGGATGCTGAGATGGCAGCCCTGCTACAGACCAGGATCCAGGTCCACGTGGTGCCATCTACGCCTTTGGCACCGCTTGGCATCTTCACTGGATCGAGGCCAACAGGTGGTGATGAGGTCGACTTCGCTAAGTGGGAGGAGCAAGTCGATGTGCTGATGAGAGGGAACGATTCCCCCTCTGATGTTTTGGCCAGCGTTCGGCGCAGTCTGCGTGGTGTGGCATGGGAGCTTGCCAAGTCCTGCTCTTCTGCCATGGACATTGTCAGCCGTCTAAGTGATGTCTTCGGCAATGTCAAAACCCAAGTGGAACTGCTGGCTGAGTTCTTGCTGATGCGGATGGACAAAAGTGACAATCCATCGGACTTTCTGGCGCATGTGTGGTTAAATTTTATTCGGTTGAATAAGTGTGAGGTGTATTCTCATGAGGACTGTGCCAGGAACGTTTATTTTGTGTTCATGAATAGTTTCATGTCATGTGAGCCCATTATGGCTCGGGAACTTAAGAATGAGTTCGGCAGACCAGGTTCTGCGTCGCCTGACTTGACATCGCTGTTGAAGTCAGTCAGGCAGTTAGAGGAATCATCCTCTGTGCTTATGTCAGCTGTGACGGGCCGGACACATCAGGAACAGGAAAAGGTGGCCATCAACTGTAAAGAGTTGGCAAGCATGGTAGCAGAGAGACTCAGAGGCCACTCAAAGAAGCCAAAAAGTTCCTGCTACCGATGCAAAGGTGTTGGTCACATTGTTCGTGATTGCCCGGTCAAGTCGCAGTCGGCAAAGCGGAGAAAGAAGGCTACTAAAGCCGAAGTCAGTGAGAACGGGGTTTCTGCAAAACCCGAAAAATCCTCCTACAGGAACAAACCCGGCTGCTACATACCGCCACATCGGCGGGGTTGTGGTAGTGGTACGGGTGGTGTTCGAACAGTATGCGACCAGAAAGTGGTTGTGGATGGTAGCTCTAGAGGCAACCATCGGGACAATGTTCATTTTCCTCACCTTTCCAGAAGGAAATGGTGCAGAGGAAAAGACAGTCCAGGTTATTTTCCTAATCAGAAGGAAAGAAAGGGTTGTGGTCAAGGCATTGGCGCTTCCAAGCCTTTTTCCAACAATCGGTGGGATGCCTTGAAAGATGGCTCCCGTAAAAGGCGTAAGAATTTGCCTGGTAGGAGTCAGAGGAGTTCATTGTCCGGTGTGGGTAGGCCTGGCTGGGAAAAGTCCATCCCAGAGAAGTCGGAATGGAAGCCAGTGCCTGCACCCAGAGATCCATTTTGCATGGAGATCCTGACAGTGTTAAAACTCCGGATCTGACTGACAGGTGTGATGTTGTTCCTGTGCAACCTCAACAGTTGCAGGAACAGAAGGATGGAGTTATGCAGCAACTAAGTGTGCATTTGGGATTGCTGTAGCTCTTGTGAATGTTTGTTTTACTGCTTAATTTGCAGGGTGTGGCTTTTTGAGTGAGTTGAGGTTAATTAATTTCACTTCACCTACTTTCCTACCTCTTCTATATTTTCTTTTCCCCTATTTTTCTACTATCCTCTTACTATCCCCCCTTTATCTCTCCCCGGCCCATAAGTAGCTGAGCCCTACTCTTCTTTAGGGTTACTAAAGAAACCAGGAATTAGTCTAGGACACTAAATTTCCAGTACTGAATTAGGCGGAACGGAATTAGAGTGGCGACTTAGATAATTCCCGTGTAGGACCCGTTACACTCTCTTCTCCAATTTAAAGAAGTATGTGGGCCACTTGGTTCTCAGGTCTCTGACCTTCCTTGTTCTGAAGAACTCGTTCATCCGTGGCTCAAACAGCCAGCTTCAGGGCTTCTAGGATGTCAGGTGGGGTCTGATCCAATACACACACACACACACACAGGGACATCCTTGCTGGCCAGAGTGAAACAGATTTCTGTAGGACTGAAACAAACTGCTCCTGCAGAGGTCTTCCTCCAGACATGGTTTGCAGTCATGTCATTGATAGACAGAGACCATTCCAGACAACAGGGGACATGCGTAAGGAAACTGGATCATGCAGACTGCAGTAGCCAATGGCTTCTATCAGGTCTCCAACTCACCAACACACACCCAACAAAACCTTCCTTTCCACCATAACCAAGCTCACAAAGCTAGATGTCACAAAGCTAGATGTCACAAAGCTAGATGTCACAAAGCCAGATGTCACAAAGCTAGATGTTTGGCTGCAGTCCCTATCAAGTCATGCAGCTGCCACATGGCATACTTTAAGACAGAGGAAATACTAACAGTCTATAGTCCACCACATACATGGCTTTAAAGTCACATGCATTAATTCAAATTTGTCTGAGAATACTTTTAGTGAAAATGCATTAGACTGAAGAATACTGCACACTTACACACACACACACACAACACACACACACTTACACACACACACACAACACACACACACACAAACACACACACAACACACACACTCTCCCTTCCCCCGCCTCCTCTCTCCCCCTCTCACACATGCATGCATGCAAAGACACACACCGCAAACACATGGGAACTAAATGTGAACACACAAAAAAGCACACGAATGCTTACTCCCTTATCCTCAAAATTAAAGAGTAAAATGATAATAACATAAAAAGCTCTAACTCCCAATCCCACAGACCAGGTACCCCACAGCAAGCACAGGTACGGCTTATCTCAGCACAGAGCAGGCACCCAGCCCACACTTGCCTGCTGTCAGTTCTGATACATCACCTCCCACCCTGCTCATTCAGTTTGAATTTTATGTTCTTAATAAATGCCAAACAGCTACTTTTTTTGTGTGAAAGAGTATAACCCAGTGAAAACAATGTTTGTGATTTTACTCTACAACAAATATTACAAGCCTAGCAACAGACTGCCAGATGTTTTTCACCAGCTTCCTACAGACCCTTTACTTTCTACTATAACCGGGACAATATCCCTGATACAATGCTTTTAAAGGAAACCTACATGACACATTGTTAACTGCTACAGTAATTAGGAAGACTGACAGAGCACATCTCCTACAATCATTAGGAAGACTGCTAGAACACAACTCATCTCCTACAATCATTAGAAAGACTGACAGAACACATCTACAGTGCCTAGGAAGACTGACAGAACACATCTGTAATACTTAGGAAGACTGACAGAACACATCTACAGTGCCTAGGAAGACTGACAGAACACATCTGCAATGCTTAGGAAGAATGACAGAACACACTACTTATCTTCTACAATCATTCGGAAGACTGACACAACATATCTCCTACAGTGTTTAGGAAGACTGACACAACACATCTCCTACAGTGTTTAGGAAGACTGACACAACACATCTCCTACAGTGTTTAGGAAGACTGACACAACACACCTCCTACAGTGTTTAGGAAGACTGACACAACACATCTCCTACAGTGCTTAGGAAGACTGACACAAAACACATCTCCTACAGAGTTTATGAAGACTGACACAACACATCTCCTACAGAGTTTAGGAAGACTAAACATGATTCTTGACCTATTCACGAGTCAGCTTCATTGTCAGCACAGAAGACCAATTCATCTTCAACCCAGCATCACATTACCAAGTGTTACCTATCTTAATCCTAATACATTCTGAATACTGAACAACCCATTCAACCTGCTATGCTCAGGGAGAATAGCACACTACAGCCCCCCCCCCCCCCCCCCCCCCCCCTTAAAAAAAATCCAATTTTTAACAAGTTGTCATCGCTTATACTACTTTTTTTTTAAAGTTGTTTAATGTGTTAATTTTTGTATCAATTAATCACAGCAAAAAGATAACCTTTATTACACAAAAAAGCTCCCACAGGCAAATTAATGTCACAAAGACTCGGTAAAAGGACTGTGGTGATATGCTCTCCTTCGTAAAATTGGTCTAAATTTTACACACACACACACACACACACACACACACACACACACACAACACACACACACTCACACTCACTCACTCACCACCACACAATCTCTTGCACCACCAGTACAATACAATTCAGTATTGCACCCCACCCCCCAAGAAATACTACAGAATAAAAGCATAACCAAAGAAAAAAAATTAAGGAAAAAAATTAAGACAATAAAAATGCAGTCTAATGGTCTGATACTCTACAATAAAAGTCATTAAAACAAGTCTGAAGTTTGGGCAAACATTTTGCATAACAACAATATTAATACCTGTTAAACTTCTCAACACAGTATAAAAGAAATCGTATTGGGCAAAACATTTTGCCAAAAATCATCTAATACAGTTTCAACACAATGAACAATGTTCAACAACACACTGAACGCTTTTACTCCAGTGTTTCTTAGGCAACATTAAAACTAACAGTAAAATCACTCTTATTAACACAACACACATGTTTGCTCACTCTCTCCCTTTACAACACACACACACAACACACACACACACACACACACACACACACACACACACACACACACACACACTTTGACAAAATTTACAAAACTGCATACACACACCCAAATGGATGTTAAAAAAAAAAAAAAAAAGAGCAATAAGTGCTTATTCCATTATCCTCAAAATAAAACATAAATAAAATAGAATAAATAAACACACATACACAACCATTAACAGAGTAGGTAAAAACTGCCAACAATAACATCCACTCGAGAGGAAAAAAATCATAACTTTGTCTAATAAAAAATAAAGTTCACAAAAAATACAAAATAAACTCTCTAGCAAACAATGTATACACAAAAAATCAGTATATTCACATAACACACATATTATATGAAGGATGCACACATATTTCATGCAATTTTTTTTCAAGCTTCTTTATAGGTGAATTTTTTTTTTTTTGTTTTTTTTTTTCTTTTTTCTTTTCTTTCTTTTCTGTTCTTTTTTTTCTTTTTCTTTTTTTCTTTTTTCTTTCTTTTTTCTTTTTTTTATTTTTTTCTTTTTCTCTTCTCTCTTTTTACTCTTTCTTCATTCTCCTCTTCCCCCTCTCCCCTCTCTCCCTTTTCTCATCCTTCTCTCTCTCCTCTCCCCCCCCTCCCCCCCTCTCCCCCCCCCCCCCCCCCCCCCCCCCCCCCCCCCCCTCCCCCTCCCTCTCTCAGTTTTGGCATTGATGGCTCAATGACTCTTATTAGCACTCAGTTTGGATATGCTGACCATAATTAATCATGTAATTTGTTCAGTCACTACATTCTTAAGTCCCAACATAATTTACATGATTTTCTTAAATGTATAACATCTTCAGCAACACATTAGCAGTAATGTTTTCATCACTGTAATTTTGCCAAATGTTTAACAAAATATTTAACATCTTTCAGTACACTTGCTTTTTTTTTTAAGTCCCAAGAGATAAAATTGTTATTTCATTTCATTCTGCAAAAAAATTACCATTTGAAATTTTACAAATTACAACTGGTTGTGTGTGTGTGTGTGTGTGTGTGTGTGTGTGTGTGTGTGTGTGTGTGTGTAGCTGGTATGAAACATATATCAGTGTTTAAGTACCTTGCATTGCATCAATTCCAATTCCAAGACAAAAGAAGGCACCTTTATGCACAGACACACTTCAGATTGTACACACATGCATACCATGCACACACACACACCACACACATTCTAAAAAAAAAAAAAAAAAAAAATAAAATAAACTAATTTTTTCTGGCCCTACACTATACACCGAGTGCATGCAGCTAAACCAGAACAGAATTTGGATCCAACCTTTTCCTTCTGCATCAAAACGGGGTAAACCTTTACTTCGCTCACAAGCATAGTGCTACAGCGATGCAGGAGTGGTTCTGACAGTGATGGCACGCTACACTCTGACTGTGGACTGTGGAAAAGGAGAGAACATTGGGTGCCCTCACTCCAGCCATCCCTGTGGCTCTCTCTCTCCACAACGTTGACCAGCCTGAAGATCAATGCACTCACTCTCTTTCCAGTGCATTGACAGAGACAGAGAGATAGTGAGGAGTGAGGAGTGAGTGTGATGTGTGTGTGTGTGTGTGTGTGTGTGTGTGTGTGTGTGTGTGTGTGTGTGTGTGTGTGTGTGTGTGTGCTAGGTGCTGTGTGTGTGTGTGTTGCTGTGTGTGAGTGAGTGAGGGTGTGGTGGTGTATGTATGGTGTGCGTCCATGTATGTGCTGTGTGTGATGCTGTGTTTTGGTCTGTTGTGAGAAGACGAATGTGTGTGGTATTCACGCGCTGAGTACTCCTCAGATGCTCAATTATGTTTGTTGTTTCACACCATGTGGACCACTGAGAAGGCCCTCAAGCTCTCTCTCTGCTGTTACCCATGGGACCCTGGGCCACACCATGCACAGCTGAAACAGCAACTCCCCTCTGGGTGTGTCATGTCACCAACAGTGTCTGCCCCTCTCCTCTCTCTCTCTCCATGACCTGGGGGTGTGGCTAGCAAGACTGAGCAGTACACGGGCCGTGGCATCATATAAAAAATATAATAAAAATAATAATATAGTAAATAATGACAAAAAAAATAATAATAACAAATATAAAATAAATAAGTAAATAAGTATATAAAGAAAAAATGAATAAGTAAATAAATAAATAAAAAAAGACAATAGATAACTATGAAAATAAATAAATAAATGAATAAATAAATAAAAAGAAAAAAAAAAGATAAATCAAACAACAAAAAATGAAAAAAAAAAAAAGTTATGAACAGTACATGATGCCACCCAAACCACCGAGGCCTCACCCAAGTTCCAACCCTGCAGTCACACTACAGCTGAGTGTCTCCTGCCACAGAGCCACCCAAAGAAGGCAGCAGTCTTTTCAGAATGCCATGGCATCTGCGGTGGTCTGTGTTCCATCAGAGTGTTGCGTGCCATCACTGGTAGAACCACAACTACAACCCCTACAGCACAATGCCTGTGAGTGAACAAGTACTGACAAATATGTCACAAAGGAGTGATTCTTCAAATTTCTTCATAATTATGATTCCTTTCAATGTCACTTTTTTCTTGTTATCAGTTGTTTAAAGAGTGTGTAAAGACTATTCTGCTGATTGATGATACAGTATCTGTTTTTGTAAGTTGTGTGTGTTGGGGGGGGGGGGGGGGGGGGGGGGGGGGGGGAGGGCAGGGTACGGGGGTTGTGTGCATGTGCATGTGCATGGCATGCACCAGAGCATGCCTATGTGTATGTGTTGTTTTAGTGTATGGATGTGCAGCACACACACACGGGAATGCGTATATATGTATGTGTAAGGATGTGTGTGTGTGAATTGTGAGCTTATGTGTGTGTATATGACTCCACTAATGCACATTTAAAATCAGCTGGAGTGTGCCAAGTGCATGCAGGTGCCTTGTCCAAAATTGTCATAAAAATTATAACACTGATAGTAGTTTCACCACAAAAAAAGCTCCTGTTACCTTGTCATTTGCAAGTCTGATAAAGGAAAAAGGCCTTTATCATTATCAAACTCTGATAAAGGAAAAAGGCCTTTATCATTATCAAACTCTGATAAAGGAAAAAGGCCTTTATCATTAT
This sequence comes from Stramonita haemastoma, assembly GCA_030674155.1. Lineage (NCBI taxonomy): Eukaryota > Metazoa > Mollusca > Gastropoda > Neogastropoda > Muricidae > Stramonita > Stramonita haemastoma. Next base: position 52,624,684 of record CM060331.1, read on the forward strand.
CAAACTCTGATTAAGTAAAAGGCTTATTTCATTATCAAACTGATAAAGGGAAAAAGCCTATTTCAATATCAAATTAAAAAGAAAAGGCCTATTTCATTATCAATCTCTGATAAAAGTAAAAGGCCTATTTCAATATCAAACTGATAAAGGGAAAAGGCCTTTATCATGATCAAACTCTAATAAAAGTAAAAGGCTTTTTTTCAATATTAAACTGATAAAGGAAAACAGGGGGGGGGGGGGAAAGGGTCTTACTTGTTATCAAACAAACAAACGAACAAACAAATCTTCATCTTCTGTACAGATCATCACTGGGTCCTGGACTGAACCTTACCACACACAGCAGGTCAACATATTCTTAGGAAACTGAGAGGGAGGAGTCAGTGAGCCATAAATCACCAAAAATATCCCACAGAGTTTGCTTGCATGGGAAGTGTCAAAAGTCAAAACAGAAATGTTCATTCTTTAAATTAAAAGGTTTTTTTTTTAAAGTGGAAAGTAAACATTTAAAAGCTGTCTCCTTAATTCAGAAATATGCATATATATGACTTAAAAAAAAAATACACAATTTTTTTTCAGGGGATGCTATATTCAGATACAAAATTTCAATCTATTTTTTTTAACATTAGGTGGGGAAAAAAAGTTAAAAAGAAAAGAAATCACCACAAACACAACCCCCTAACATTCATTCTTCAAAGAATATATTCATTCATCTTAATTAAAAGTTGTCAATATACTAATCTCAATAATCATTAACAAAAGTTAGTCACTTTTCTCTCACATGCACTTCCTATAGTTATTAAACACTATCATACCATCATCTCATATCTTATCACAAACAGTATAGAACTTTGTTATACAATCATCCAGTATCACAAACAGTATGGAACTTTGTTATAACAATCAACCAGTGCCTTATCACAAACAATATGGAACTTTGTTATACAATCATCTAGTCTGATCTTCAATAAAAACACAATGTCTAGTACAACTAAGACACATGATATCAAGACTCCTGTCATGACAGGTCAGTATTTCAAATCTTTCTCACTTTGAAATATCTAAAAAAATATATATGGGTCATTCTCAGAAACATGTGAGGCATGATAGTGACCTACTTTACACATCTGCCATTTGGCTGAATTAAGTCTAAAATTGTGGTGAATGCTGTTTACTGGTTGTGTTTAATTTAAAAAAATAAAATTTAAATGTTTTTATGACCATTTGTGTTTTTTGCTTTTAAATATTGTGAATTTATTTCACCAAATTGCTCATTCCAACATGGCGGATTTGTGACATTTTGGTGCATACTTTATTCAGATTGTTCTTCTGACTTGAAAGACTGCTAATTTTGAAACACAACTTGTATTAAAGTAATGCCCAGATGTTGTTTCAAGTTCCCTAGAAGAAAAATTGTACTTTCTTTGTCATGGACATTAAATAGAGGGCAGATTAAAAGCTTGTTGCGGTTGTGACGTTGGTTTCCCAAAGTAGGGCCCAATTTTAACAATTTACTCACAAAGAACTATATGTTATCATCAACACATTATAGCCACAAGGGATGAATTAAACTGTTAACAGTATAAAAGAAAACATTGTTTTTGATCAGCTGGAGCTCCTATCCTTGTAAATTGCTTGAAACCCCAGATGACCAACATGGTTTCCCTTTTTTTCATGTCACAACCAAACGATGTAAATCTGTTGCAAAATCCGGCACATTCTTTCACTGACCGAGATTTTCAGGTAGGTATTTCATCTTGACCTTAAATATCTCTGACACATACTTTTTCCCGCCAAAGGAGTATCGCGATGCTATAATTGAGAGTTCCAGTCTTTGGTTTTCTCCCAGCTTTTTCATGTCACAACCAAACGCAGCATTTGATCAATAATAATATTGATTGATATATCACTTTAATTATATAAATCAATGTAGATAATGTTAACAGAATGCATTGTTTCTAATTTAAGATGGTGTTTTTTTTTTCCATTTGTGTTTAAATTGCTACACTTGGGTGATTTGTGGTTTTGAAGGGTGTGGTTTCCATGTCACAACCAAACGGTTTCCATGTTACAGCCGTAACAAAAAACATCTAACTCTAAAATGACAAATTAGTATAAATAATGTTAATAGAATGCATTGTTTCTAATTTAAGATGGTGGGGTTTTTTTCAATTTGTGTTTAAATTGCTTCACTTCAGTGATTTGTGGGTTTTGAGGGGGTGTGTTTCCATGTCACAACCAAACGGTTTCCATGTCACAACCAAACGGTTTCCATGTCACAACCATAACAGATCACTCTAAAATGACAAATCAATGTAAATAATCATAATAATGCTAATAGAATGTATTGTTCCCGATTCAAGTAGGTTGTTTTTTTGGATTTAATTTGTGTTTTCATTGCTACAATTTCAGGTTTTGTGCTTTTGAAGGGTGTAGTTTCCCTGTCACAACCAAACGGTTTCCATGTCACAACCGAAACATATTACTTCTATAAGGCATTAATATTAAACAGCTTCCATTCTTATGTAAAGAAAACTGTTTAGTTTAATGGATATCATTCTGTGGTTTAAGTTCAGGATAATCTGGGGGATGCTTGCTCAGGTCATTTGTACAAAAACCAAACTTTAAATCTGGGTATACAAAATGTCTTAGGGTGTCATTACAAAAAAGCAAAAACATATGCTTTGTCGATGATTGTCATACTTCCAATTGATAGTGTTGTTTTATAGATAAAAACAAAAGCATTTGTAAGTGTTTTTTGTTTGATATTTTGTGTAAAAAGATGTTTTAATGCTACTTTTGGTTTCCATGTCACAACCGCAACACAGCTAAAAATAGAACCTTTATGCCTCAATTACAAAAAAAAACAATTAATGATTCATAATTTTTTCAACAGATTGCACTTTGCAACAGAGTACTCTAATATATGACAAGAAGGCAAAAACTTCCAAGGACATTTATTTTTCAAGGTCTATGTCACAAAAACCTCACATGTTTCTGAGAATAACCCATATATAATTTTTTTTAAATCCCAAAAACACAAAAAAAATGAAAAAAAAATGAACACACACAAGATAAAATCAACCTCTCTCTCTCGTCCCCCCCCCCCCCCCCCCCCCCCCCCCCCCCCCCCCCCCCCCCCCCCCCCCCCCCCCCCCCCCCACAACACTAGTCACAAACACACAACCCACCACCCACTCCACCCACCCCCCCCCCCCACCACACACACACTTTCTAAAATGTATGCACACACACACAAACAAACAAACAAACATACACACACACACACACACACACACACACCACACACTGAGCATGCCTGGTATCAAACTAATGCCTATGAGTAAAGTTTGACTTGTAAAGTGACTTGCAGTAAACATTCACATTCCCCAATAACTGAAGAAAACAAAATATCTTAGAAAACAAGGTATAAAATGTTGCTTTCAACCTTGCAGATTTTTTTCTTTTGTTTCTGCAGTTATATCTTACACAGTAAAGCGATAATGTTACAAGTATGAACACAGCCAATGTTACAAGAATGAACAAAGCTAACTTTATACTGCGCACAATTTTCCGCACACCTAAGTAACAGTTCTTTCTGTCCAACTTTATGTATGACAGGTTTTGGTACTTTTCTTTTCTCACATGTTATCAACATAATTATGAGTGTGCACAATGTTATGGTTATCTAATCCTGCTTTCAGTTCAACTTTACTACAGATTATGTTTCACAAAAAGGTCACTGTTCATGACCAGATTGCTACTGACCCAAATTCAATTTGAAGTGATTTCTGATGTTCAAACTTATTCAACTGAAAGCCAGTTTAGATGACCAGATCAATGTTTACACAATTTTGATTAACTGTCAAGTTTACATTTAATCAAATCAATGCTGACACAAGTTCAGCATGAACATAAAAACATTGCCAAGACTACCACAACTAGCTTTCAAATAATTGTCACTCTCCAAAAAACAAAACAAAAAATTAACCCCTCCCTCCCCCCCCCCCCCAAAAAAAAAAAGAAAGAAAAAAGAAAACTACACTTGTAACAAGGCATATCATATTCCCAACATTTCTAATATTCTAAATCCCTTGGGGAAAAAATAAAAAATAAAAAAATAAAAAACTCACAGGACACAAACATCATTCATTCATTCAGTCATCTTAAAAGCTGACATTATACTTATTTCATCTATCATTACCAAAAACTAGTAACTTTTTTATAATGCCAAACTAGCATCATGACAGGTTACTATTTCAAATTTTTCTCACTTTGAAATATCTCAATAAACAACCCCCCAAAAAAAACAACAACAACAACAACAAAAACCAAAACACAAACTGGAACACACACAGAGCTAAAAAATTTTCTTTCACTCCCCCCCCCCCCCCCCCCTAAAAGTTTCACTAACACAAAAAAATCCCCCACCCTCATTCTCACCACCACCCTCCCCAAACGCACACACACACACACTAAAAAGATTTACACACACACCTTGCTCTCTCACTCCCCCCCCACTTTTTCTCTCTCTCACTCAACCCCCCCCCCCCCCCCAACCTCCCCCTTTCTCTCTCTCAACTCACCCACTCACCCCCCAAAACACACACCAGCTAAAAAGTCACACCACACACACAAAAAGACCTCCACCATGCCCCCCCCCCCCCCCCCCCCAACACAAACACACCACTAAAAAGTTTCTCTCTCCACACACACCACACCCAACACACCACACACACACACACACACACACTGCTAAAAAGATTTACACACACACCTCTCTCTCACCTCCCACCCCCCCCCCCCCCCCCCCCCCCACTTTTCTCTCTCCAACCCCCCCCCCCTCTCCCACCTTCTCTCTCACCACCCCCTCCCATCCCCCCCCCCCCCCCAACCTCCCCCTTTCTTTCTCACTCAACCCCACCACCCCACACCCCAAAACACACACCAGCTAAAAAGTTACACACATACACCACACACACAAAACCTCCTCCCACCATGACCCCCCCTCCCCCCCCCCCCCCCCCCCCACAACAAACACACTAGCTAAAAAGTTTCTCTCCTCCTCTCTCTCTCCTCTCCCTCCTCTCTCTCTCTCCTCCTCCTCCTCTCTCTCTCTCCCTCTCTCCACACACACACACACACACACACACACACACACACACACACACCACAACACACACACCACACACACTGACCACAAAAGTCGCTTTCTGTGACCACACAACAACTCCTCCCTCCCCTCCTTACTCTCACCCCCCCCCCCCCTAAAAAAGTTTGACAAACTCTCCCCCCCCCCAAACACACACCACCCAGCGAAAAGGTTTCACACCCTCTCTCTCTCTCCTCTCTCTCTCTCTCTCTCTCTGTCTGAACATAGCCTATAAGCATTGCAAAGACCACCACAAGGTTTCAATTGTCACTCATAAAATAAAAAGTTTAAATGAATTTTTTTTTTTAATAATAAAAAAGAAAAAAATGCACTTCCAACAAGCCATGTCATGATTCCAAACATTTCTAAAACACACACTTTTTCTCTCTCTCACTCCCCCCCCCCCCCCCCCAAAAAAAAAACTCCCCCTTTCTCTCTCATTCAACCCCACCCACCCACACCCCAAAACACACACCAGCTAAAAAATTACACACATTCACACACACAAGACCTCCACCATGACACCCCCCCCCCCCCCCCCCCCCCCAACAAACACACTGGCTAAAAAGTTTCTCTCACACACACACTGACCAAAAGTCACTTTCTGTGACCACACAAAAACTCCTCCGTCCCCTTTACTCTCAACCTCCCCCCTAAAAAGTTTGACACTCTTCCCCCCAACACACACCAGTGAAAAGGCTTCACTCTCTCTCTCTCTCTCTCTCTCCTCTCTCTCTCTCTCTCTCTCTCTCTCTCTCTCTCTCTGAACATAGCCTATAAGCATTGCAAAGACCACCACAAGGTTTCAACTGTCACTCTTATAAAAAAAAAAAAAATTGTTTTAATGAATAAAAAAAATAATAATAATAAAAGGAGAAAAAAACGCACTTGCAACAAGCCATGTCATGATTCCAAACATTTCTAACACACACACACACACACACACACACACATAAAAAGATTTACACACACACCTCTCTCTCACTCCTCCCCCCCCCCCCCCCCACACACACACATTTTCTCTCTCACTCAACCTCCCCCCCCCCCCACCTTCCTCTTTCTCTCTCACTCAAACCACCCCCCCACACCCCAAAAACACACACCAGCTAAAAAGTTGCACACACACACAAGACCTCCACCATGACCCCCCCCCCCCCCCCCCCTCCCCACAACAAACACACTGGCTAAAAAGTTTCTCTCTCACACACACAAACACACACTGACCACAAAAAAGTCGCTTTGTGTGACCAAATCACTATTAACACAAAATAAATTTTAAATGATCGCAGATATTCAAACTAATATCTACACAAGTTCAACAAAAAGCCTGTTTAGATGACCAGATCCATATTTACACAATTTCAATTACAAGTTTATCATATCAATGTTAACAAAATTTCAATTACAAGTTTGTCAAATTAATGCTTACACAATTTCTATTACAATGCTGACACAATTACAATTTTAAATCAAATCGATGCTGACACAAGTTCACCATACACATACAAGCATTACAAAGACCACTACAACAAAGTTTCAAATAATAGTCACTCTTATGAACAAAATTTTTTAAACACTAACAAAAAAAATCTAAAAATAAAAGAAAACCACACTTGTAATAAGGCATGTCATAATTCCAATATATTTCTAACATTCCAATCTCTTTGAAAAAAAAAGGGGGGGGGGAACAAAAAAAAGGAGCAGAAAAAAACCAACCACTGACACAAACCCCAAACATTCATTCCTCAATACATTCAGTCCATCTCAAAAGCTATCAATGTACATACTTCATCCATCATTACCTAAAGTTAGTCATTTTCTTATGGTGTCAAACTAGCTTTTTTCATGATGAAACCTCTCATTAACAAATAACAAACATACACACATCAGCTAAAAAAATCTCTCTCTCTCTCTCTCTCTCTCTCTCTCTCTCCCCCCCCCTCCCTGTCCTTTCCCAAACTTTAGCTAAAAAGTTGCACACACACACACACACACACACACACACACACACACACACACACACACACACACACACACTCCCCACCACACACTCACACACACACTCAAGCTGAAAAGTTACACACACACAAACTCCCCACCCCTCTTTCTCTCACTCCCCCCCTCCCCACTAGCTAAAGTTTCACACACAACCCCCCCCCCCCCCCCCAAACACACCAGCTAACAAGTTTCACCTTCACAAAACTCTCCCTCCCCCCAGTCTCACCCCCTTCACACTCACTCCCCCCCTCCCCCAAACCACCTAAAAAGTTTCACACACACAAGCCCCCCCCCCCTCCCCCTCAACAAACACCACCTAAAAGCTCTCTCTCTCTCTCTCTCACACACACACACACACACACACACACACACACACACAACACACACACACACACACACAACACACACACTCCACTCCACTTTCCAGCAAATTTCACCACATAAAAATTGGGTTTACTTTTCCCCAGGAGAGCAAATCACCACAGTATATATATCCAACCTTTTGATCTGCTCTTATATCAGTAAGTTTTCCCAAGTAACTCTGCATAAGAACATGCTCTTGCTGTCATGGATTCTTCAACCAGTAGTAACAGTGCAATGCACACAGCGCTTTTGCTTGTGTCAAATCTGAAAAAGACTGGAACTTGATTTTTTCTCTCTCTCTGAAGTGTTGTAAAATGACAGGTCTGAATTCAGGTGGGATTTAGAGTGTAGAACTCTGCTAACTTAATTTTGGGGAAAATCTGTTGCCTCTAGACCATAACCACAGCCCTTGGTATAATTTGTTTTAAAGACAGAATGTATCTAGATCTGCCAAACTTACATATATGTGCATCAACTACACAACGTTTTCCAGGATTCGAGTTAAGACAAGCTACACACTGATAAAGCAAGCTTCACACTGGTAAGACAAGCTACACGTAGCTGATGCAAACTATACACACTCAGAGAAATAGCAATACAAAACTAAGGCATACTACCTATGAACTAAGAAAATTGGGTAAACAAGGCTGAGGCATGCAAAACAAATATCAGAAAAACAGATACGAGCCATGAGGCAAGCAAGTTAGACAGCCACAGACAGAGGAGAGCCATACAGTAAATTACACAGAGCAACAGCAAGCTACACAGAGCCAAGACAGGTGACACAGAGCTAAGATCAAAGCTACATGGAGCCAAGACAAGTGACACAGAGCTAAGACGAGAGCTACACAGAGCCAAGACAAGTGACACAGAGCTAAAGCAAGCTACACTGAGCTAAGGCAAGCTACACATAGCTAAAGCAAGCTACAGAGCTAAATCAAGCTACACAGAGCCAAGACAAGTGACACGGAGCTAAGACCAAAGCTACACCAAAGCTACACGGAGCTAAAGCAAGCACCTCAGGGCTAGAAAAAAGGACTATGCAAAGCCACAGCAAGAAAAGTTGCATACGTCGAATCTTACCATTGATGAACCTCAGAGCTCTAGCTGAGGAACACACACACGCACATACAAGAAGTAGCTGTTGGCATTTATCAAGAAAATAAAATTCGAACTGAACGCAGTGGTGGAGCTGACATCACAAAACTGACTGGTGGGGCGCGGGAACTGTATGCCTTTTCTTTACTCAGATAAGCCAACCTACACTGAAGAGTGCATCATCCAATCCAAGGGACTGATCGTTAGGGCTTTAAACACACTGACTGCTAACATTATTTGTTGCATTTCACTGGATTAGTTTATATGAATTTAGAAGAAAATAGTAAAATGAAAGAATTAATACTTTTACAGTGAACTAGATAATGGTTTTATAAAATTTCAAATGAATAAAAGAATTCAAAAGTAAGGAATGGTAAAAAAACAAAAGAAAAAAACAGAATAAACTACTATAAGAAAACAGTAATAAACTCATAATAGCACAGACACAATAATTGGAAACATTGTCCTCCAGAACTTAAATAAATTCAAAAGGTTGCTGATGTTTTACACTTCATTTTTTGTGTAGTCATTATTGTTTTCGATAAATATCATAGTCATTTTGATACCTACACCAAATAATGTACGTAAACTCTGAAAAATAATTAACACTTCCCAATACAACACAGAGAGGAATGGAGGGAACTGGTTGTCAAGTCTTCAGGGGTGCCCCCACCGTCGCCAGACTAAGGGATGGACAGACAGACAGACAGACAGACAGACAGACAGACAGACAGACAGATAGATAGATAAACAGAACTATTTAGGAATGGTGACCAAGCCTATAAACACACCTACAGATGCCTACACACACACACACACACACACACGCACACACACACCACACACACACACACACACACACACACACACACTCACACACTCCTTTGAAAGTGCAGTCCAGTGGATCCAAGCATTCCTAAAACTCCTCTCCCAAGGACAGGACAAAACAAACAATGAGCACTGCAGCCCTACTACTTTACTCCATGCCAAGCTAGCTGCAACAGAAACCCAAAGCTACTACTGAAGCAAGCCACAGTTGCAACAGAAACCCAAAGCAACTACTGAAGCAAGCCACAGTTGCAACAGAAACCCAAAGCTACTACTGAAGCAAGCCACAGTTGCAACAGAAACCCAAAGCTACTACTAAAGCAAGCCACAGTTGCAACAGAAACCCGAAGCTACTACTAAAGCAAGCCACAGTTGCAACAGAAACCCAAAGCTACTACTAAAGCAAGCCACAGTTGCAACAGAAACCCAAAGCTACTACTGAAGCAAGCTACAGGTGCAACAGAAACCCAAAGCTACTACTGAAGCAAGCCCAGACTCACGCTGTAGACAGATGGCCCCCCACATGCTACCTTCACCTTCACCCATCCCATACTCTTGTTGACTGTTGCGACGCCATTGACAACTTTGCAACTAGCTTCCTCCCTCCCTGCAGTCCTCAACGTTCTGCAGTATTTCTGCTTTCCTCAAAGCCAATCCACTTTCTGATGTCTCCCCATCGTTTTCTTTGTCTGCTTCTTCATCTCCCTTCTTGTGCTGTTCCCTGTGGGATAGCCTTGGCCAGTCCTGATGTTTGTGCGAGTCTTTTCACTCAAATCAGGACGTCTTCATAGGCCCAACGGTGTTTCCTATTCTGGTTTTTTCTTCCTTGTTGGTCATGTGATCTCTATGTGAGATACCAGGAAGTTTGCAAAAGTATCTTTATCTTCAGTGCCTGTATCATTCTTTCAATGTCTTCTGTTGTGGTCTTCTTTGTACATGCATACAAAAATATGGTCACAACTAGGGGACATAACAGTCTGATCTTGGAGCCAATGGCGATGTTCATGTCGATCCAGAGGACTTTTATTACTGTCACTGCAGCTGTGGTCAGGGCTATCCTGGAGAGAACTTCACTCTTGGTTTAGATCCTTCATCCGATACTCCAGGTCCCAGATTTTCAAAGCTATGGACGGTCTCAATTTTCTTGTCTGTGGTCGCATCAGTGCTGATACCATGGCACTATTTGTCATCAACTGCTTCTTTTCTGCACTGACCTGCATGCTATATGCTGAAGAGGCCTCATCAAGGCGATTTATCAAGTTGACCAGCTATTGCTCTTGTCCAACTAGGCCATTGGTGCAATCGGCAAACTGCAAGTTTTTAATTTTCGTATCTCCATAGCTGACTATTCCCTCATGATTTTCAAATCAATTGGCATTGTCCTTCCTCCATGCACTTTGAGCACTCCGACTGTTTAAAAAAGCAGGATGTCATGTTCACTAAAATGGGTTTTATCCCAATGGGTTTTCTTAACTTCAGTTTGAAAAAGCATGTCATGTTCACTAAAAAGGGTTTTATCCCAATGGGTTTTCTTAACTTCAGTTTGAAAAAGCATGATGCCATGTTCACTAAAAAGGGTTTTATCCCAATGGGTTTGAAAAAGCATGTCATGTTCACTTAAAAGGGTTTTATCCCAATGGGTTTTCCTAACTTCTGTTTGAAAAAGCATGATGCCATGTTCACTAAAAAGGGTTTTATCCCAATGGGTTTTCTTAACTTCTGTTTGAAAAACCATGATGCCACGTTCACTAAAAAGGGTTTTATCCCAATGGGTTTTAACTTCTGTTTGAAAAAGCATGTCATATTCACTAAAAAGGGTTTTATCCCAATGGGTTTTCTTAACTTCAGTTTGAAAAAGCATGATGCCATGTTCACTAAAAAGGGTTTTATCCCAATGGGTTTTCTTAACTTCTGTTTGAAAAAACATGTCATGTTCACTAAAAAGGGTTTTATCCCAATGGGTTTTCTTAACTTCTGTTTGAAAAAGCATGATGCGATGTTCACTAAAAAGGGTTTTATCCACATACTTACACTTTCAAATACCCAGATTCAAACAATCCACTGTTGGCCGTCGCTCTTTCTCTATTTCCAGTCCATACATCTGAAATTATCTCCCTCTTACTTCGCCTAAAGCCTTCATTTGATATTCTCAAATCCAGACTCCAAACACACCTATTTCTTTTAGTTATACTTCTTATCTAGTTTACATATACACATATGAAAAAAAATGTATGGATTCCTTTGTAAAAATTTGTTTTTTTGTATTCTGTACCATTTTAAGTCACAGCAGATTGCGTGAAATTCGGGCTGCTCTCCCCAGGGAAAGCGCATCACCACAAGTGCAGCACCTACCCATTTTTTTTCTTTTCTTTGTCCTGCATGCAACTGTATTTGTTTCCCTATCAGAGTGGCTTTTTTCTACAGAATTTTGCCAGTGTCAACCCCCTTGTTGCCCCATGGGTTCTTTTACATGCGCTAAATAATGATCTATAACACACAGGACCTTGGTTTATCGTCCCATCCGAAAGACTAGAACCTATACTACCACTCAGGGTCTAATGGATGAGGAAAAAGTTTAGGGCCCAAACAGGGTACAAACCACCGCACACTCTGACTCAGACTTTTTGCTTTCTAGTCAAGGCACGTTGCCACCTAGACCACCGATCCACCTAAAACAATGAGTTCAACTTAACTATAAATGAAAAGAGCTGAAAAAGAACACTTCCAAATACCAACAAAAAGCACTTGCAAAACCAGGCACAGTAGTGAGCGCAATGGACGTTTGGCTGGAAGGTGGTAGGTTTGATTTCCAAACAATGCCTTCACTTTTTTGGACCCAAGTGAGCTCCAACCTTGTGTGAGCTTGCTCTAGGCTCATTTGGGCGGACTTGGACCACACAGTTGAGCAGCATGGACATCATCAAGATAACCCAGAAGCCATACAAGGCTCATCTAGCCCCTAGCAGCCTGACACTGATGAGCTCTCTGAAGACTGCTGACTGGAGATCCAACAAGAAGCTGGGTATGGCTGGGGTGGCGAGTTCAGAACAAGCAGCATGGGAACAGCAGGAAAGGTCCATTACACAAGATGAGGCAGGAGAAAAAAGTAACACACACACCACAGAGACAACCTACCTTGTCAGCACTGCATCCTCTCTGGAAAAGGGGAAATGCCCGAGATCAATTCAGGCTTTCCACTTCTGGTCTCTTGTCCTTGTTGAGCGGTACATGGCATAGTCTTTTCACTCAAACATTTGTTGAGTAGAAAGGCCAATCTTGATGACACCAGCCCCATGAAGTAAGTTTTCTTGCAATGAATATAATGTGAACTTATTCTATGGCCTAATGTGACTGAAAATTCTTCACTTTGAGATTTTCCTCAGTGCAGAGGGGCCTAGAGCTTTAGCAGTCACAGCTTTCATATCTCTAGACTAGAGCTTCAGCAGTCACAGATAAGTAAAAGAACCACAGGGAACAGAACTGCTTCACCCTGACAGCACCCTAACACATATCCACTGCAGAAGTAAGCACCGCTAATTATTTCTGACACTTATTACAGCAGAAGCATTTCACATTTCAAAAACAATTTATACACTTATGATAGTAGTAAATGATGATAGTTGGTACTAAAGAATGGTAAGAGACCCAGCACTCTCCATAAAGCCAACTCCACAGCTGGATTCACGACTGCATAGAATCAATGACTACAATACTATAGAGTGCTATGTGGAATGCAAAAATATCTGTGACCTGCATAGAATCAATGACTACAATACTATAGAGTGCTATGTGGAATGCAGAAATATCTGTGACCTGCATAGAAATCAATAACTACAATACTATAGAGTGCTATGTGGAATGCAGAAATATCTGTGACCTGCATAGAATCAATGACTACAATACTATAGAGTGCTATGTGGAATGCAGAAATATCTGTGACCTTCAGCTTTCTAACCTAGTGTTCCTGCTAGGCTACAATACACTGTGGTCTAGCTACCTATGTAGAGAGTGTCCATGCCATTCCTTTGAACATTTTCTCTCTCTGACCTAAGACAATGGTCACACAGTACACAGACTTGTCAACCACCTACCTCTCAAAATCCCCTCTTACAGCTGCCATTGTTGTTCAAAGTCTTCTCTCCTTTCTGACAGATGCATGTCCTCCACAGCCCTGGGGCTGCTCTGCATGCTCCTGAGGAACAGAAACAACAGCATTAGAGAGACGGTCTACTGAAAGGTTACCCCACTCTGCTACTGTTGCTATCAAAAACAATGAAAGTTGACAGTATCACGGCCATTTCACCACCTACACTCTTATCACCACAGTCTCTCCAGTTAGCTAGCTTCACATGTCCTGAACAAAGGCAAAACATGGCTCCTACAGAATTTTGGGAGAACATTTTTTGACTTTTGGTGTTTTTTTTCCAAGACCCTGCCTTTTAAAGTCCTTCTTCAACTTCTTTTGCATGTCAGGCCTTCAAACAGAGACCCCCAAATTATTTTTCGAAAGGGCCTTTAAAGGCTGTATGAGCCTTGAAATGCAATGCACAATGCAACACAATGTAAGATGCAACAAGACAGGACATTTGGTTTAAAAAAAACTTCATAGGCTTTCAAGCATAACTTTTCAAGCACAACTCAATATCAGTCTACCAGTGAAGGAAGTTGGTGGCAAGTTTTTTTTTCCAACTTCAAAACTATAAACTATCTCGGGTATACTGTTGATCAGAGTATTACTATGCAAGTACAAAACATGACAAGAAAGTCTGAAAAACAAACTTAAAAAAAATTCAAGATGCCCTCAGGATATTGCTAAGTCAAATGCCTTTCTACCATGCCGTGTCATACAGACACCAAAACATTTGACATCTCTGTGTGTCACTGCCATAAAACTAGGTGCTGAGAATGAAAGACTGCAACAAACTTGTACTGAATAAATAGAAACTCACCTAGGGGATGGACACTGTTTAAAAACAGCTTCCAATGTATGCTCCAGCTTGCAATGGTCAACCTCAAGCCTGTCAGCCCTCCCGCCTGAAACATACTGTGTCACAGTTAACTTGTTTTGTCTTTTTTTTGTCCCTGTTCTTTCTTTTATTATTGTTGTTCTTTGTTTATTGAAAGATTGGTCAGGTTTTCTTCATTTCTCAGCTAGAGCTCCAAGGTTCGCACATGGAGATTTTGCATATGGACTGTCTGCCCAACATTAAAGCCCAAGTTGAGATTCTGACTTTGGGGATGATTTCTATGACACCAGAGCGCATGCATTTGTTAGATGATATCTTCCATTCCTACTGGCAAAAGTGGAATGGGTTTTAACACGTGTTTAAGATGTTCTATGCGTGTTCATACACAGGACCTTGGTTTAGTCTCATATACAGTACTTTCTGGGGAGTCAGTACTGATGTTAACTCCAGGGAAAAATTCCCTCCAGCAGGCATCTCAGTGGTTACATAAACCCATGCTGTCTGATCATGAGCATGACACTCAAATTTCTAGGCTATCCTTATTCCTACACCCCCCCCCCCCCCCCCTTCTTCTGGTATTATGGTCTTCATGAATCACTCTTATCACAAAAATTATGTGAAACACGCAATGCAAAAAAGAGAAAAAAGTGGCATGGGTTCCAAAGTTAGTAGACCCTCAAAATCTCGAATACAAAGTTTGCTCGGTCCCTTATCTTCTCTGGGAAATTCATTTCTTAAGATGCAATCACTCATGCACATGTATGTGTGTGTGTTGTATATATATATATATATATATATATATATATATATATATATATATATATATATATATATATATATATAGTTTTATGATAAAGGTAAGACCAAAATGAGCCTCTGCTGAGGTGGAGTCAGTGAGTATTTTTCCTCTGTGGAACGGACTCACTCTCTTGGAAGTATT
>CM060331.1:52645026-52650026 GCA_030674155.1 Stramonita haemastoma
CCCATACACCCCACGGGAGCACTGGTCCTCACTTGGCACTCAACTCTCACTTCTGGGTCCGGGTCCTTAACCCACCCACACCCCGGTAACCGCTTCTACTGGCGAGCGAAACGTTGTGAGGGGCTGGTGCATTCTTAATCACCAGTAGGAGTCTTGGAGAGGAGATGGGCGCCACCAAGCTTCCTCAAGCCCACTGCAAGGACATGATGAGAAAAGCAAAACAGAAACACATGCCGGATCGGTCGAGGCCCGGATCAACAACGACCGCGCTACCCACTGCAAGCCTCCAGGGTGGGAGTGACAAGTGTGCCACTGGAGCAGAACAAACTCTAAAGCTTCCAGCTAAAGGGGTAACCATTGGTACATGGAATGTTAGGACTCTGTACCAAACAGGAAGAGTACAGGAACTCACACATGAATTACAGAGGTATAAATGGGACATCCTAGGGCTTGCGGAAGTCAGATGGATTGGCTTCGGAGAAACAACCACCACAAGATATGGTACAGTGGAGATGAGAAACTACACCAACACGGAGTAGGCTTCATTGTCAGGAAAGAGATTGTGTCAAGCATCATCAACTGCACACCAATATCCAGCAGACTCATCTCAATCAGAGTCTCTGCAAAACCCCAGAATCTCACTATCATCCAAGTGTATGCTCCAACATCTGACTACGATGATGACCAGATAGAAGAATTCTATGAAGAACTTGAAAACGTCATCTCCAAAACGCCCAAAAAAGACATCCTTATTGTGGAAGGCGATTGGAATGCTAAGGTGGGACCTGATGCCTATGACACCTGGGCAGGAACCACAGGACGCTTTGGACTGGGAGAAACAAATGACAGAGGACAGCGGCTGCTGGAATTCGCAAAGAAGCACAAACTAACTCTGGCTAACACACTCCACCCTCACAAGCCATCTAGAACATCAACCTGGCACTCACCAAATGGTCTGATTCATAATCAAATTGATTACATTCTGTCACCCCAAAGATTCAAATCCAGCATAAACAAGGCAAATACAAGAACATTCCCAGGAGCTGACATTGGCAGTGACCACGACCTTGTACTTACCACCATCAGGCTGAAACTGAAAGCAAAAACAACAGCCAAAAAGCCCACGCTTAAGATTCGACCTGGAAAAACTCAAAGACCCAACAGTGGTTGAGATCTTCCAAGCCAACATTGGAGGAAAGTTCGCCGCACTCACAGCCATTGACAATGATGTGAACACACTAGCCAACAACATCAAAGAAGTGCTAACGACAGCAGCAGAAGAAACATTAGGCAGAAGCAGAACAAAGAAACAACCCTGGGTGACAAATGAGGTTCTTGACCTCTGCGACAAAAGAAGAGAACTTAAGAAGCAAAAGTTCACAAGTCAAGAAGCCAACAACAAGTACATGGATAGCCACAGAGAAGTGAGGAAAAAGATGAGAGAAGCCAAAGAAGCGTGGATAGAAGAACAATGCAACAACATCGAAGATGGAATGGCCAAGGGAAACAGCAAAACAGCTTACAACACTCTGAAAGCACTAACGAAAACCACACAGCCTAAAGCCTCTGTTATTGAAGACAAAGAAGGAAATCTTTTAACGGAAAACAATGCCATCCTCCAACGCTGGACAGAATACTGTGAGGGATTGTATAACTACCCACCACGCCCAGATACCAACATAGTTTCCAACAAACCCCTGAACACCAAGATAAAGACCCACCAATACTAAGGTGTGAAGTAGACACAGCTATTAAACAATTGAAGAAGGGGAAGTCCCCTGGAATCGATAACATCCCAGCTGAACTCATAAAAAATGGAGGGAATGAAACAGCAAGGCGATTCACAGATCTTTGTCAGAAGATCCACGACACCAAAGAATGGCCAAAAGAATGGACACAGTCTCTTGTAATACCCCTGCCAAAGAAAGGAAACCTCAAGCAATGTCAGAACTACAGAACCATCAGTCTCATAAGCCATCCTAGCAAGATCATGCTGCAGGTAGTCCTCAACAGACTGAAAAACCAAGCAGAAAAACTCCTGGCAGAAGAACAAGCGGGCTTTAGACCAAAACGCAGCACAATGGAACAAATTTTCAACCTGAGAATTCTGATAGAGAAGCATCTCCAACACCAAAAAGACTTGTACCACAATTTTATAGACTTCAAAAAGGCCTTTGACAGGGTATGGCATGACGGCCTCTGGCAAGTACTCAGGCACTTCAACATTGACAACTGCCTAATTGAAGTCATCAAGGCTCTGTACGAGAATGCAAGAAGTGCAGTCTTCATGAACAATCACGTGGGCGAGTTCTTCAAGACCACGGTTGGAGTCCGCCAGGGCTGCCTTCTCTCACCTGTACTCTTCAACCTCTTCCTCGAAAACATCATGACAGAGACACTGCAAAACCACCACACTTCCATCTCCATTGGTGGAAGACCCCTTTGCAACCTCAGATTTGCAGATGACATTGACCTCATGGGCAGCAGCAAACAAGAACTGCAAATCCTCACAGACAGTCTAACAGATCGAGCGAGCGCATACGGCATGGAGGTCAGTACAGAGAAATCAAAGATCATGGTCAACAGCGCGAGTAATGACAGCACGGAAATAAAGATGAATGGAGAAATATTGGAAGAGGTGAGCCAATTCAAATACTTAGGCTCCATCCTAACAAAAGATGGCACATCAAACAATGAGGTGAAAGCTCGCATTGCAACAGCAACATCTGCTCTAGTCAGACTCGAGAAGATCATCAGAAGCAACAACATCAGCTTCTGCACCAAATACCACCTCTACAAATCCCTCGTGATATCTATCCTCCTATATGGCTGTGAATCATGGACTCTGACAGCAGAGTTAGAGAGAAGGATCCAAGCATTCGAGAACAAGTGCCACAGAAGACTCCTCAAAATATCATACAAAGAACACAAGACCAATAACTATGTGAAAGAAGAAATCAAAAAGCGTGTGGGCCCCCAAGAGCCTTTGCTCTCCACCATAAAGAGGAGAAAGCTGATGTGGTTTGGTCACACCACAAGACACAACACCCTAGCAAAAACCATCTTGCAAGGAACAGTCGAGGGCAAGAGAAGAAGAGGCCGCAAAAGAAATCATGGGTTGACAACATCAAAGACTAGACCACCCAACCCCTGCAACGCCTCCTACTAGCCACACAGGATCGTGAAGCATGGAAAAAGATCTCCGTTGCGTCTTCTCTCATGTCCCCCCTACGTCCTTTGGGACATGGGACTGAGTGAGTGAGTGAGTGAGTGATGTTATAGGTGGGAGTTGTTTGGGCTTTTTCTTGGGGTTGGGAGGTGGGGGGAGGTAAAGATTTAGTCTAGAATTAGATAATTATAACCAGATGATTAAACCGTGTGGTTAAGACAGGTCGACTTCAATTCCATGTGTTCATGGAATCCTGGGTTCGAATCTCTGCAGAGGGGGCGTGTGGTAATCAAAGGGCAGGGATTATTACGATATCTCAGGTCACCTTTAAGTGCAGACCTGCTAGTGCATTATTTTCCTTCACGTATACAAATATACACATGTAGAAGATCAAACTATCCGGATTCCTGGGATGGGACTCTGTGGGTATAATGACGCGAGAGATGATAATGAAGAGAACGTCTCTAAATCGGAAATCTCAGTTGGGACATAAATTCAATGATATCAACAACAACAACAACGACGACAACAACAACAACAACAACAACAACAACAGTGAAGAGAGGAGACCATTATCACTCAGAGTTACAACAGGAATTTTGTTCCCTCAAGATTATGTGAAGTTTAGCCTATGTTGAAAAACAGTGCCACTTAAGTCCACACTCTCTGGTCCCAGATGGTCGATTCTGTTCCAGCATAGCAGGAGAGTGCTGCATACTGCTGAGTAGATAGCTGAGTTTCCAGACCTCCTATTCCTGGGTTTCCTGGGTGTCTGCAGAAAAACATGTGCCAAAGCGGTGTTCTGATTATTGTCTCTTTAAAGGTAAAAAAGGTAAAGGTGTCCCATAACCTAAGCGGTCGTGGGGGAGCGAGGCATCAGAGACCTGTTTCTCCAGGGGGCAGCATATTGAGGGCGGCGCCCATCTCCTCTCCCTCGCTGCTTTACCTTCCCTGACCTTGAAGAGGGCAGGTAGCCTACCCATTTACAGCTGGGTGAACTGTACTGAAGCCAAGGCTCACAAACGGTCACCCATCCAATTGGTAACCACACTCGACGCTGCTTAACTTGACTGGGGGAAAGCCAGCGCTCTGACCACAAAGCTATCTGCCCCCTTATTGTCTCTTTACCATATTGTTGAATACCAAACATAAAAATGTGCAAAAGTGGGTTTCTGAGTATTGTATCTTTACAATATATTGTTGAATACCAAACATAAAAATGTGCAAAAGTGGGTTTCTGAGTATTGTATCTTTACAATATATTGTTGAATACCAAACATAGAAATGTGTAAAAGTGGTTTTCTGAGTATTGTATCTTTACAATATATTGTTGAGTACCAAACATAGAAATGTGCAAAAGTGGTTTTCTGAGTATTGTATCGTTACGATATAGGAAGGAAGGTGGCAGGATGGTTAAGACATTCGCCTGCCAACAAGTAAACCGTGAGGTTCTGGTTTCGATCCCCAGCCTCGCCCTTTCCTCCCAGTTTGACGAGACGAAAAATCGAAGTGAATGTCAAAATAATTCGGATGAGACTATAAACCGAGGCCCCATGTGCGATCGCACGCAGAACATCTTGCGCACACATGAAAACCCCGTTCCGCCTTTCGCAAGGGCAGGCTATCGTGTGCCGGTAGGAGCAGATGACAAAATTATTTTTAAAAAACACAAAAAACCAGCATGGACACAAGTGTCGTGTTTAGACACCATCCCTGAGAAAAAATCGGGGAGTTGGAGTCCCCAGGGCGGTTCGGAGCTGTATATGGCAACGCTCTGGCGGCTCCTGCGACGGTACTGGAACCATTTGTATCGGTGATTGCCTTCCCAATG
>CM060331.1:52657526-52690026 GCA_030674155.1 Stramonita haemastoma
AAAATAAAAAATCTTTGAAGGCAGCATTTTGGGAATTATTGAGTAAGGACCATGCTTTGGGCCTCACACACACACACACACACACACACACACACACACACACACACACACACACACACACACACACACACACACACACACATATATATATATATATATATAGAGAGAGAGAGAGAGAGAGAGAGAGAGAGAGAGAGAGAGAGAGAGAGAGAGAGAGAGAGAGAGAGAGAGAGAGAGAGAGAGAGAGAGAGAGAGATTTTTTATTTTCTCTTTTTTTCTATTTATTCTTTTATCTCGAGGATGATGGGATAAGCACTCATGTGCTTTTTTACATCCAGTCCCTGTGTGTATGCAGTATGCACTCTCGGTTTATAGTCTCATCCGAAGGACTTTTGGGGAGAGTGGAGTCAGCACTAATGTTAACTCCAGGAGAAAAATCTCCTCGACCGGATTCGAACCCGGGTCGTCAAATTGCCAGCGCAATGTTCTGACCACTAGGCTATCCGTCCCCCCCCCCCCCCACACACACACAGAGAGAGAGAGAGAGAGAGAGAGAGAGAGAGAGAGAGAGAGAGAGAGAGAGAGAGAGAGAGAGAGAGAGAGAGAGAGAGAGATAATACGCAAACACACACACACACCACACACACACACACACACACACACACACACACACACACACACACACACACAACACACATATTATATATATATATATATATATATATATATATATATATATATATATATATATATATATATATATATATTTATATATATATACAAACACACACACATATATATGTATATATATATATATATATATATATATATATATATATATATATATATATATATATATATATATATATATATATATATATATATATATATATATATGTGGCGCTCCACCACGAAATGAGTCGCTTAGCACATTACCTAATTTTGCGCTAGGAGCCTTTAAAGGCAGGTCGGGGTCAAGTTGTCAATTTTGAGATTTTGATTGATTATTAAACTAGATCTGTTTATTTACCTTAGAATGAAATATCAAGGCATAATTTTTATTCCTTTTGCTTTTAAATGTGTTTTGAAAATACCAAAGCACTCATTCTGACAACCTGTTACTAAAATAAACTTGCCCGTTTCTCATTTTGTCCCATCCTGCAGTCTATCATTTCAATTTGTAATAATGTTGCACAGAATTGTCCGATTTTCAATCTGTTTTTTGTATTTGATAGCCACTTTATTGCACATTAATAACATGTCAATAACTTAAAATTGACCTCAGGTGCACTTCGTCTCATTATGTGGTGGAGCGTCACATATATATATATATATATATATATATATATATTCATATATATAATGTGTGTGTGTGTGTGTGTGTGTGATACAAACATGTATGTATATATATATATATATATATATATATATATATGTATATATATATAGATATAGATATAGATATATATATATATATATATATATATATATGTGTGTGTGTGTGTGTGTGTGTGTGTGTGTGTGTGTGTGTGTGTGTGTGTGTGTGTGTGTGTTCTTGACCATACTCTTGTATATTTTGTGAGTCTACCTCTGCCATTGCAGCTCAATGCTTAGAGCTCCTTAAAGGGGAAAGTCTTACACAGGTTTCAACATACAATATATCTATTGATCAATTATTTTTTATTTGTTTATTCATTGACTTTTTTATTTATTGATTGATTCATCTACAATTCATTCACCTATAGTTTATTTTTCTTTTTTAATCACCTATAGTTATTATCTATCTCCCTGTCTCCTTTCGCCAAAAGCCTTCATTTGACACTTTCAAATCTAACTTAAAGACACAGTTATTTCCTACCTAGGATCTTCCCCCATTATAACACCTCACATCTGTCCCTACTTTCAGTCAGCCTCCTCCATTTCCATCACAACTATCCCTCTCTCTGTCTACTCCTATCTATCTGTCTGTCTCTGTCTGACTCTCTCTATCTCTGTCTCTCTGTCTCTGTGTTCCTCTCTGTCTCTGATTCTCTGTCTCTGTCTCTGTCCTCTGGTTGTCTGTCACTCTGTCTTTGTTTGTCTCTCTCTGTCCCTCTCTCTGTCTGTCTCTGTCTGTTCTGTCTGTCTGTTCTGTCTGTGTCTTTATTCCTGTTTTGAGAGCTGGATGAAAGTCTTTGTACTTGATCTGGTACCCTCTGTAAATAAAAGTTTGTATCTTGTATTTCACCTTGTTTAGCGTGTTACAGTGTGTGTGTGTGTGTGTGTGGTGTGTGTGTGTGTGTGTGTGTGTGGTGTGTGTGTGTGTGTGTGTGTGTGTGTGTGTGTGTGTGTGTGTGTATGACTCTGTGTGTGTGACTCTGTGTGTATGTGTGTGTGTGTTATGTATGTGAGTGACTCTGTATGTGAGTGACTCTGTGTGTGTGTGTGTGTGTGTGTGTGTGTGTGTGGTGTGTGTGTGTGTGTGTGTGTGTGTGTGTGTGTGTGTGTGTGTGTGTGTGTGTGTGTGAGTGATTCTGTGTGTTTGTGTGACTGTGTGTGTGTGTGTGTGTGTGTGTGTGTGTGAATTTAAAATCTGCTAATTACTTATGAATGGCTGCATGTGCCTGAACGATTTGAATGCAAGTGCTTTGATTTGTTTACTTTACAAGATTCAACGCCTTGTCGATTCTGTATTAATATTACTATCATTATCATTGTGACGGGGCGGTAATTAGATTACTTCCCATGCGATCGATCGGAACCGCCAATCGCCGCGTCGTGTGTCTATAATTAGAACAAGCCTGTGAATTGTGCACTATTCTGTACCGTTGGTGAGCGGCTGAAAACCGTCTGTTGCGTACACCTAGTAAAATGTAGTATTTATGCAGCCTCTTTTTCAGAGACTACATTCCCACTGTCTGGCCGTACAGTCGTTGGGAAGAAGTTGTACAGAGACGCAGCAGATCAAATATCTGCACTCTACTATCATTATTTATTGTTGTTACCATTATTGATGTTATATTATCACTGCTGCTATTACTACGACTACGATTATTATTATTATTATTATTATTATTATTATTATTATTATTATTATTATTATTTTATTATTATTATTAAGCCAGTATGCAATCAATAGTCAACCATAACCTAGTCCTGTACACCAGTATGCAAACAATAATTCAACATATATAAACCAGTATGCCATCAACTACAGTCAGTCATATTCCACCTCTGTGAACCAGTATGCAATCTATAATCAAAACAGCAGAAAATTAGTTTAATTCCACCAAAATCATTACACGGAGATACAGGGAAACTATCATACGAAAGCTCATACTCCATGTGCAAACCTGCCAGTGCCTTAATTAACATCCCCTTTGTGAATGAGGAGGAAGGTGGCAGGATGGTTAAGACGTTCGCCTGCCAACAAGTAAACCGTGAGGTTCTGGGTTCGTACCAAGCCTCGCCCTTTCTTCCCAGTTTGACGAGAAAATCGAATTGAATGTCAAAGTCATTCGGAGGAGACTATAAACCGAGGCCCGTGTGCGAACGCACTCAGAACATCTTGCGCACACGTTAAAACCCCGTTCGGCCTTTCGGAAGAGCAGGCCATTGTGTGTCGGTAGGAGGGATGACAAAAGTATAATAATAATAAAAAAACCAGCATGCACACAGGTGTCGTGTTTAGACACCATCCCTGAGGAAAAATCGGGGAGTTGGAGTCCCAGGGCGGCTCGGGGCTGTATATGGCAACGTTCTGGTGGCTCCTACGACGGTACTGGAACCGTTCGTATCGGTCATTGCCTTTCCAATGGATCATTCCAATAGCGTGGAGAGGGGGGTCTGCTGCATGGGTAACAGCTTGCCCTCCATACTTACCTACCCAGGCTTTGTGCTCTAAAGACTAGAGCGCAATTTCATAGTCTTCTGAGACTGATGGGTGCCTACCATACTGTGAATGTTTATACACAGATGTCAAAGAGTAAAATCTTGCCTCAAAGATCCTGTCATTTATATCAGCGTTTTTGCTATACGAGTACACTAACTATACCCAGCATGCAACCTGTGCTTGAAGAAGAATGGGCTCCGCCAGAAAGATGCTGCCTAAAAGATTAGTCAATAGAGTACCTGAAACACTCCTCAGCTTTCGGATGAGACTATAAACTGAGGCCCCGTGTGCGGACGCACCTAGAACATCTTGTGTG
Organism: Stramonita haemastoma; assembly: GCA_030674155.1. Lineage (NCBI taxonomy): Eukaryota > Metazoa > Mollusca > Gastropoda > Neogastropoda > Muricidae > Stramonita > Stramonita haemastoma. The sequence goes on from CM060331.1 coordinate 52,661,714, forward strand.
AACATGTTGAAACCTTTCTGAAGAGTAGGCCGTCTGTGCAGGTGGAAGTGATTGAAAAGATCTACAAAACGACAAGCACAGTGGGGACTGCATGTTTAAAAAAGCATTTAATCCAATATCCTCAAAGTGAAAGAACATAAAGGAAAAAAAAAAAAGGGAGGGGGGGGGGGGGGGGCGCAGATTCTATGAACACCACACGTTTCTTGTAACGATTTATAGATAGGCCTATTCATTTCAGTGGAGGAAAGCAAGCTCTATTATATTTTCTTTGTCTTACTGTGTCTGTCTGCTGTCTGTTCTGTTCTGTCTGTCTCTGTGTCTGTCTCTGTCTGTCTCTGTTCTGTCTGCTCTCGTCTGTCTGTCTGTCTGTCTGTCTGTCGTCTGTCTGTCTGTCTGTCGTCTGTCGTCTCTCTCTCTCTTTCCTCTCCTACACACACACCGCACACACACCACAACACACACACACACACACACACACACACACAACGCGTGCGCCGCGCGCGCGCGCATATACATACACACAAACACGCGGGCACACACACTCATAAACACGCGCACACACACATACACACATATACACAACACGCACACATACACACTCACACATACACATGCATACACACACACACACACATCACACACACGAACACCTCACACACACACACACACACACACACACCCACACACACACACACACACACACACACGAACACCTCACACACACACACACACACACACACACACACACACACCACACACACACACACACACACACATCTCTCTCTCTCTCTCTCTCTCTCTCTCTCTCTCTCTCTCTCTCTCTCTCACACACACACACACACACACACTCTCTCTCTCTCTCTCTCTCTCTCTCTCTCTCTCTCTCTCTCTCTCTCTCTCTCTCTCTCTCTCACACACACACACACACACACACACACACACACACACACACACACACACACACACACACACACACACACCACACACACACACACACACACACTGCTCATTTACTGAAAAAGTTACAAAGTATAGACTGCAAAGCATACAGGCTTGCTCTTGGTGTGCCTTATCACGCCTCAGCACTAGGAACGTACAACGAAGTCGGCATATTACCTTTAGATGATTACCGCCAACTAGCATGTGCTAAATTTGTGCTTAGAAACAGAACAACTAGAAATTTTATTTCAGAGGAAATAGAGGTAAAATCAGAATTGAATTTTCCTAAAAGAGCAAAATCTATAGCCTCTCTAATGCCTATAAGTACATATTGTGTCTGAACTTGTAGAAAATTCGGAAGTCAATCAGCACAGCATGGACACAAGAGAAGCAATCTTACCTTGTCCATCTTGGGAGATGAATAAAGCATACTTCGATATAGAGGTGTCTAAGGTAAACACGAATGACAATCTAAACATAATGGTTTCCGATGTTCGATCCCATGTCCATCGTAAATATTTTGATCATTTACAAATTTACACAGATGGATCACGTCTAGATAATCAGGAAACAGGTTCTGCTTTTGTTATACCAGCGTTAAAACTTGAAAAATCATATTATGTTGGTAAACATCACTCGATATTTACAGCACAACTAGTAGCAATATTAATGGGTCTTACTTATATTCTTGATTTGCCATTGTGTGTATTTCAGATCCTTCTTTGTGTTGATTATAAGTCGGTACTGTATGCTTTAAAATCCCCATGTTACAACAAAACTTCGAAAATTATATTAGAGATTAAGCATGTCATACATCTCTTGACCTTAAAGGGGATAAGTGTCAATTTTTGTTGGGTGCCTTCACACTCTGGATTCTTTCCAAATGAGTGGGCAGATAGAGCTGCTAAAAAAGGTGCAAAACATGGACGGGATTCAATAGAATTGCATGTGCAAGAGGGGTACAGTTTACTAGAACAGAAATCATGGAGAAAGGTCGCCAAAACTAATCAGCAAAATAAGATATTTAAAAAAAAAAAACTGCGATCAATACCGATAATTTAACAGTAGTCAACCATTCAAAGACTTATCTAAATGTTTTCACAACAAGAAGAATTAATGCACTATTTTATAGAATGAAACTAAACGCATTGATAGCCAAGTTCAGCAAAAATGGTAAATGTCTGTGTGGTGAGAATATCACTAATACTCATATACTTTTTGACTGCAAGAGTGTAAAGACTTTCATGCCCCATTTTTTCTGAAAACTCCCCCACCAGCGTATTCAGTCATTTAAAATTGGCATTTGAAATGGTAAAGGGTCTTTATCACAGTCCTATAGGACATTTGTTATAGTTACATTAACGTTAATAAGCTTTATATATATATATTTTCTGTTATTTCTATTGCATTACCAAGTTTCTGTGTGGGGTGTATTTCTCTTCTTTTTTTTTTTTTTTTTTTTTTTTTTTTTTTTTTTGGGGGGGGGGGGGGGGGGGGCTGGAGGGGTGACATATGTTTACGAATGATTTTTTTTTTCTCTTCTTCTTCTTCTTCTTCTTCTTCTTCTTCTTCTTCTTCTTCTTCTTCTCTTCTCCATCGTCTAATATCACTAGAAGTGAACAGACGTAAGATTGAAGACAACAACAACAACAACAACACTGCTCATTTTTTTTAGTTGTTCCGGAAGGGTTTTGATTTTCTTTTGTTGTTGTTGTTTGGGGGGTATGGCAGGTGGGGCTGAAAACCAGTGAAAGTCAACAACGTCCCTTTGCATTTAATATCTTTACAAACTGAAAACCAATGCAGTTCTGTCTATTGCGTGGAATAACGAGCAACTCCACCTTGCAGTCTGAAGGATTTTGTCTTTTATATAAATTTCTCTCTTTGATTCTGTGATTCAGTACAACAACAAAAAAATGTGTTTTAAATATATTTTATTGAAATGACTAACAAAATTTATATATTTTACTAAAAAAAAAATGCTATGGACTTGCAAAACCAATACTGCAAGGCACTGTCCAAGGAAGAAGAAGAAGAAAAAGAGGCAGACCAAGGAAGAGATGGGAGGACAACATCAGCAAATGGACAGGCGTAGAACTCAACAAAACCCTGAGAAAGGCAAAACAGAGAGAGAGGAATGGAGGGGACGGGTTAGCAAGTCTTGGGTGGGGTAGGGAGGGGTGGGGGGTGCCCCACGGACGACAGACTACGGGACAGATAGAAAATGGATAGATCCCATGGAATCAAACAGAAAGGTGGAATCTGAACCCACACCTACAGACTAGTCCGTTCAAGAATGTAAGGCTTTAACCACTAAGCTATCATTTCATTTCATTATTTATTCTTTTATTTCGAGGATAATGCAGATAAGTACTCAGCACTTATATTAATGCAAGGGGAAATATCCCCTCGAACGAGAATCGAACCCGGGTCGTCAAATTGCGAGCGCAATGTTCTGACCACTAGGCTATCCCGTCCCCCTTTTGGGGGAGCGTAGAGTGAACAGTACCACTGACCCCCCGTTGGATGCCGGGGGAGATGAGAAGGGAGAGGGGGGCGGTTGCCAGCATGATAGCATCCCGACCATCTGGAAATTCGATGCCAGGAATTCCCTCTTCTTTATCCCTCTCTTTGTTTATTCCTTGCTCCTTTTCTTCCCGTCACATCCTCCTGTCTAATTTTCTGCCTTTTTGGTCCATATTCTCCTGCCTATTTTGTTAGAAAGACTTCTTTATAAAAAAACAAAAATTTAAGCTCATTTTTGCCGAAGTCGGATGCCCTGGTCAGACTCGCAGGTGCTTAATTAACAGCAACCACAACGCTTTTTCGCTCATATGACAGAAAACAAAAGTTGCTGTCTGAGTGTTAGACGAAGAAGAAGAAGTACAACCTACCACGAAGGTCAATCAGGACATGGCATCTTCTTCATCATCATCATCATCATCATCATCATCATCATCTTCTTTCTTCTCTTCTTCTTCTTCTTCTTCTTCTTCCTTCTCCTCCTCCTCCTTCTTCTCCTACTCCTCCTCTTCTTCATCGTCTTCTTCTCCCTCGTGGTCAGCGTCGAATGCTCAGACATTATACTATCATTGTCTGTCATATGAGCCAAAATGCATTGCGCTGCCGTTAAGCGCCTGACAAGTCAGGCCCAGACGCATCCTACTTCGGATAGGGAGAGAATTATCATCTGTTTAGTCTTTCCGAAAAAACAACAACAACACAAAAAACGAAGCAGGAGAATATACTAAGAAGGTAGAAGAAAAGTGACAGTAGTAACATCGAGAATAATGGTGAAATTTGAGTGGAATGTTAATTTTGGTGCAGAAAATCGAGAAGAAGAAGAAAAAAACAAAAAAACAACAGAAACCAAACATGCCGGCAATTGAGCATCTCTACCGGAAGGTGTTGCGGTTACTGCTTGCCTCGCCCTCAAATCGAGACTGTCGACAGGAAATCCGGGACATATTACGTCAGCTGGGCCGACGCACTTGTGAGGACTTCGATATCCAGTCTGTACACGACTTGAAAGATGACCTTACCCAGTGTGATAAGGTAAGGAGATGCTATCTTTTAAAGGGAAGGGTTTTTTTTTTGTTTGTTTTGTATTGTTTGTTTGGTGTTGTTGTTGTTGTTGTTGTGTTTAGTGTTAATCTATGTTGGTGGTTTAATTTTTAATTTTGATCAGATCTGTTTTTTAAATGATGATGAAGTTGTAATTGGCTACTTTTTTTGTTGCTTGTTTTATTTGTTTTTGTGTGTGTTGTTGTTGTTGTTGTTTACTCTATTACCTTTTTTCTCATCTGTAAAGGTAGAAAAAGGTAAAGGTGTCCCATAACCTATGTGGTCGTAGGGGAGCAAGGTGTCAGAGACCTCAGCTTCTCTAGGGGCCAGCATGTTGAGGCGGCGCCTGTCTCCTCTCCCTTGCTGCTTTACCTTCCCCGACCCTAAAGAGGGCAGGTACCCATTGGCAAGTGGGTGAACTGGGGAACGGTACTAAAGCCAAAGCGAGCAAACGGTCACCCATCCAATGGGTAACCACGCACGCACGATGCTACTTAACATTGGCTGGGGGAAAGCAAGGGCTCTGACCACTGAGCTATCCCTTCCCCCATTCTCAACTGTACATTTAAATCAAGCAAGTTTCAGCTGATCCTCCTATCGCCTGTGCTGGTATTCTTCGATTATACATTTCATGTTGGTCTTGAGGCTATCTATGGCGTATGTTTTCTGTCATATATTTGTTTATTAGATGAATAAATATTCAACACCAATCAGCATGGAACAAAGAATGAGGGGATAAACTTTGGCTGAAAAGAAGAAAAATCGCAAGAAGCTAATGGCATATCTTTAGGGCGGAATCGAAAAAGTCAGTTAATCAACCAACGAATCAATCAATCAATTTGTCAAAAACAAATAGATCAGAGCCTTTAGATAGACCGCCATCTCCTGGGTCAACTTCAAGTGCAGACCTACCATTGCCTTATTTCCTTTCATGAATATACACGTGCAGAAGATCAACTATGCATGTTATAGATCCCATGATCCCTGTCAGTGGGAACACGAACATACCCAGCATGCAACCTGTAACCTGAAATGAGCTGCTCTGAAGTCGGAATGTGTCGGCTGAGGCCAGCAGGCAGACCTCCTGCAAAATGACAAGCCCAGGAGAAGACCAGGCACTACGCACCTCACCACGTAAGGGAACATACCATTTTTTCTTTTATTTCGAGGATAATGGAATAAGCACTCGAGTGCATTTTTTTCAAATTCAGTCCCCGTGTGTATGCAGTTTGGTGAATTTTGTCATCCGTTTCCACCGGCACACATTGGCCTACTCTTCATAAAAGGGGGAACAGGTTTTAACGTGTGCGCACGATGTTCTACGTGTGTTTACACATGGGACCTCGGTTCATAGTCTCATCCAAAAGACCTTTGGGAGGAGAGAATGATAGCTTCCAGTAACAGCATTCAAGTCTTCTTCAATAAGGACCATACCTTTAGCCTGACCTGACTCGAGCTTTGGCTCCTAAACATATGCTATTCAGAGATCCTGGCAGTGATTGAAGCTTTTTTCTTTCGAGGATAATGGAATAAGCACTGTTTGCTTTTTTTTTTTTAAACATCTATTCCCGGTGTGAATGCTGGGTATGTTTATGCTCCGTAGCCCACCGAATGCTGACATAAGTGACGGGATCTTTACCGTGCATATTTGATGTTCTGCATGATTGTGTATATACATGAAGGGAATTAAGACACTGAAAGGTCTGCACTTGAAGTTAACCTGGGAAATCGAAAAAATCCCCACCCTTAATTCACCAGACTCGACCGAGATTCGAACTCACAACTTCATGGACCCATGGGAGTGAAGTCAAACGCTCTTAACCACTCTGCTATTACGTCCGTTAGCTTCCCTGATTTAGAAAGGTTGATTGCCTCACAAGAATAAATTGTCAATCCCTGTGTGCTTCCAAGGGTCTGACGCCTCACAAGGATAATTTATATCAATGTGAGGCTTTTCAGATCCTTACGATTGTTATATATTGTTGTTGTTGTTATTGTGTTGTTGAGCGTTCCCCAACTTAAACACCCTTGAGAGTTCACCCACAATAACTATGCACTCTTGACTCACTCATCCCACCTGGTTGAGGAACCATTACTGTGAGATAGGAAGTACAACCGGATGAGAAGTTTGCCTGTATGACTGTTTTCAAATACCTCGCCGTATAGGCAGGCACTCATACTCCGACTTCAGAGAAAGATATATATATATATATATATATTTTTGTTATCCTATTCTTGGGGGGCGGGATAGCTAAGTGGTCAGAGCGCTTGCTTTCCCCGAGTCTAGTTAAACAGTGTCGAGCGTGGTTGCCAATTGGATGGTGACCGTTTGCGCGCCTTGGTTTCAATACAGTCCCCCCCCCTCCTCCCAGTTCACCCAGCTGTAAATGGGTATATGCCCTCTTTAGGGTCAGGGAAGGTAAAGCAGCGAGAGAGAGGAGATGGGCGCCGCCCTCAATATGCTGGCCCCCTAGAGAAGCTGAGGTCTCTGATGCCTCGGCTCCCCTACGACCACCTAGGCTATAGGACACCTTTACCTTTTTTTTTTCTTTATCCTTTTCTTCCATAGCTTTTTGAACTCCAGAAGGTCGGTCGCCGCGACATCTGGGTCTCTCCCAGAACCTCGCTGACTTTCTGCCGAAGACACAATGCCGAGAGTGGTTTCTGCCCCGAAGGAACGTGCTCGGATCTTCACTTCTGCCTGTTCTTTCTGCTGTCTGGCCAGTGTCGCTTCCGCGATGATTGCCTGTTCGGCCACAAGCTAGGCACCCACCATAACCAGCGCCTGCTTCAGAGGCATCTGCTTCAGGGTCTGAATATCACGGAGCTTCGTACTCTCTTCACCCTGCCTCATGTTCGTCAGGGGCTTACGCTTCCTAGAGTGTGCAGGTTTGTGGTGGTGTGTGTGTGGTGTGTAATGTGTAGTGTGTGTATGTGTGTGTGTGTGTGTGTGTGTGTGTGTGTGTGTGTGTGTGTGTGTGTGTGTGTGTGTGAAGTCAAGTCAAGTCAAACTTTTATTTCCAGATGGTACAAAGCAGTGCAGTTGCTTTTTTTACATCAAGCCGTCCATCTAAGAAAATAAAATCATTTATATATACCCTAAAATCCGTAGCATACGCCCCCCCCCCCCCCCCCCCCCCCCCTGTGCACTGATTTAGGGCAAAATTGGGGGTGGGCGTTTGCTAGGGATAGACCCCTTTGCACAAAGTAATTTTTGTGCTCAACCGTGTAATTGAGTGAATACAATCCCCGAAAGCATGTAAGTTAGGTCGTGTGAGTAGAAGTGAAGGAAAATAGAAAAAAGGGATTTTGAGGCAAAGAAGGCCAACGAGTTCCATGGCTTTTCGTTGTATGTCCTTGTTTCGCAATACCCTGCCTTCAGATCTTTCATCTTTCAGATAATGCAGCACACCTTGGTCGACATGTTCAGATCTAACTGCTGGTCCTTTTGACAGTTTCCGTTTTTGTTTGTCTTTTCCGTACTGCTGTTCAAGTCTATCTCTGTTTTCACTCCATTCCCAGATCCTCTTCCTATCCACAGAAAATTCACGGGCACACTCCGAAACATTCCCACCTGCTTCGTTATCCAGATACTGGAGGGCTTCCAATTTGAAAGATACAGTGTAAGACTGTCGCTTCAGCATTTTGCAAAAATGGCACAGGGAGATTCAAGAACCAACTTCCGGCCATCAGGAAGCCTCGTCAAAGTACCGATAAGTCACTGACAGACAAAAGATGTCACTGGAAAAAGCATGACGTAATTTTAATCACTTGTTGGGACGGGTGGGAGTGAGAGAGGGACAAATGATACGAAAAAAGGAAACACAAAGGTAAAGGAGGGGAAAAGTATGACTTTTAGAACAGTCCTGCACAATCCTAGTGAAAGTGGCATAGTCTCTTTGAAAAAAGCAGGGTGGGCGTTTGCTAGGTAATTAACCCCTGTGCACAATTTTGGCCCAAAGTGGGAGGTGGGCGTTTGCTAGAAGGTGGGCTTATGCTAGGATTTTACGATATATATATATATATATATATATATATATATATATATATATATATATATATATATATATAATTATATATATATATATATGCATACTTGAAAAAGGAAAAAACCTTTAGAAGATATGTCATACAAATGAAAAAAGATAAACAAAAGAAGAAAATACCACCAAAGTGTAGCTGTATGTGTGTGTGTGTTGTGTGTGTGTGTGTTGTGTGTGTGGTTGTGTGGGGTGTTGTGTGTGTGTGTGTGTGTGTGTGTGTAGTGTGTGTGATGGTGTGTGTGTGTGCAGTGTGTGTGTGTGTGTGTGTGTGTGTGTGTGTGTAGTGTGTGTGGTGCGTGTGTTGTGCTGCGTGTGTGCGTGTGTGTGCGTGTGTGTAGTGTGGTGTATGTGTGTTCCCACCTTCGGGATTATGTCTAAACATGACACAGGTGTGCGTACCTGTTTTATTGGGGGGATGTTGTTTTGTTTTGTTTTTGGATTTTTTTTTGTTGGCAATCTCTTTCTACCGGTACTAGTGGCAAACTCTACCAAAAGGCAGAACGGGTTTTGATATATGTCTCAAGTTTATAATCTCATCGAAAGGACTTTGGAAAGAGTGGAATCAGTACTGATCTGAACTCCATGGGGGAAAATACCCTTAACTAGGCGTGTCTGTAGCCGCCGCTGTAGTCTAGTGGTTAGGGCGTTGGACTCGTAATCTAAAGGTTGCGGGTTCGATCCCAGCTTTCGGCTATAGCGTTGTGCCCTTGGAAAAGGCACTTTACGGCTACTTTTCTCACCCCACCTAGGTGTAAAAGGGGTACCAACCTTGTGTTGGGGGTTAACCCTGCGATAGACTGGCGTCCTATCCAGGGGGGAGTCTATGACTCTCAGTCGCTTAACGCCACAGAAACCGGGATAAGCACCGGCCTGATGAGCCTTAGGCTCGGGACAGACTTTAACTTTAACTTAACTAGGCGTGTTTGTGGTGGCTCGAACCCAGGCTTGATCCTGGTCGGTCAAATCCCAATGCAATGCTCTAACCACTAGGCTATCTACATCTGCAAAGCACTTGTGATATCAATGAGTCTTTGTGTGTGTCTTAGTATGTCCTAGTATGAGTGATTACCTTCGTTCCAGCCTGACGGATTTGACAACAGATCTTGAGCTTGTTTTTGTTGTTGTTTGAAAGCAGGTTTGCATAACTCTATCTCAAGTTACAAGCCTACCTCCTAGGAGTTGTCTGTAAGATTCCTCTTCTTCTTTCCCCTCCCCCACCCTCCCTTCCTTCCTCCCTCCTCTCTCTCTCTCTCTCTCTCTGTCTCTCTCTCTCTCCTCTCTCTCTCTCTCTCTCTCTCTCTCTCTCTCTCTCTCTCTCTCTCTCTCTCTCTCTCTCTCTCTGTCTCTGTCTCTGTCTCACTCTCTCTGGGACTGGATGAAAAAAAAAAGCACAAGAGTGCTTATTCTATTATCCTCGATATAAAAGAATAAATCAAATCAAATCAAATCAAATCAAATCAAATCAAATCAAATCTCTCTCTCTCTCTCTCTCTCTCTCTCTCTCTCTCTCTCTCTCTCTCTCTCTCTCTCTCTCTCTCTCTCTCTCTCTCTCTCTGCCCCCTCTCTTTTTTCCTGGAAGGGGGGAGTGAGTCAGTACTGCTTTTTTTTTATTTCCAGGAAAAAAAAATCCCCTTCGAATGGATGTAGCTCAATCCTGGGGTGTCAGATCATGAAGCCTAATGCATAAACCTCTTAGAGATCCCCCCCTCTCCCCACCCCCCACCCCACCTCCTACCCACAAATGCATTCATTTTAGCTTTTGACATGTTCATGCAGCCCCGTTGGGTTGGGTTTTTAGGGTTGGTTTTTTTTTTTTTACCTCTTTAAAAAAAAATCATAATCTTTATTTTTATTTTGTTTTGTATTTTTTGTCCTTGCTTCCAGGAAAATTTGGCTCGCGGCCAACTTTCTATGTAAACACTTTGTCAGCCCCTCTACCCCCCCCCCCCCCCCCCCCCCCCTCTCTCTGTATCTGTCTCTCTCTCTCTCTTCGTCTCTTGTTTGTTTGCGTGTGCTTGTATGTGTTCGTATTTGTCTGTGTGTCTCTGTGTGTGTCTGTCTGTCTGTGCGTGTGTGCATGTGTGTGTGTGTGTGTGTGTTTGTATGTGTATGCATGTCTTCTCTCTTCGTCTCTTCTCTGTCTCTCTCCTCTCTCTCTCTCTCTCTCTCTCTCTTTCTCTCTCTCTCCTCTCTCTCTCTCTCTCTCTCTCTCTCTCTCTCTCTCTCTCTCTCTCTCTCTCTCTCTCTCTCTCTCTTCCCTGTCTCTGTCTATCTTGTGTTTTTCTGTCTCTCTTAGTATCCCTCAGAGAGACAGACAGACAGTGACAGACAGGACAGAGGACAAACACAAACAACACACACACACACACACACACACACACACACACACACACACACACACACACACACACACAGAAATAGAGAGAGAGAGAGAGACGACAGACAGACAGACGAAGACAGAGAGAGAGAAGAGACAGACAGACAGACAGACAGGACAGACAGACAGACAGAGCAGAGACAGACAGAGACAGACAGACAGAGACGAGACAGACAGGTGGAGAAGAGAACAATCAGGACAGAGAGAGAGGAAAGGTGGAGAGGATACTTCTCAATTTCCAGCAGTTTTGGTGAAGGTTCGTGGCCTGCTTTCTATGTAACCTTTTATACAAACCGAGCTGTCACCCTCGTCTGGGTCTCTCTGTCTCGTTTGTTGTTGCTGTGTTTGTTGTGGTGTGTGTGTGTGTGTGTTGTGTGTGGTGTGTGTGTTGTGTTGTGTGTGTGTGTGTGTGTGGTGTGTGTGTGTGTGTGTGTGTGTGTGTGTGTGTGTGTGTGTGTGTGTGTGTGTGTGTGTGTTGTGTGTGTGTGTGTGTGTGTGTGTGTGTGTGTGTGTGTGTGTACCTACTGTCTGTCCTTGTTTCTATGTGTGCGTGTGTGTCAAACCAAATCAAATCAAATCAAATTTTGATTTCCAGATGGTACATTGAATAAGCATTAATTTGCTTTTTTTCATTAAGCACTTTTTTTTTTTAAAAGCAGATAAAAACCTAACAAATAAACAAGCACAAAAAGGGGAGAAAAAATCAACAACATTAATCAACGAACATAATTTCAACTGCCTTAAGAATAAACTATGCCTATAGATAATACAAGCAACAACAATAACAACAAAAACAACCAAGAAAAACAACAACTCAAAAGTCACACACACACACACACACACTCCTCACACCTCACCACACACCACACCCACCCACCCCAACACACATGCACGTACGCGCATGCTTACATTTAAAGTTTTAAAAAAATTCATATAGTGTCAAACAAACAGCTTATATCGGTTACAATGTCACCAATACCATTATTTAGACTAAAAAAAAATCCATGAGATGTCAATAAGCATTTATGTCAGATTACAATATCTGCATACTTCAGTTCATACTTTATATATTACAAGGAAGAAAAATATTTTAAAAAAAACAAAAAAACGCAACTAATACCATATGATAATACCCATCACCACTGAGAGGAAATAACATAAACGCTAAAAAAAAACCCATACAAACAAATAAACAAAAAACAAACAAAAACAACAAAAAAACAAACAAAAAAACAAAACAAAAACGGGGGCGGGGGTGGGAACGGATGGGGAGGGGGTATCAAGGAGGAAGGGGGAAAAAACACAAACAGCAAAACAGAAAAATTATAGTAATGAATTATGATTATATTAATAAATAAAAATCCCTACACATACGAACAACAACAACACACAACAACAACAACACACCCCACCCACCCATCCACCCACACGCACGACACGCACGCACGCACGCACGCACACACACACACACACACACAAATGATAGGCCTTAACACTAAACGATGTAATATAAATGTAATAGTGCTAATAGTCCCGTTGATAAAAATAATAAAATAAGTTCTAAACCATGCATGAAAAAATGTCTCCAATATAGTCATCAGATCAGTGGTTGGTTTTCTCCTTTTGAATTTGCAGAATGTACACGTGTTTACATACATGTCCTATACCCTAACCTGTTCATAAATAATGTGTGTGTATGTTGTGTGTGTGCGGTGTTGTGGTGTGTGTGTGTGTGTGTGTGTGTGTGTTGTGTGTTTTGTGTGTGTGTGTGTGTGTGTGTGTTTCTCTCTCTCTCTCTCTCTCTCTCTCTCTCTCTCTCTCTCTCTCTCTCTCTCTCTCTCTCTCTCTCTCTTTCGTGTGTGTGTGTGTGTGTGGTGTTGTGTGTGTGTGTGTTTCTCTCTCTCTCTCTCTCTTCTCTCTCTCTCTCTCTCTCTCTCTCTCTCTCTCTCTCTCTCTCTCTCTCTCTCTCTCTCTCTCTCTTCCTTGTGTGTGTGTGTGGTGTGTTTTCTCTCTCTCTCTCTCTCTCTCTCTCTCTCTCTCTCTCTCTCTCTCTCTCTCTCTCTCTCTCTCTTCTCTCTTTCTGAAAAATATTATTGTAGACCAGCTCACTTTAGAATGATTTTGCTCCTATCTTCCAAAAATGAAAATGTTATGAAAAATCTTGCTATGTATATGTAAAGTCTTTAAAAAGGAGAAGTAGTTTGATTTCATAACACAAAAAACAGTATAACATGTGTGTACGTATTGCATTGCAGTTAGTTGTATGAACATGTTTGTGTACTTGTGTATAACATTCTTAAATTATGTGCCTTTTGTAAACCCCTTCAAATGGGGCTATGGCCTTCTTGAATAAATATCGTTATCGTTTCTCTCTCTCTCTCTCTCTCTCTCTCTCTCTCTCTCTCTCTCTCTCTCTCTCTCTCTCTCTCTCTCTCTCTCTTTTCCCTTTCTGTCTATCTGTGTGTATCTCTGTCTCTCTTCCCTTAGAGAGCAGACAAGACAGACACAGCAACAGACACACACGAGAACAGAGAGACGAGAGACGAGAGGAGAGAGGAGAGAGAGAGGAGAGAGAGAGAAGAGAGAGAGAGAGAGAGAGAGAGAGAGAGAGAGAGAGAGAGAGAGAGAGATGAGAAATGAATGAATGAATGGAATGAGAATGAATGAATGAATGATGAATGAATGAATGAATGAATAATCTTTATTTTCCAAGGGTAACAGAGTAAGCATTCACATACTTTTTTTCATCTGGCCCTTGCCCTGGTAAGGGAATAGCACCCCCCCCCCCCCCCAAAGACATGCCACCCCTCCCGCCGCCCCCCCCCCCCCAAAAAAAAAAAAAAATCCAAAACCAACAGCAAAATATAGCACACAAAAAAAACAACCCACCACCACCAATAATAAAATTCTACCTGTGATTTAAAAAAGGGACAGATATACATTGAAAAAAATGGAGAGAGAGAAGAGGAGAGAGAGAGGAGAGAGAGAGAGAGAGAGAGAGAGAGAGAGAGAGAGAGAGAGAGAGAGAGAGAGAGAGAGGAGAGAGAGAGAGAGAGGAGAGAGAGAGAGAGAGAATGAATGAATGAATGAATGAATAAATGAATGAATAATCTTTATTTTTCAAGGGTTACAAAGTAAGCATTACATTTTTTTTTCATACGGCCCTTGCCCTGATCAGGGAATAAAGCTAAGAAACCCCCTCCCTACCCCTACATACATACCCCTACACTGTCAAGAAAAGGAAGCTGGCATGGTTCGGCCATGTCACACGCCACAACACCCTCCCCAAGACAGTCCTACAAGGAACGCTAGAAGGTGGCAGGCAGACGCCGAGGCAGACAAACCAAAAGCTGGATGGATAACATCAAGGAGTGGACCCACCTGGACAGTCCAACACTCATTCGGAAGGCGGAGGACAGGGCTGGATGGCGACGGCTGGCTGCAGAATCGTCTCTCATGTCTCCTCCACGACCATCTCGGTCATGAGAAAAGAAGAAGAAGACCCCTACATACCAGCATCACCACCAACAGCAGTTCAACGAATATTTTAAAGAAGAAAATGGGATACATTCAACAAAACGCGTTATCCTAAATGGATACAATGATAATTATTTAAACAAACGTGTGTGTGTGGTGTGTGTGTGTGTGTGTGTGTGGTGCGTGCGTGTGCGCGCGTGCGTGTGTGGTGTTAGAGAGAGAGAGAGAGAGAGAGGAGAGAGAGAGAGAGAGAGAGAGAGAGGAGAGAGAGAGAGAGGAGAGAGAGAGAGAGAGAGAGAGAGAGAGAGAGAGAGAGAGAGAGAGAGAGAGAATACTTGTCGATTTTCAGGCAGGTGCATTCATTACCTTTAGACCCCCGGGCTTCATTAATTTTTTTGGCTTTCTGCCCTGTTGCAGGTACTACAACATGGCCAGGGGATGTAACAGAGGGGTGGGTTGGGTTCCTTGCACCTGTGTTGGCACTACGTCAGCAGAGGTGCAAGTTCGGGGTGCACTGTGCCAGAAACCACAACATCAACCCACCCAGGTAACACAGCCTAGGACCTCTGCCTCTGTCTGCCTGGCTGTCTGGCTGGCTGGTTCGCTGGCGGGATGGATGGCTGTGTGGCTGTTGGTTGGCTGCTGTCTGTTGCTAGTGTCTTAGTTGTCTGTGCTAGGCTGTCTGTCTGTCTGTACTGTCTATCTAGCTGTCTGTCTTAGCTGTCTGGTGTCTGTCTGTTAGCTGTCTGTCTAGCTGTCTGTGTCTGTCTAGCGTGTCTATCTAGCTGTCTGTCTGTCTAGCTGTCTGTCTAGCTGTCTGTCTGTCTAGCTTCTTCTAGCTGTCTGTCTGTCTAGCTGTCTGTCTAGCTGTCTGTCTGTCTAGCTGTCTCTGTCTGTCTGTCTAGCTGTCTGTCTGTCTAGCTGTCTGTCTGTCTAGCTGTCTGTCTAGCTGTCTAGCTCTCTGTCTAGCTGTCTAGCTCGTCTGTCTGTCTGTCTAGCTGTCTGTCTGTCTGTCTGTCTGTCTGTCTAGCTGTCTAGCTGTCTGGCTGGTTGGCTGGCTGGTTAGCTGGGTTGGTTGGCTGGCTGCTTTCTGATTGTCTGGCTGTTTCTCTGCCTCTGTCTGTGTGGTTAGCTGTCTGTCTGTCTGTCTGTGTCTGTCTGTCTGTCTGGATGGATGGAGGGGGATGGGATGGATGGAGGCTAGTTGGCTGTTTGTTTGTTTGTCTCATGAATGAATCTGTCTGTCTCTCTGTCTAGGTATGTATGTTTGTCTGCATGGTTGTTTTGGCTGTTGTTGGTTGTACTGCTGTGGGTGGATAGCGTGGGCTGGACTAGTGGATAGCGGGTGTGCTGGCTGGTGTTAGTTTTTCTGTCTGGCTGGTTTCTTTCTGTCTGTCTGTCTGTTTCTACTTGATGTTGTGATGGTTGGATGTCTGTATGTTATTTGATGGATGGATGGATGGATGGATGGATGGATGGTACTGGCTGTTTGTCTGTCTGCCTATCTGCCTGTCTATCTGTCTGTCTGAATGAATGACTGTCTTTGTCTGTGTGTCTGTCTGTCTGTGATTTCTGGGCTGGCTGGCTGGTGGTTGTTGGTGTATGGGTCGATGGGTGTCAATGGGTATACCTCTGTCTCTTCTACACATACAGACAGATGGATACACACATACACGCACACACACATGCACATGTGCCCACCCACCACCCACCCACCACACACACACACACACACACACACACACACACACACAACAGAAACAGAAACAAGAGAGAGAGAGAGAGAGAGAGAGAGAGAGAGAGAGAGAGAGAAGAGGAGAGAGAGAGAGAGAGAGAGAGGAGAGAGAGAGAGAGAGAGGAGAGAGAGAGAGAGAGAGAGGAGAGAGAGACTCACGTTTGTGATCTGCTGACCTGAATTCGATTCTGGTTTAGAGGATTTTTTTCCTCTGGAGTTAACATCAGTGCCGACTCCACTCCCATAAAAAGTTCTTCAGAGACTATAAACCGAGCTCCCATGTACAAACGCACGAAGAACATCTTACAAATGACTATTTCTCCACTGTTGCCAACAAAAACAGGAAAATGGCTCAATTCCTAAATATTGTGATAAAGGCTTTATACTGTTAATTTTGGAAAGTCAAATGGTTTAAAGATTTTGTAGCCATTATCCCAAAACAGCAGCAAGTGGTTTGTACCTTCAGATATGTGCAAATGAAGTTACCTGTTTCAAAAATTGTGACAGCATTTCACTGTGACACTGTAGTGTCTATAGTTTAAAAGAAAACCTGTATTTACAACAAACAGTATTCAAAAGTGAAGTTACTACTTAGTACCAACCACTAGACACAAAGAAGCCAAAAACAATTTTTAAATTATGGGAATAGTTACCTGCAATAAGTGTGACACTGTAATGCTTGTTACAGGGGGTCATGACAATATCACACAGCCAAGACATTCTGGAGCAGCATTCAATGAATTCCTCAGTATCATTAGTTATAGCTTGTAGATTAAAGCCATGGAATGGGAAACAAATTGTGCAAAACACAACTCTGATATGGGCCTTTAAAGTTGTGTGTGGTAACGTTATGTGTGACACCACTCGTGACATTTGAAAAAAACAAAGCTAACTGTTGATGTACAACAATACTTTTATTACAGAATTGATGATTACATGGTCATGAACAGTATCTGACAAGAATTATGATGAAAATTTTTATTTGTTTAGTACATGGTACAGAAAAACAAAGAAATATAAAGAAGAAAAAAACAAAACCTTTCTTCATGTATAAAACATGGTGAACTGACATGAATCATACAGACGCAATAGAATCAAGACAAATCAACAATTAGTTCAGATATAAAAAGATGATTTACTAACTGGAATTGATTTTTAAAAATCAATAAAGACAATTCAATTTGTTTATGTTTAGTAAGGCAGTGAGTTTGGCCCAGGCCAAAAGCTGTGTAAGGTATTGATGTCAGCTAATTGCCAAGGCTATGCTAGAATGTTGTAATGTTGTAAAATATTGTTTTGAGATTGCCTTCAGCCATGACAAGCTCTTAATAACAACCTGCACTCTCCTTTTATTAAAGGAGAAAAATCCTCTGAAGTTGCAGTATGGCTGCTTATATGGCGAGGTACTTGGAAACAGTCATACATATGCAAACTGCTCATTCAATGTGCAATTTCAATCTCACAGTGATTCCCAGGTGGGATGAGTGAGTCAGAGTGCACTCTCTGGGTGACCCCAGAAGGTTCAACTTGGGGAACACACAACAACAACACAGTGAGCAGGCTAGAAAGTAAGTCTTGAATTGCACAAATCATGTGTCACAACACAAATTAAAAAATGGTATTCAATCAAAACAATACAGCAGAAAGGCATAAACATCAGCACTAGAAGCATAAATCAAGTAAGCTGATGAAGAACACTCCTGTTAATACTTGTTAAGTTTTGTCTACTATTTAAAAATCTCCCATTATTGTGTGGTGTGTGTGTGTGTGTGTGTGTGTGTGTGTGTGTGTGTGTGTGTGAGCCTCTTCTTTATGTGTGTGTGTGAGCAGAGAGAGAGAGAGAGACAGACAGACAGACAGACAGACAACAACACACACACACTACACACACACACACACACACACACACACACACACACACACACAAGAATTGTGTGTATGTGTGTTGGGAGGGAGTGGAGACATGGAGGAGAGGGAAGGAGGGGGAGACAGAGAGAGAGAGAGAGAGAGGGTGAGGAGAGTGGTGGTTGGGGGAGAGCTAACAGCTCTGTACTGGTACCATGACAACTTACAGGCACCTGCCGAAAACAAGGTAACAAAAGGGGGGGGGGGGGGGGGGAGAGAAGTGTGGCCGTGGATTGTAGACTGTAGAGAAAGGAGGAAGGGTTCAACAGGTCATTTTGCCAGTGTTGACAGCTCCCGTCACTGTCTGCTCTTTCCCTACCCTTTCACATAAAACGGTAAAACCCTACTAATACAGTTCTAGTAATCTTAAAGTGCTATGGCTGAAGATAAAAAGAATGAATCTAAAATTCATCTAATAAAAACTTCATTAAAACGTCAGTTTATCACATGTGCCACCAGGGCTGCCTTGACTTGGGGTCACATGTAAACAACACCACCTTGGCAACAAAACAATGCACATGATTGCTTATTCTGTTATCCTCCATATAAAAAAAACAAAAAACAAAACAAAACAAAAAAAAACAAAGCCTTGTCCACAGCTTAGATTTCACCTGCATATCCAATATGAACTGTGAAATTTTGTCAATGCCATAATCAGATCTACGAAAATTTGTGAAAACAAAAGAAACTGTTATGTACATTGCAGTTATGACACCACAAAATGAACAAACTTTGACGTCACAGACTGAATGGAGGCAACGTTATGATCTTCAAACTGATTTTGTTTCTCTTCTTATGTTTATTGGCCAATGTACAACCACTGAATATGATAAAATATGGAAGTAATGTAAAGAAAAGTTCAACAGATGGTGCCAGTAAAGAAATATGAAATGAGAGCAAAAAATCTTCATTTCATGTGACTCCTTTTTACATTTCCACACATCTCATTTTTGTCAACCACATCAACACAACAGACTCACAGAAGGAAGAATACTGACACAAGAACATGCATAAACATATTATTTGCCTAATCCATTACAAATTCAGAGAAGTACACTTACCAAAAATAACTATTTTGCTGATTTGTCCTCGAGACTATTGTTCCACACACACGAGTTAGGGGCACTTCCAGCAGAGAGAAGGTGTGACACATCACTCATTTTTACATAATACGTCACTTTCTCCCGTCAAATTCGCAGAAAAACGTCACAGAGGTGTGTTCTATTCCACAATTCATCAAGACAAACACCTTGTGTGATAAAAATTTTGCTATGCACATTAATTTTGCCTGTGAGGAATATTTGATCCATGATGCAAAACGGATTTTTTTTAGACTACATGTACTCATTTGATTTAAAGTATAAAACTGCAGCTTGATATAAATTTTCGTTCGATAAATAATCGATGTTGTAACCAAATTTTGCGCAATTATGGTCTGATGACTTGGTGCTGAAAGCAAAAAGTCGGTCATGATCTGTGACGTGGCTGGCAACGTACGAAACCCGAAATTCACAATGGTTGTTTGTCAAGAAAACTATTTAAAAACACCAGTTCTTTATGTGAGTATTTCAATGCATCTTTAATCTTTAGTTCTATGAAAGAATTTTCGACTAGGGGTTACGATCTTTGCAGTAGTGAACTTTAGAAGTGAGTAGGGGTAAGCGTACTGGTTTTTCGTCGCCATTTTTAGGCCATTTTCACCAGAAATTTCTCTCTCATAAACAAAATTTTCTGTTCTGGGTCTTGTTTCTGCTCGCTCTGTTTCCTTGATATATGTGGAATGTATTAAGTGAGGATAAATGATTCAAACGTATTTTGTTTAAGTGTATTGAAAAGTTTTAGAGGGTGACCCCTGTGACCTCAACAGTGGATAAATAGTCAAATACATTAAAACCCGTTCCTCTGTTCGAAAGTGTAGGCCATTGTGTGCCAGTGGGAACGGATGACACTATTGACAAATTTGCATACACACGGGGACTGGACGTAATAAAAGCACATGAGTGCTTATTCCATTATCTCCGAATTAAAAGAAGAAAATGAAATTAAATTAAATTAAAATAAAAACACACGCACCCACACGCCAAGAAAGGGAGACAGAGACAGAGACAGAAACAGAGAGAATTGATTCTGTTTTTAAACTGAGTTTTTTGAAGAAGAGTTCTGGAGAGAAAAAAAGATAGACATACATACAAACGGACAGACAGACACACACACACACACACACACACACACACACACACACACACACACACACACACACACCACACACACACACACACACAGATAGACAAAGACATACAGACACACGCACACAGATAAACAGAGACAGACAGGCAGACACAGAAAGAGACAGAGACAAAACAGAGAGAGAGAGGAGTAACAGGAAACCAAACAACAGCTAAAACCAGTCAGTCAGCAACCACTAGTCTAGTGACTGTCAGGTACCAGCCCTGCTTTGAATGATAATAATTATCATCATCATTCAACAGATCATGTACGTGTTGACCTTATACGGGGTGGAGGTCAGAGATCGGCAGCTGATTGACCTTCTGCAAGAGGTCAGGATGTACAACAAGCGATTTGAAGAGGAGGAGGATATGGAGGAAGAATATTACGCCGCCAGACCCAGATTAGGTCCTGTCTGTCTGTCTGTCTGTCTGTCTGTCTATATGATTGTCAGTCTGTCTGTCTGTTTGTCTGTCTGTTTGTATGTTTGTCCGTCTGTCTGTCTGTCTGCTGTCTGTCTATGTGATTGTCAGTCTGTCTGTTTGTCTGTTTGTATGTTTGTCAGTCTGTCTGTCTGTGTGTATGTTTGTCAGTCTGTCTGTATGTTTGTCTGTCTGTATGTTTGTCTGTGTATGATTGTCAGTCAGTCTGTCTGTCTGTTTGTCTGTCTGTTTGTCTATCTGTATGTCTGTCTGTATACCTGTCTGTCTGTCGGTCTGTATACTGTCTGTCTGTCCTTGTGTCTGTCTGTTCTTGTGTCTATATGTCTGTATGTCTGTCTGTCTGTCTGTCTGTCTGTCTATATGTATGTATGTATGTATGTATGTATGTATGTATGTATGTATGTATGTATGTATGTATGTATGTATGTATGTATGAATGTATGTATGTATGTATGTTGGTATGTTGGTATGTTGGTATGTTGGTAAGTATGTCGGTATGTGTGTCGGTATGTATGTCTGTCTGTCTGTCTGTTATATGTATGTATGTATGTATGTATGTATGTATGTTGGTATGTTGGTATGTATGTATGTATGTATGTATGTTGGTAAGTATGTTGGTAGTATGTCGGTATGTATGTCAGTATGTATGTCGGTCTGTTTGTATGTCTGTCTGTTAGTCTGACGGTCTGTCTGCCAGTCTGTCTGTCAGTCGTCGGCCTGTCGGCCTGCCCATCTGTCTGTCTGTCCTTTTGATTGTCTTCTGTTTGTCATTCTATGTTGTGTGTAAGTAAGTACGTCTTCAATTTTAACGTCTTGATCCACTTTAAGTGATACCAGATGACCCTAAGATGGGAAAACTGGATATAATAGGTGTGGAAGAGAGAAAGAGAGGGGGGGGGGGGGGAGAGAGGGAGAGATCTAATGTGTTTGTTTGGTGCGCGCGCGTGCGTGCGTGCGTGGTGTGTGTGTGTGTGTGTGTGTGTGTGTGTGTGATCTAGAAAGATAAGCAATTTTATTTCAGACAGGAACATGGGCTATCAAAGACACAAGGGAGACAATCGCTGTGAATGGAGGCGCTGGTCCTATGGGAGGTTATCGCCCCTACATAACTTTGGGATGTGAGGTGAGGTGTAGTGTGGGTGTGGTGTGGTGTGGTGTGGTGTGGTTGGTGTGGTGTGGTGGGTTGGTGTGGTGTGGTGTGGTATGGTGTGGTGTGGTGTAGTGTGATGTGGTGCGGTGTGGTGTGATGTGGTGTGGTGTAGCATAGTGTGGTGTGGTATTGTGTGATGTGGTGTGTGGTGTAGTGTGGTGTGGTATTGTGTGGTGTGGTGTAGTATAGTGTGTGATGTGGTGTGGTGTGGTGTGGTGTGGTGTAGCATAGTGTGGTGTGTGGTGTGGTGTGGTGTGGAGTGGTGTGGTGTGGTGTGGTGTGTGGAGTGGTGTGGTTATAGTGTGGTGTGTTGTGGTGTGGTGTAATGTGGTGTAATGTTGTGTTGTGTGGAGTTGTGTGATGGGTTGTATTGTTGAATGTGTGGAATCGTGTGGGTTGTTTTGTGTGTTGTGTATGGATGTGATGTGGTAGTGTGGAGTGTGTGTTGTGTTAGATGGGATTAGGTGGTTTTGTGTTGGTTTGTTGTCATGGGTTGAGTTGGGTGTTGATTTCTTTTGTGTTGTAATTATTATCGTGCCTTTTACTTATTACTAAGTATTGTATTGTACAAAAGTGTATTAGTACTGCCATGTCCTGTCCTGCATTAGGCTTTTTGTCTTTATTGCACTCAATGGACACGTATTGTTTCGCATATGCCATACATTATTTGAAAGTGTATGTACTGAAGTGCACAATAGTATTGTATTGCTCTGGGTTGTGTTGTATTATATTGTGTGATATTGGATCGTGTTGTCTTGTGGTCTTGTTTTTTTAGTATACTGTACTGGATCATATGATTTTGTATTGAATTGTATCGTGTTGGTTCACATAAGTTTCTTACAAAAATAGAATAATTTGCCTGGAATTTAGATTCTATTTCTGAAAAAAAAAAGTGTATTGCTAAAGTAAAGTTCCATCTTTTTTGTTACTAGTAATGTTGTTTTCGAATAAGAATGGATTTCTTAAATTAATGTTTACGTGATTTTTTGGAGGTCTTAATTCTTAATGATTTAAAAGCGTTGCTAACATTTCGTTTCCTTGTGAAACACCTGTGCTCACACATATGATCACCATGCTTAACATTGTACACCAAACTCACACAGGCACCGTCAACCATCAATCTGGAACTGTTAAGTAATCACCAGACTGGAGAATTATACATGATCGCAGGTCATACTGAAAGATTTGTTTCTGCAGCTTATCAAATGCTCTTTAAAAGTCAAGAAAGCTGATACAGACTTTGCTTCAGTCCTTATGTGCTGTTTTCTATGAACTAAACAGAATCAGCGTGCCCATTATTTTGAGATGATTTTTTTTTCTGGATTTACTAATAGTTCTGAATCCGTCTTCCTAAGAATAGTTTGAATGAGACTAACAAACACTACCATCTCGCGCACGTGCTAAAAACTGCACCATCTTTTACAGAAAAGCAGGCAGCTAAAGGAAGTGCACAGCTGTAAGCTTCCTCGAATTTCAGCTACTCTCAGCTGCAATCCCAGCCCAGTTGGGGCCAGCTGGTGCTAATTACAGCAGGAACTGACCACACTTGGACTTAAGGAATGGGTGCACTGATTGTAGCACTGGGTCCTTGACTGAGTCATGCTGGATTTGCTACTGTGAAAGGCATGGATGACAAATCTAGCCAGCATGCGACTGGCCTGCAACTTGGAGAGGAATGAGATCTGCCATTTTCAGTTTCACCACGACAGCTTCTAGACAATTTCATGTACTGAACAGTGCCCTTCGGATCTTCAATAGCTTTAGAGGAGATTTTAATTCAAATTCTTCGGAGTTGGCAGTCAGTGTATTCAGATGACATTGGATTGGTGGTCTAGAGGTAACGCACCTGCCTAGAAAATGGAAAGTCTGTGTTCACAGTGTGTGGTGGTTCGATCCCCGTTTTGGGCACGAAAAACTTCCCCCATCCACTAAGACCATGTGTTGTGGTCTGGTGCTAGTCTTTCGGATGAGACGATAAACTGAGGTCCCGTGTGTTAGTAAATATTCGGTACACGTAAAAGAAACCACGGCAACAGGAGAGTTGTACCTAGCAAATATCTATAGAAAAAAAGCCACTATGATAGGGTAACAAATAACATGTAGACAGGTACGCGACTCTCTCTCGGTCAGAGCAGCCCGAATTTCACGCAGAGAAATCTGCCGTGACTTTTAGTGTTATAGAATACAAGGTAATACAATACAATACAAAATAATACAAAACAATGCAAAACAATACAATACTATACAAAGCAATACAATACAATACCATAAAATAAAATGCAATACAATACAAAGCAATACAAAACAATACAACACGAGACCATAAAATACAATGCAATACAATACGAGACCCTACAATACAATGACACAGTCTGTATGCTTATTTATTATTTATTTACTTATTCATTCTTTTGCATCGAGGATGATAGAATAAGCACTCACGTGCTTTTTTATCATCCAGTCCCGTGTGCATGCAGTTTTGTCAATGTCATCTGTTCCCACCGGCACACAATGGCCAACTCTTACGAACAAGCGGAACAGGATTTAACGTGTGCACAAGATGTTCTCCGTGCGTTCGCACACGGGGTCTCGGTTTATAGTCTCATCTGAAGGACTTTTGTGGAGAGTGAAGTCAGCACTGATGTTAACTCCAGGAAAGAAAATTTCCTCGACTGGGAATGGAACCCGGGTCGTCAAATTGCGAGCGCAATGTTCTGACCACTAGGCTACCCGTCCCCCCTGCTGTCTGTGTGCAGGCTGCTCCCAACTCCAGGCCTCCCTCATTGCCTTGGTCCCGCCAGCAGTACTGAAAGCAGAGAGAAGGGAAAACACGGCACAGAAGGCAAAGCTGAACCTGTCTGGAGGATTGAAAACCAATCTGTGTAAACTACACAACTGAGACTGGTGGTGGGTGGGTGGGTGGGTACTGAAAGGCTACAAGATCTGAAAGCTGGTTAAAAAAAATTTAGGATGTTATTATTATTTTTTTTTTGGTTTCTATTTGATGATGATATATTTTAAAAGCATATCACCATTTTCACATAGGAGGCCTTTAGCGTTTTGCTTACTTTGATCAAGTCTGCCAAGCTGAAAACCAGCAAATAAAAAAAGCTCAAAAATTGAAATATAAAACAAAAAAACTATTAAAAAAAACCCACACACAAAAATTAAGTTTAAAAAGTTTTAACTGATTTTTGTTAATATTTTGTTTTATTTTGTCATATGAGCCAAAATACGTTGTTTGTTAAGCGCCTGACAAGTCAGGCCAGCACTTCGGGTAGAGGAAATTGTCATCTTTTAAGTGTCTGGGGGGGGGGGGGGGGGGGGGCATGAGAATGGACCTGAGCAGATAGACAACAAGGGTGACGTGAAGAAAAGGGACAAGACAGAAACTGAGAGAGGGGTAGAAGAAAGGTATTTCTAGCACAGAATTTCCAGAAGGTGGGGATGTCATTTATACTGACAGAGAACACCTCCAGCCCCCTCCAGCATCCTCCAGGGAGAAAGAGGAGATACAAGTGTTGGGTTTTTAAAAAAAAATATTTTAAAATAAGTTTTCTCTGCTTCTAACAATGATAAAAAATATTTGTGGAATGTTGATGCTGAATTTTTTTTTAATGTGTTTTGATAATATCGTGTACAGAAAGATACATACAAAGTTAAGCTATGTCTTTTTTTTTTACAACTCTGAGACTGATTTCCTTTTTTTTGTTGTTTTGCTTTTTATGTTGGTTTTTGTTTTTTTGTTATTGCTTTTTATGGTTTGGAATTTTTGGGGGGAGGGGGGGAGGGGGGAGGGAGTTGCGGGTTTAAGGCTTTATTGGGGAAAGTCTGCTTATGCATATTATAATTATCTAGAGGGGATAGCTCAGTGGTCAGAGCACTCGCTTTCCCCAAACCAATGTTAAGCAGCGTCGAGCGTGGTTACCAAGTGGATGGGTGACCGTTTTTACGCCTTGGCTTCAATACAGTCCCCCAGTTAAAAAGTTAGTTAAAGTCTATCCCGAGCCTAAGGCTCATCAGGCCGGTGCTTATCCCGGTTTCTGTGGCGTTTAAGCGACTGAGAGTCACAGACTCCCCCTGGATAGGACGCCAGTCTATCGCAGGGTTAACCCCCAACACAAGGTTGGTACCTCTTTTACACCTGGGTGGGGTGAGAAAATAGCCGTACAGTGCCTTTTCCAAGGGCACAACGCCATAGCGGAAATCTGGGATCGAACCCGCAACCTTTAGATTACGAGTCCAACGCCCTAACCACTAGGCTACAGCGGCGGCTACGCCCCCCAGTTCACTCAAATGTAAATGGTTACCTGCCCTCTTCAGGGTCAGGGAAGGTAAAGCAGCAAGGGAGAGGAGATGTGTTGAGTTATTGGATTTTGAATTATCATTGTTAACAACGTCAGTAGAGACGTTTATGAAGTGATTGTTGAGTTGTTCAGCAGTAACATCTTTGATTACATTTGGTTTGGAAGATGATTGTTTATTTGTTATTTGATTTATGGCCCTCCAAATAATTTTTTAGTTTTGTTTGGAAGATAGGAAATCTTGGATATATTTCTTTTTTTCTCGACGTTTCTGTGAGTTTATGCTGTTTCATAATCTTTTTGACTCTTCCTGATATTTATGTGTGTGTTTTGTTTTTTTATCTCTAAGATAGCATGCTTCTTCTAGTTCTTTTGTAATCCAAGGCGGTTTGGGGACATGTTTGACCCTTATGGTTTTAAGTGGAGCATGTTTGTTGTAGATTTCAGTGAAAGTTTTTATCCAGAACTCAATGGCCAAGTCTTGATCAGTAATGTTTAATGTTTCTGAGAGCACAGAGTTACTTAGATAGAGAAGGAAAAGCTGTTCATTAAATTTTGCAAAAGAACGATATGTTATGTTTTTATGGCCAGGTTTGGGAATTTTTTCTCCTTTTTTTGACCATGTAGTACAGACTGGGTAGTGATCGCTGCAGTTATAGACAGGGACACATGTTTCTATGATGTTTTGGGGATTTGATACTAGATGTGATCAATTATTGTGCTTGAATTTGGTGTGACTCTCAGTGGGTAAACTAACTGTTGGGAAGGTTGAATGAATTCGTAATTTGCGTTCATATATTATTTACTTTTGTTCGATCAATATAAAATCACCTAGTAGTATTACTTCCCTGGATTCTAATAGAACTACATTCATCATTTCGTCAAACTTGTCTATCCAATTTTTTCTCTTCTGCTGGATTCCTATAGCAGAATCCCATTGCAATAGGTGGTGAACCTTTTATGGAGACTTCAAACCAGACAGATTCTACATCATAATGTTCTAGATGAATGAGACGCTTGAATGTTATAGATTCACTAATATATATGATGATTCCTGTTTCTTTTTGCCTTTGTGGATCCATTGTATGATTTTATATCCTGGGATATATAAATCAGTGTCTACTATGTGCTTCGAGAGTCTTGATTCAGATAGCCGTAGTATGTGAAATGGTTTGCCATGGTTTCTGATAAGTGTTGATGTCTTCAATTTTATTGACTGCGTGATTTATATTTAAGTGACAAATTCGTAGGCCTTCCTTAGAGGGCCACGTGTTGTGTCTTGAATGCATCAGTTGTGTTGGTTTTTGCTGGAGATGTGATAATGTGTCCTAAGACTGGAAAAGGTGAAAATCAATTAGAGATGAATAGGAATAAAGGGTTGTGGGCACTCATTAGGGGTAAGGATGAATGTAAGTGAAAAAAAGTGAAAAAATAGACTGATTTTAAGTTGCTCGATGTGATGATGTGTGTAAAAACTGGAAAAGGTGAAAATCAATTGGGATTAAATACGAATATAAGGGGAGTGGGCGTTCAATAGGGGAAAGGATGAAAGATAAGAAAGAAAAAAAATGAAAAAAGACTGATTTCAAGCTACTCAAAAGATACACATTAGTGTATATAGATGTAGATCTATAACCCAATCCAACCAACAACAATTTAATGTAGCAAGAGAGAGAGAGACAGACAGACAGACAGACAGACAAACAGACAGACAGACAGACAGATAGACAGACAGACAGAGACACAGAGAGAGAGAGAGACAGAGAGACAGAGACAGAGTGTGAGTCTGTGTGTCTGTGCTGTGTCTGTGTGTGTGCCCGCGCGTGTGTGTGCATATGTGTGTGCGGTGTGTGTGTTGCGTTGGCGTTGTAGGTGTGCGTGCTGCGTCATGCGGTAAGTGCGTGCGTAAGTGCGCGCATGTATATTTGTATTTTTTTTATTTGAGGTTTCAACCAATATGAAATATAGCTTTCTCGTGTCTTTTCGATATTATGATTCGTATCAATGTGCTCGTCAGTATTGTAATGGCCCTTCATGGGATGATTAAAATCGTTTTGACTTGACTTGACTTGAGTATCTTTGAAGTCTTTCTGGAGCAAAGCAGGGAAAAAGGACCAAATATATATTTTTTTAAAACCGTACAAAATAGA
>CM060331.1:52700026-52707526 GCA_030674155.1 Stramonita haemastoma
TCCATTCTTCTTCTTCTTCTTCTTCTTCTTCTTCTTCTTCTTCTTCTTCGCAATTCTTTGCAATTCTTCTTCTTCTTCTTCTTCTTCTTCTTCTTCTTCTTCTTCGCAATTCTTCTTCTTCTTCTTCGCAATTCTTCTTCTTCTTCTTCTTCTTCTTCTTCTTCTTCTTCTTCTTCTTCTTCTTCTTTCTTCTTCTTTTCTTCTTCTTCTTTCTTCTTCGCAATTCTTCTTCTTCGCAATTCGTCTTCTTCTTCCAATTCTTCTTCTTCTTCTTCTTCTTCTTCTTCTTCTTCTTCTTCTTCTTCTCTTCTTCTTTCTTCTTCTTCTTCTTCTTCGCAATTCTTCTTCGCAATTCTTCTTCTTCGCAATTCTTCTTCTTCGCAATTCTTCTTCTTCTTCTTCTTCTTCTTCTTCTTCTTCTTCTTCTTCTTCTTCTTCGCAATTCTTCTTCCAATTCTTCTTCTTCGCAATTCTTCGCAATTCTTCTTCTTCTTCTTCTTTGCAATTCTTCTTCTTCTTCGCAATTCTTCTTCTTCTTCGCAATTCTTCTTCTTCTTCTCTTCTTCTTTTTTCTTCTTCTTCTTCTTCTTTCTTCTTCTTCTTCTTCTTCTTCTTCTTCGCAATTCTTCTTCTTCGCAATTCTTCGCAATTCTTTTTCTTCTTCTTCGCAATTCTTCGCAATTCTTCTTCTTCTTCGCAATTCTTCTTCTTCTTCTTCTTCTTCTTCTTCTTCTTCTTCTTCTTCTTCTTCTTCTTCTTCTTCTTCTTCGCAATTCTTTTTCTTCTTCTTCGCAATTCTTCTTCTTCTTCTTCTTCTTCTTCTTCTTCTTCTTCTTCTTCTTCTTCTTCTTCTTCTTCTTCGCAATTCTTCTTCGCAATTCTTCTTCGCAATTCCTTTTCTTCTTCTTCTTCTTCTTTGCAATAGTTCTTCTTCTTCGCAATTGTTCTTCTTCTTCTTCTTCTCCTCCTCCTCCTCCTCCTTCTCCTCCTTCTCCTTCTTCCTCCTCCTCCTCCTCCTTCTCCTCCTTCTCCTCCTCCTCCTTCTCCTCCTTCTCCTCCTCCTCCTTCTCCTACTCCTCCTTTTCTTCATCATCTTCTTCTTGTCCCTCGTCATCATCATCGAATGCTCAAACAACATAATATTGTTGTCTGTCATATGAGCAAAATTGCATTGCGCTGCCGTTAAGCGCCTGACAAGTCAGGCCCAGACGCATCCTACTTCGGAATAGGAGAGAATTATCATCTTTTTAGTCTTCCCGAAAAAAAACACAACAAAAAACGAATCAGGAGAATAGACCTAGAAGGTAGAGGAAAAGTGACTGTAGGAACATCGAGGACCATAGAGAAATTTGAGTAGAATGTTAATTTTTGTGCAGAAAATCGAGAAGAAGAAAAAAAGAAAAAAAGACACCAAACATGCCGGCGGTTGAGCTTCTCTACCGGAAGGTGTTGCGGTTACTGCTTGCCTCGCCCTCAGATCGAGGCTGTGAACAGGAAATCCGGGACATATTACGTCAGCTGGGCCGACGCACTTGTGAGGACTTCAATATCGAGACTGCACACCACTTGAAAGATGACCTTACTGGGTGTGATAAGGTAAGGAGATGTTATCTTTTAAAGAGATGGGTTTTTTTTGTTGTTTTGTATTATTTGTTTGCTTTTGTTGTTGTTGTTGTTGTTGCTGTTGTTGTTGTTTAGTGTTAATTTATGTTGGTGGTTTAATTTTTAATTTTGATCAGATCTTTGTTTTAAAAAAAATGATGACGAAGTTGTTGTTGGTTACCTTTTTGTTGTTTCTTTTGTTTGTGTGTTGTTGTTATTGTTGTTGTTGTTGTTTACTCTATTACCATTTTTTCCTGAACTATATAGGTATGAAAAAAGGTAAAGGTATCCCATAACCTATGTAGTCGTAGGGGAGCAAGGCGTCAGAGACCTCAGCTTCCCTAGGGGCCAGCATATTGAGGGCGGCGCCCATCTTCTCTCCCTCGCTGCTTTACCTTCCCTGACCCTAAAGAGGGCAGGTACCCATTCACAGCTGGGTGAACTGGGGAAGGTACTAAAGCCAAAACACGCAAACAGTCACCCATCCAACTGGTAACCACGCACGATGCTGGTTAACATTGGCTGGGGGAAAGCAAGCCCTCTGACCACAGAGCTATCCCCTCCCCCATTCTCAGCTGTACATTTAAATAAAGCAAGTTTCAGCTGATCCTTCTTTCGCCTGTACTGGAATTCTTCGATTATACATTTCATGTTGGCCTTGAGACTGTCTATGGCATACGTTTCCTGTCATGTCTTTGTTTATTAGATAAATAAATAATTTATCACTAATCAGCATAGAACAAAGAATGACAGGATAAGCTTTTGCTTAGAAAAAACACATACACACAGGGACTGGATGTAATTAAGCACATAAGTGCTTATTCCATCATTCCCGAAGTAAAAGAAATAAAGAGATACATCAATAAATAAAGAGATGGTAGAATAAATGATAATGATATAAGTAAATGAATAAATGAATAAGACCTTTTCCTTATTAAGGAAAAGGAAAGTAGAGGGGGAAAAAGGTGCAGGTAACTAATCATAGCCTCTCTATTGTTTTAGAAATGAATCTATCAAAGATTCACTTAAAACAACAAGAACAACAACAACAGCAGCAGCAGCAGCAACAACAACAACAACAGAGAATGAAACCTTCCAGTAACAGCATTCGAGTCTTCTTCAATACGGACCATACCTTTAGCCTGACCTGACTCCAGCTTTGGCTCCGAAACAAATGCTCTCCAGAGGTCCTGGCTGTGACTGAAGCCTTTTTAAAAAAAATTTTATTTCGAGGATAATGGAAGAAGCACTCATGTGCTCTTTTTTATATATCCATTCCCCGTGTGAATGCTGGGTATGTTCATGCTCCCATAGCCCACCAAACGCTGACATAAGTGACGGGATCTTTACCGTGCATATTTTATCTTCTGCATGATTATATATATATATATATATATATATATATATATATATAATATATATATATATATATATATATATATATATATATATATATATATATATATATATGAAGGGAATTAAGACACTGACAGGTCTGCACTTGAAGTTGTCCTGAGAGATCGGAAAAACCCCTACCCTTAATTTACCAGACGCGGCCAAGATTCGAACCCACAACTTTATGGACCCATGGGAGTGAAGTTGAGCGGTCTTAACCACTCTGCTATTACTTCCGTCAGCTTCCCTGATTTAGAAAAGCTGATTGCCTCACAAGAATAAATTTCCAATCCCTGTGTGCTTCCAAAGGTCCGACGCCTGACAAGGATAATCTATATCCATGTGGGACTTTTCAGATCCTTACGATTGTTATATATATGTTGTTGTTATTGTGTTGTTGAGCGTTCCCCAACTTTAACACCCTTGAGAGTTCACCCAGAGTAACTATGCACTCTTGACTCACTCATCCTACCTGGGTGGGGAACCATTACTGTGAGATAGGAAGTACAACCGGATGAGAAGTTTGCGTGTATGACTGTTTTCAAATACCTCGCCGTATAGGCAGGCACCCATACTTCGACTTCAGAGAAAGATATAGATATGTTATTTTTGTTATCCTTTTCTTGGGGGAGGGGGGGATAGCTAAGTGGTCAGAGCAATCGCTTTCCCCGAGTCGTTAAGCAGCGTGGTTGCCAGTTGGATGGGTGACCGTTTGCGCGCCTTGGCTTCAGTACAGTTCCCCCAATTCACCCAGCTGTAATGGGTACCTGCCCCTTTCGAGTCAGGGAAGGTAAAGCAGCGAGGGAGAGGAGATGGGCACCTCCCTCAATATGCTGGACCCCTAGAGAAGCTGAGGTCTCTGATGCCTCGCTTCCCTACGACCGCCTAGGCTATGGGATACCTTTACCTTTTTTTTTTTTATCCTTTTCTTCCATAGCTTTTTGAACTCCAGAAGGCCGGTCGCCGCGATATCTGGGTCTCTCCCAGAACCTCGCTGACTTTCTGCCGAACACACAGTACCGAGAGTGGTTCCTGCCCCGAAGGGACGTGTTCGGATCTCCACTTCTGCCTGTTCTTTCTGCTGTCCGGCCAGTGTCGCTACGGCGATGATTGCCTGTTCGGCCACAGGCTAGGCACCTACCATAACCAGCGTCTGCTTCAGAGGCATCTGCTTCAGGGTCTGAATATCACGGAGCTTCGTACTCTCTTCACCCTGCCTCATGTTCGGCAGGGGCTTACTCTTCCTAGAGTGTGCAGGTTGGTGTAGTGTGTGTATGTGTATGTGTGTGTGTGTGTGTGTGTGTGTGTGTGTGTGTGTGTGTGTGTGTGTGTGTGTGTGTGTGTGTGTGTGTGTGTGTGTGTGTGTGAAGTCAAGTCAAGTCAAGTCAAGTCAAGTCAAGTCAAGTCAAACTTTTATTTTCAGATGGTACAAAGCAGTGCAGTTGCTTTTTTACACCAAGCCATCCGCCTAAGAAAATAAAGTCATATATATATATATATATATATATATATATATATATATATATATATATATATATATATATATATATATATATATATATATATATATATATATATGCATATTTGGAAAAGGAAAAACCTTAAGAAGATATGTCGTACAAATAAAAAAGATTTTTAAAAAAGAAATTGAAAAATACCCACACCAAAAGAAGAAACTCTGTGTGTGTGTGTGTGTGTGTGTGTGTGTGTGTGTGTGTGTGTGTGTGTGTGTGTGTGTGTGTGTGGCGTGTGGCGTGTGGCGTGTGTAGTGTGGTGGTGTGTATAGTGTGTGTGTGTGTGAAGTGTGTGTGTGTGTGTGCAGTGTGTGTGTAGTGTGTGTGTTTTTGGTGTGTGTGTGTGTGTGTGTGTGTGTGTGTGTGTGTGTGTGTGTGTGTAGTGTGTGTGTGTGTGCGTGCGTGCGTGCGTGTGTGTGCGTGTGTGTAGTGTGGTGTATGTGTGTTCCCACCTCCGGGATAATGTCTAAACATGACACAGGTGTGCATACCTGTTTTATTGGGGGTATGTTGTTTTGGTTTTGTTTTGGAATTTTTTTGTTAGCAATCTCTTTCTACCGGTGCTAATGGCAAACTCTTCCAAAAGGCAGAACGGGTTTTGATATATGTCTCAAGTTTATAATCTCATCGAAAGGACTTTGGAAAGAGTGGAATCAGTACTGATCTGAACTCCATGGGGGAAAATACCCTTAAATAGGCGTGTCTGTAGCCGCCGCTGTAGTCTAGTGGTTAGGGCGCTGGACTCGTAATCTAAAGGTTGCGGGTTCGATCCCAGCTTTCGCCTATGGCGTTGTGCCCTTGGAAAAGGCACTTTACGGCTATTTTCTCACCCCACCCAGGTGTAAAAGGGGTACCAACCTTGTGTTGGGGGTTAACCCTGCGATAGACTGGCGTCCTATCCAGGGGGGAGTCTATGACTCTCAGTCGCTTAACGCCACAGAAACCGGGATAAGCACCGGCCTGATGAGCCTTAGGCTCGGGACAGACTTTAACTTTAACTTAACTAGGCGTGTTTGTGGTGGCTCGAACCCAGGCTTGATCCTGGTCGGTCAAATCCCGAAAGCGATGCTCTAACCACTAGGCTACCTACATCTGCAAAGCACTTGTGATGTTATGAGTCTTTGTGTGTGTCTTAGTATGTCCTAGTATGAGTGATTACCTTCGTTTCAGCCTGACGGATTTGAAAACAGATCTTGAGCTTGTTTTTGTTTTTGATGTTGTTTGAGAGCAGGTTTGAATAACCCTATCTCAAGTTACAAGCCTACCTCCTAGGAGTTGTCTGTAAGATTCCTCTTCTTCTTTCCCCTCCCCCACCCTCCCTCCCTTCCTTCCTCCCTGCCCATCTCTCCCTTCCTTCCTCCCTCCCCCCGTCTCTCTCTCTCTTTCTCTCTTCCTGCCTGCCCCCCTCTCTCTCTTCCTTTATCTATTACAGTATAAGCAAGTGTTGTTGTTTTTTTAAATCAAAATCATCTTTTGATTGTTATTTTTATTTCCGTTTTTTGAATGAGTGCATTTTTTATTACCTTATTATAGTCTTGCTGTCCTTATTTCTTGTCTGTTGTTTGGTACTGGGTATAGTTTCTTGTTTTTGGTATTTGGATCTTTGTTGGTGTTGTTTACTTAAAGGAAGTGTTTTTTTTATTTTTATCTAGATCTTATCCATGATAAGGGCGGGGACTGGATGTAAAAAGGCACGCGTGTGCTTATTCATTATCGTCGAACTAAAAGACTTTGCCTTGCCTTCCTCCCTGCCCCACCCTCTCTGTCTCTGTCTCTGTCTCTGTCTCTGTCTCTGTCTCTCTCTCTCTCTCTCTTCTGCTAAAAAAGATCGTATACTTTTTTGCAAAACTAGAAGAGAATACAAAAACTTGTTGTTAAGAAAGAAAAAAGAAAAAAGTGATAAGATATTTAAGAAAATCCTGGATTCCGTAAATTGTCAACAAGACTTCTGGAAAGCACTGCGCACAGTATCCAAAAAGAAACCACAGGTGCGAAACAACATATCCATTGAAGAGTGGTATGATCATTTCAAAAGTGTTTTAGATAAAGATGTTCATTTAGAAGAAGATGAGGAGTTTGAAGGTAACTACTTAGATGAGCTGGATCGACCTATTGAAAAAGAAGAAATACTAGTGGCTTTAAGACAGCTAAAGTGTGGTAAAGCTCCAGGGCCAGATGGATTAATTGGTGAATTTTTCAAAAACTTTGGAGATCAGGCTATAGACTTTTTAGTGAACTTATTTAACACTCTTTTTGAACAGGGGGATTATCCGGAGGACTGGGTGGAATCAACCATTCTGCCACTTCATAAAAAAGGAGATGTAAACAACGTTAACAACTATAGGGGTATTTCGTTATACAATATTGCTAGTAAGTTGTTTAGCTCAATTATAAATAAGCGTTTAGCACAATGGGTTGATTCCGCTAACATCACAGGTGAACACCAGGCAGGCTTTAAGAAAAACTATGCTCCTGTTGATCATATGTTTACTCTATTAACTGCAGTACAGAAGCAATTTATAAATAATCGGAAACTATACGTTGCATTTATAGACTTCGAAAAAGCCTTTGACTCCATTTCTAGAAATTTGTTGTGGCCAGTACTCAGAAAAAATGATATAAAAGGAAAACTTTACCACTGTGTAGTTAGTGTGTACAAAAATGTAAAAGCTAAAATCAGAAGTGGGGGTAAACTTAGTGATTTTGTGAGGTGTACAAGAGGAGTAAAACAGGGTGATGTTTGTAGCCCCATTTTGTTCTCACTATTCATCAATGAACTAGCCTTAGAAATTATCGAAAATGGTAGGCATGGTGTTTCCTTCGATTTAGTTGAGTTATTTATCTTGTTGTTTGCAGATGACATAATTCTTCTTTCAGAAACAATGATAGGATTACAGAACCAGTTAAATTACTTATACTCTGCAGCACATAGGTTAGAACTTAAAGTAAATATGGAAAAATCAAACATTATAGTATTTCGTAAAGGTGG
>CM060331.1:52715026-52727526 GCA_030674155.1 Stramonita haemastoma
TCTGCTGTCAGAGTCCATGATTCACAGCCATATAGGAGGATAGATATCACGAGGGATTTGTAGAGGTGGTATTTGGTGCAGAAGCTGATGTTGTTGCTTCTGATGATCCTCTGGAGTCTGACTAGAGCAGATGTTGCTGTTGCAATGCGAGCTTTCACCTCATTGTTTGATGTGCCATCTTTTGTTAGGATGGAGCCTAAGTATTTGAATTGGCTCACCTCTTCCAATATTTCTCCATTCATCTTTATTTCCGTGCTGTCATTACTCGCGCTGTTGACCATGATCTTCGATTTCTCTGTACTGACCTCCATGCCGTATTGACATTAACTGAAGATGAAACATCATTCCATAATAAACACCAGAGTAAGCAAGGCTAGATTTGAACAGATCAATTCTGGGCAGTGGTAACATTATTTTGTGAAAATAGCGACACTCGTTTATC
This sequence comes from Stramonita haemastoma, assembly GCA_030674155.1. Lineage (NCBI taxonomy): Eukaryota > Metazoa > Mollusca > Gastropoda > Neogastropoda > Muricidae > Stramonita > Stramonita haemastoma. The sequence continues at coordinate 52,715,469 of CM060331.1, forward strand.
TTAAACTTGTTTATCAGTGAAGGTGGAGCACAGCCAGACATAATTTTGAACATAAAAACTGCCTTATTGTATCTTAACTTCCATTTCAGAGGGAGAATATCAAGCGAGATGTAATCATTACATGACAATGATGATGATTTTAGTAGAAGTACTTTAAGAGCACGCCTGTACATACTTGCCAATGGTTTTAAAGTGTTTTGACTCGCTGAATCCCAAACTGTTGATACATAATTTATGTGTGGCTCAATAAGCAACTATACCTTCCCTTACTTAACACTCATAAGATACATTCACAATTTACAAAAACAGTGTTAGAAAACAGGCATGCACAAAAGATGTTGGTAAGGCACACATGTGCATGTAACTTAAACATTCACACTAACACACATGCACATGTTTGCACATGATCTCACATGCACACACATACAGACAGATTTACACCAGTGTAAGATTCATGCACATTCACACACACACACACAAACGACATCATATACATTTATATACACACAACCATGCACTCACATTTATGTGTGCGTATGCTTGCACACATGCACACACTTAAGATGCACAGGAAATATTCAAACAAATATGCAGGGAAATAAGGGCTTTACATTCACATAGCTTATCAATAAAAACCATTTATCATCAGCCAGAAAACGAAAGAAATTACCAAAGATCCTCTGATACAAATAGTATCAGACAAACTACTTCAGAGAGAGAGAGAGAGAGAGAGAGAGAGAGAGAGAGAGAGAGAGAGAGAGAGAGAGAGAGAGAGAGAGAGGAGAAAAGAGAGAGAGACACACACACACACACAAACACACTCAGCAATTTGATTTCAGACAGGAACGTGGGCTATCAAAGAGAAACATGGGAGACATTTGCTGTGTATGGAGGCGCTGGTCCTATGGGAGGTTATCCCCCCCAGGTAACTTTGGGGTGTGCTGTGCTGTGCTGTGCTGTGCTGTGCTGTGCTGTGCTGTGCTGTGCTGTAGTGTGGTGTGGTGTGTGTGTGTGGTGTGCGTGTGGTGTGGTGTGGTGTGGTGTATGGTATGGTATGGTTGGTTGGTATAGTATAGTTAGTATAGTATAGTATAGTATAGTATAGTATAGTATAGTGTGGTAGTGTAGTGTGGTGTGTGTGTGGTGTGGTGTAGTGTAGTGTAGTGATGTGTTGGTATTGTGTGCGTGGTGTGACGTGGTTGTGGTGTGGTGTGGTGTGGTTGTGGTAGTAGTGTGGTGTGGTGTGGTGTGGTATTGTGTGTTGTGGTGTGGCGTGTGTGTGGTGTGTGTGTGGTTGTGTGGCGTGGTGTGTGGTGTGGTCTGGTGTGGTATGGTATAGTGTGGTGTGGTGTTGTATTGTGTATGAGGTGTGGTGGTGTGGTGTGGTATGGTGTGTGTGTGTGTGGCGTGGTGTGGTATTGTGTGGTCTGGTGTATTGTAGTGTGGTGAGGTGATGTGTAGTATAGTTTGGTGTGATGTGGTGTGGTATGGTGTGGTGTGGTGTAGTGTGGTGTGGTGTGGTGTGGGTGTGGTGTGTTGCGGTGTGGTTGGTTGTGTGGGTTAGTTGGTTGGGTGTGTGGTGTGGTGTGGTGTGGTGTGGTGGTGGTGAGTGTTGTGTGGTGTGTGGTGTGGTTGTAGTGTGGTATGGTGAGTATAGTATGTGTGGTGTGGTGAAGTGCCGTGTGGTTGTGTGGTGTATGTGGTTGGTATAGTGTGGTGTGGTATTGTGTGGCGTGGTGTGGTGTGGTGTGGTATTGTGTGGTGTGGTGTGGGTGTGGTGTGGTGTGGTATGGTATAGTGTGGTGTGGTGTGGTGTGGTATTGTGTGGTGTGGTGTGGTTATGGTTTGGTGTGTGTGTTGAGTTGGTGGTTTGGTATAGTGTGGTTTGGTGTTGTATTGTGTATTGAGGTGTGGCGTGGTGTGGTGTTGTGTCGTGTCATGTGGTGTAGTATACCGTGGTGTGGTATTGTGTGGTCTGGTGTATTGTGGTGTGGTGAGGTGATGTGTAGTATAGTTTGGTGTGGTGTGGTGTGGTGTGGTATGGTTGGTGTGGTGTGGTGTGGTGTAGTGTGGTGGGGTATGGTGAGGATGGGTGTGGTTGGTGTGTAGTGTAGTGTAGTGTGGTTATGCGCGGTGTGTTTGGGTGTGGCGTGGTGTGGTGTGGTCTAGAGTGATGTGGTTTGGTGTGGTGTGGTGTGATGTGGTGTGGTGTGATATGGTGTGGTATGGTGTGGAGTGGTATGGTGTGGTGGTGTGTGTGTGGAGTTGTGTGATGGGTTGCATTGTTGAATTGTGTGGAATCGTGTGGTGTTGTTTTGTGTGTTGTGTTGTATGTGGTGTGGTAGTGTGGAGTGTGTTGTGTTAGATGGGTTAGGTGGTTTTGTGTTGGTTTGTTGTCATGGGCTGAGTTGGGTGTTGATTTGTTTTGTGTTGTAATTATTATCGTGACTTTTACTTATTAATTTATATTGTATTGTACTCACTCTCTCACTCACTCAGTCCCATGTCCCAAAGGACGTAGGGGGGACATGAGAGAAGACGCAACAGAGATCTTTTTCCATGCTTCACGATCCTGTGTGGCTAGTAGGAGGTGTTGCAGGGGTTGGGCGGTCCAGTCTTTGATGTTGTCAACCCATGATTTCTTTGGCGGCCTCTTCTTCTCTTGCCCTCGACTGTTCCTTGCAGGATGGTTTTTGCTAGGGTGTTGTGTCTTGTGGTGTGACCAAATCACATCAGCTTTCTCTTCTTTATGGTGGAGAGCAAAGGCTCTTGGGGGCCCACACGCTTTTTGATTTCTTCTTTCACATAGTTATTGGTCTTGTGTTCTTGTATGATATTTTGAGAGTCTTCTGTGGCACTTGTTCTCGAATGCTTGGATTCTCCTCTCTAACTCTGCTGTCAGAGTCCATGATTCACAGCCATATAGGAGGATAGATATCACGAGGGATTTGTAGAGGTGGTATTTGGTGCAGAAGCTGATGTTGTTACTTCTGATGATCTTCTCGAGTCTGACTAGAGCAGATGTTGCTGTTGCAATGCGAGCTTTCACTTCATTGCTTGATGTGCCATCTTTTGTTAGGATGGAGCCTAAGTATTTGAATTGGCTCACCTCTTCTAGTGTTTCTCCATTCATCTTTATTTCCGTGATGTCATTACTCGCGCTGTTGACCATGATCTTTGATTTCTCTGTACTGACCTCCATGCCGTATGCGCTCGCTCGATCTGTTAAATTGTCTGTGAGGATTTGCAGTTCTTGTTTGCTGCTGCCCATGAGGTCGATGTCATCTGCAAATCTGAGGTTGCAAAGGGGTCTTCCACCAATGGAGATGGAAGTGTGGTGGTTTTGCAGTGTCTCTGTCATGATGTTTTCGAGGAAGAGGTTGAAGAGTACAGGTGAGAGAAGGCAGCCCTGGCGAACCCCAACCGTGGTCTTGAAGAACTCGCCCACGTGATTTTTCATGAAAACTGCACTTTTTGCGTTCTCGTACAGAGTCCTTGATGACTTCAATTAGGCAGCTGTCAATGTTGAAGTGCCTGAGTACTTGCCAGAGGCCGTCATGCCATACCCTGTCAAAGGCCTTTTTGAAGTCTATGAAATTGTGGTACAAGTCTTTTTGGTGTTGGAGATGCTTCTCTATCAGAATTCTCAGATTGAAAATTTGTTCCATTGTGCTGCGTTTTGGTCTAAAGCCCGCTTGTTCTTCTGCCAGGAGTTTTTCCGCTTGTTTTTTCAGTCTGTTGAGGACTACCTGCAGCATGATCTTGCTAGGATGACTTATGAGACTAATGGTTCTGTAGTTATGGCATTTGCTTGAGGTTTCCTTTCTTTGGCAGGGGTATTACAAGAGACTGTGTCCATTCTTTTGGCCATTCTTTGGTGTCGTGGATCTTCTGACAAAGTTCTGTGAATCGCCTTGCTGTTTCATTCCCTCCATTTTTTTATGAGTTTAGCTGGGATATTATCCATTCCAGGGGACTTCCCCTTCTTCAATTGTATTGTACAAAAGTGTATTAATACTGCCATGTCCTGTCTCGCATTAGGTTTTTTGACTTTATTGCACTCAATGGACAGTATTGTTTCGCATATGCCATAATTATTTGAAAGTGTATGATATTTCATTGCACTGTACTGAAGTGCAAAATATTGTATTGTTTTGGGTTGTGTTGTATTGTATTGTGTCGTATTGGATCGTGTTGTCTTTGGTCTTTTTTTTTAGTGTACTGTACATATGGTTTGTATTGAATTGTCTCGAATTGGTTCACGTAAGTTTTCTTACAAAAATAAAAAATTTGCCTAGAATTAAGATTCTATTTCTGAAAAAAAGCATATCGCTAAAGTAAAGTTCCAGCTTTGTTGTTACTAGTAATGTTGTTTTCAAAGAAGAATGGATTTCTTAAATTAATGTTTCCGTGGTTTTTTTAGCGTCTAAATTCTTAATGATTTAAAAGCGTTGCTCACAATACGTTTCCTTGTGAAACACCTGTGCTCACACATAATTATTATCACCATGCTTAACATTGTACACCAAACTCACACAGGCACCGTCAACCATCAATCTGGAACTGTTAAGTAATCACCAGACTGGAGAATTATACATGATCGCAAGTCATAATGAAAGATTTGTTTCTGCAGCTTATCAAATGCTCTTTAAAAGTCAAGAAAGCTGATACAGACTTTGCTTCAGTCGCTATGTGCTGTTTTCTATGAATTAAATAGAATCAGCGTGCCCATTATTTTGAGATGTTTTTTTTCTGGATTTGCTAATAGTTCTGAATCCATCTTCCTAAGAATAGTTTGAATGAAACAAACAAACACTACCATCTTGCGCACGTGCTAAAAAAACACATCATCTTTTACAGTAAAGCAGGCAGTAAATGAAGTACACAGCTGTAAGCTTCCTCGAATTTCAGCTACTCTCAGCTGCAATCCCAGCCCAGTTGGGGCCAGCATGGTGCTAATTACAGCAGGAACTGACCACACTTGGACTTAGTAATGCGTGACTAATTGTGGCACTGGGCCTTGACTGAGTCATGCTGGATTTTTAAATATTATTTTCATACCACTTTATGTCGCAGCAGATTCTCGGAGTAAAATTCGGGCTGCTCTCCCCGGGGAGAGTGCGTCGCTACAAGTGCAGCGCCTACCCATTATTTTTTTTTCCTGTCTGCAACTGTAACTTGCCTATATTATTAAAATTTAACAACACTGTGGACCTGTGGCTTTGTTTCGACCTCATCCAAAGACTAGCCCCAGACCACCACTCATGATCTATGGATGGGGGGGAAAAGTTTTGGACCCAAAGGGATTCGAACCTTTCGACACACCGACCCGGACTTGTCGCTTTCTAGGCAAGCGATGTTACCTCCTAGACCACCGATCCACCCTGGATGGCAAGGATGACACAAATCTAGCCAGCCTGCGACTGGCCTGAACTTGGAAGGAATGAGATCTGCCATTTTCAGTTTCACATAACAGCTTCTAGCCAATTTAATTTACTGAACAGTGCCGTTCGGAGCTTCAATAGGTTTAGAGGAGATTCAAATTCAAATTCTTCGGAGTTGGCTGTGAGTGTATTCAGATGACAGTGGATCGGTGGTTTAGAGGTAACACACCTGCCTAGAAAATGGAAAGTCTGTGTTTACTGTGTGTAGTGGTTCGATCCCCATTTGGGCACGAAAAATTTCCCCCATCCACTAAGACCATGAGTGGTGGTCTGGTGCTAGTCTTTCGGATGAGACGATAAACTGTAGACAGGAAAAGAAAAGATAAAGGGTGGCGCAGCTTTTGTGGCGATGCGCTCTCCTCGGCAGAGCAGCCCGAATTTCACTCAGAGAATTCTGCCGTGGCTTTTAGTGTTATACAATACAAGGTATGCAAAACAACACAAAACAGTACAAAACGTGCAAAACAATACAATACAATACAAAGCAATACAATACAATACAATACGAGACCATAAATTACAAAAAATACAAAACAATACAATACAAAACCATACAATGCAATGAAAACACGAGACCATACAATACAATACAATACAATACATACATACAATACAAACAATACAATACAATACAATAAATGCAATACAACAATAAACGAGACCATAAATACATACAATACAATACATAGATACATACGAGACCTACAATACATGCCAGTTTGTATGCTTATTTATTATTTATTACTTATTCATTCTTTGCATCCGAGGATAATAGAATAAGCACTCATGTGCTTTTTTTTTTACATCCAGTCCCCGTGTGTATGCAGTTTTGTCAATGTCATCTGTTCCCACCGGCACACAATGGCCAACTCTTACGAACAAGCGGAACAGGATTTAACGTGTGCGCAAGATGTTCTCCGTGCGTTCGCACACGGGGCCTCGGTTTATAGTCTCATCCCGAAAGGACTTTTGAGGAGGGTGGAGTCAGCACTGATGTTAACTCCAGGAAAAAAAATTATCCTCGACCGGGAATGGAACCCGGGTCGTCAAAGTGCGAGCGCAATGTTCGACCACTTGGCTATCCCTGTCCCCCCTGCTCTGTCTGTGTGCAGGTGTACCCTGCTGGGTCTGCTCCCAACTCCAGGCCTCCCTCTGCCCAAGGGCTGCCTTGGTCCCGCCAGCAGTACTGAAAGCAGAGAGAAGGGAAAACACGGCACAGAAGGCAAAGCTGAACCTGTCTGGAAGATTGAAAACCAATCTGTGTAAACTACGACAACTGAGACTGGTGGTGGGTGGGTGGGTGGGTACTGAAAGGCTACAAGATCTGAAAGCTGGTTAAATTTTTTTAGGATTATTTTTTTGTTGTTTCTATTTGATGATAATATATTTCAAAGCATATCAACTTTGTTGATCAAATTTGCCAAGCTGAAAATCAGCAAATTTTTAGGATTTTTTTTGTTTGTTTCTATTTGATGATAATATATTTCAAAGCATATAAACTTTTTTGATCAAGTCCGCCAAGCTGAAAATCAGCAAATTTTTAGGATTTTTTGTTGTTGTTTCTATTTGATGATAATATATTTCAAAGCATATCAACTTTTTCACATAGGAGGCCTTTAGCGTTTTGTTTACTGTGATAAGTATTGCCATGGTGAAAATCAGCAAATAAAAAAAGCTATTAAAAAAAAAAAAGAGAAAGAAATATAAAGCAAAAAAAAAATAAAAAAAAAAGTAATAATAAAAACAGAAAAAAAAAAAAAAAAGTTGTAACTGATTTTTGTTGATGATTTCCAAATATTTTGTTTTATGTCTGTCATATGAGCCACAAACTACGCTGTGTTGTTGCTAAGCGCCTGACAAGTAGTCAGCCCCAGCGCTGAATCCAACTTCAGCGTAGGAGAACATTGTTATCTCTTAAGTCTCTCTGGGGAGAAAAAAGCAGGAGCCTGGACCCTGAACGGCAGAAAATAGACTTGTTGTCTATTTATGCAGTTTTTTTAAATTCATCTGTTCCCACCGGCACACAATGGCCAACTCTTACGTGACTCTTAGGTGACGTGAAGAAAAGGGACAAGACAGAAACTAAGAGAGGGGTAGAAGAGAGGGAATTTCTAGCACAGATTCAGAATTTCCAGAAGGTGGAAATGTTGTTTATACTGACAGAGGCCCCCGCCCCCCCCCCCCCCCTGGCACCCCCCAGGGAGAAAGAAGAGATACAAGATTTGTTGTTGTTTGTTTGTTTTTGTTTTTGTAAGTTTTCTTTGCTTCTAACAATGATGAAATATATTTGTGGAATGTTGATGCTGAATTTTTTTTAAAAAAATGTGTTTTGATAATATCGTGTACAGAAAGATACATACAAAGTTAAGCTATGTCTTTTTTTTTTTAACAACTCTGAGACTGATTTCCTTTTTGTGTTGTTGCTTTGCTTTGTTTTGTTTTTGTTTTTTTGTTTTTGGTTTTTGTTGTTTTTTTTTTTTGGGGGGTGCAGGGAGTTGCTATTTATGGCTTTATTGGGGAAAGTCTGCTTATGCATATAATTATGAGGAATATGACACGACAGGGACGGGATATCTCAGTGGTCAGAGCACTCTTTTTCCCCAGCCAATGTTAAGCAGCTCGAGCGTGGTTACCAAATGGATGGGTGACCGTTGTACGCCTGGCTTCATACAGTCCCCTAGTTCACCCAACTGTAAAGGTTACCTGCCCTCTTGAGGGTCAGGGAAGGTAAAGCAGCGAGGGAAGGAGATGGGCGCCGCCCTCAACATGCTGGCCCCTAGAGAAGCTGAGGTCTCTGACGCCTCGCTCCCCTACGACCACATAGGTTGTGGGACACCTTTAACTTTACCTTTTATGTCACAATGATGATGAGTGAATGTGATGAAAGATGATGATGATGATGAGTGGTGGTTGGTGTGGTGTGGGTGATGATGATGTATGATGATGATGATGATGATGATGATGATGATGATGATGATGATAGTACTAATATACTAATACCCTCTTATAACTTATAGCAATATAATTATTGATATTATAATAGTTATTATATTAATGAAAATGATCATAGTAACAGTATTTTTATCACGATCATCATTATACAATAAAAAAAAACAATACAAGAAGGAAAAACACAGAAAAAAAGAAAGATATTAAGCAGAAGCACTAAAAAGAAAAATGCCAAGAAAATAAAAGAAAGAAGAAAAGAAGCAAACAAAACAAAAAATCTAAACAGAAAACCGAAGGAGATAAACAAAGAAAGAAAGAATTTAAAAAATAATATTATAAATGAAAAAAGTGAAAAAAAAAAAAAAAAAAAAAAAAAAGAAGAGTTGGAAATACCGTAATCCCAAATTAAACATTTTTTACACAACCCAAACCTGGGTGAAGATTCCTCATTTCCTCATCGTTTATTCACATCATGAACAGTTAGCTGATACTGTTAACAATATTATCTAATTGTACAAACGATAGGTAATAAAACACGTAAAGGATTCCTTGTTTAAAACTTTGGTTAAATCTCTCTTTTGGTTAAATATATATATATATCACTTTATTTGGTTATTTGGTTATATATAATCTATATCTATATCTATCTACTATCTATATCTATCTATCTATATCTATCTATCTATTATCTATCTATACTATCTATCTCTATCTATCTATCTATCTATCTCTATACATACATACATATCATACATACATACATACATATATATATGTGTACCCGATTTTCGGTGTATTTATTGTATCTCTATTTACATGTACTCAAGTGGAAATTTGCATGTTAAAGAAACAAATAAAAATTGTTTTAAACAGCTATTTATCTAGAAAAGAAGCACATTGTAAATAAATCCATTAGGAATAGCAACAAGCTGACACAATTAGAAATAGAAATAGTGGGGTTTTTTTCCTCTTTTAAAAAATTTCTGCTGCAAAGATTTCTGCGAGGAAACAGTGTTTTTTTTGTGGTCATGTGTATGTAGCATCGTTCTGTCAAAAAAGGGAAAAAATTGTACATGTAGTCTTTGACTTTTTCTGCAAAATAAGTTGTGATGAAACGTGTAAAATGAATTTCAACCTTGATTATTTCTATTGTACTTTTTAGGGAAAACATGAGTTTTTATTTTCACACAATATTTTGTGATGAAAGAATAGTAGTTTTTTTTTCAACCTTGTGTAGTCCTAGATACTTTATAACTTTTCAAGAAAGAAGATTATCATTTGTTTGTTCCACACAATGCTTTGTGATTAAACCATAAAAAGTTGTTTTTTATGTTTGAAATTTTAGCATTGTCTTGCCAGGATATAAAAGTGAAGTGTCCGATTTTTCCACACAATATTTTAGGATAAAACAATATGTAATATAGAAAAGGTTTTTTAAACTAGTTTATATAGCATTTTCTTTTTATGGGGAGATTTAATTTATTCCGCATAGTGTTTTTGACAAAACAGTACTGACTTTTTTCAACTTTTGTTTTCTTTATAGCCCTGTTCTTTCAGAAAAAAACACGATTTTTTAAATTTATGTTACGAAATATTGTATGACTTAATAATGGAGGTGCTATTGTTTTATTGTTTATAAAGCATTGCTCTTTTACAAAAAAAGTGTTTTTTATCTGTACTGCAATTTTTGTGATACAGTAAATTTTAAAAGTGTAAACGTAGTTATATCCGTTTTATCTTTTCATAAAAAAAGACATGCTGTCTGATACAAGCTGCAATATTTTTGTGATAAAATACTACAGTTACTTTTTTCCAAACTTTATTTACTGTGATACATTCCTCTCAGTAAAATGAAAAAAAAAAGAAAAAAAAAAAGCTCTTTTATTTATGCTGCAAACATTTTTGTGATAAACTAACGAAAAAAAGTGTTCACCCAACCCTGCCTATATTTCTATATATTCATGTTACGTCCTTTGTTAGTATATATATATATATATATATATATATATATATATGTAATTATATATATATTAATATTATAATTATATCTGTGCAGGATGTAGGATAAACAGCTTGGTGTTTGAGATTTGCTATGTTCGAGTTTTACCTATTAAGTGGCTTACTTGAATAAACTTCTTTTGCAATCTTGATATACTTTAAAGCAGAGTGTGTTGTTTGGTGTTCCGCTGATTTTGAATTGTGTGTGTGTGTGTGTGTGTGTGTGTGTGTGTGTGTGTGTGTGTGTGTGTGTGTGTGTGTGTGTGTGTGTGTGTGTGTGTGTGTGTTGTGTGGGGGGGGTCACTTTTCTGCAACTGATCCTAAGGATTTGATAATGCTGCACAAATAAATTGCTAGATTTGTTTGGTTCTGTTTAGTCTATCTACCTTTGAAGAACAAATGAAAACATTCTTGATGAACTCTGAACGCAAAAAAAAACTAGATGTTGGGTGACATTAATTTTCTCAGACTGAGATATTTATTCATTTATTTATATTTATATACTTATTCATTTATTTATTTACTTATTTACTCTCTTATATCAAGAATAATGGAATAAGCACCAATGTGCTTTTTTTTTACACCCAGTTCCCGTATGTATGCAGTTTGTTAATTTTGTCATCTGTTCCCACCGCGGAACAGGTTTTAACGTGCGCGCAGGATCTTCTACGCACGTTCGCACAGGGACTTCGGTTTATAGTCTCACCGGATATGCTGGTTATGCAAACAGAAACACAGAGACAAGTCTTATAATGACAGTTCTCCAAAGCAAGGTTGAGAGCAAAAGTAAAACAGGCAGACCACCAACAACATCCTACTTGCCAACCTCCCTGAGATATCAGTGGTCTGGAGGGCTACAGGAGATGGTAGAACTCAGCAGAGACAGAGAGAGATGACGAACCCTGGTGGCATTGTGTGGAGCTCCTACCTACAACAGCCGCGATGGAGACAGTTCAGTTGAGTTGATCTGCCTCTATCTCGGTGAATCAAGTCAGAGTGTGTGTGTGTGTGTGTGTGTGTGTGTGTGTGTGTGTGTGTGTGTGTGTGTGTGTGTGTGTTGTGTGTCTGTGTGTCTGTGTGTGTCTGTGTGTGTCTGTGTCCGTTTGTGTCCGTTTGTGTCTGTGTGTCCGTCTGTAGTTGTTGTTTTTTTCTTATGGAATTGTCTTGCGGCACAAACATACACACACGCGCACATGAGCACACGCACACACACATAAACACATGCATACATACATACACACATACACACGCACACACACATACATACACACACGCTTTCACGCATGCACGCACGCACGCAGGCGTGCGTACACACACACACACACAACACACACACACCACACACACACACAACAAACCACACACCCACACACACACACACCACACACACACACACACACACACACACACACACACACCACATACACACACACGCAACTGGTTCAAGACTCCTTTATTAGGTATCTGAAAGTGTTATCTTTTGGTCCTATTGTTATTACTAGACTAAATCTAGTCATCATCTCATTTTATCAACAGAAAAAAAAAGTTAAATCACTTACATGGTTCAGTTTACACCAAACTTAAGGCTCAGTGTACTGTAAAATAAAAAAAGAAGTTAACTTGTTATAATGAATACAATAAAACGAAACGTATTGCTACATTACAAA
>CM060331.1:52730026-52737526 GCA_030674155.1 Stramonita haemastoma
AGTGTCACCTTCTTTCATCTTCACCTGTCCCATAGTCCTGCGGATTCCTGAAGATTTTGCAACCAGCTTCCTCCACTCCCCACGGTCCTCCGCCCTTCGTAGCAGATAGCTCAACGCAAGGCCTGTCCACTCTCTGTTGTCTTCCCATCGTTTCCTCTGTCTGCCTCTTCGTCTCCCTCCCCTTACTGTTCCCTGTAGGACTGTCTTGGCTAGTCCAGATGTCCGTGTGACGTGTGCAATAGTGTCTTTTGTTGCCCAAAAGAGGGGCAAACAGGCAGCCGTTTGGTTCAAACACAGTTCATCATCCAGTACACATACAACAGACATATGATAAGCAGACTATGATACAGCAGGGGAAAGGTGCATCAAACTACAGCTTATCCTAATCCTTGACCCATGGGGAATTAGCATTCGTTGCTTATGCAGGTAAATGACATTTACTTCATGTACATAAACTGTTTAATTTAGTCTGTCAATTACCCCGTGGGATGCCAGGGGCCTGTCAGTATAAATAGCATATCCACCTTCTGGAAATTCTGCGCTAGGAATTCCCTCTCCCTATCCCTCTCTTTGTTTCTGCCGTGTTCCTTTTCTTCCTGTCACGTCCTTGTGTATTTTCTGCCTTCTTGGTCCATTCTCCTACTTTTTTTTTCACAGACTTCAAAAATAATTTCTCCATGCTGAAGTCGGATGTGCTGGGCCTGACTTGTCAGGCGCTTAACGGCAGCGCCATGCATTTTGGCTCATATGACAGACATTAATAGCTGCTGTCTGAGCGTTCGAAAAAGATGAAAAATGCCTTTAGAAAGAAGGAAGGTAGCAGGACGGTTAAGACTTTTATCTGCCTAACAATAAACTGTGAGGTTCAGGGTTCGGTTTCCAGCCTTCGCACTTTCTTCTCAGTTCAGCGAAAAAATCAAATTGAAAGTCAAAGTCCTTCGAATGAAACTGTAAACTGAAGCCCCGTGTGCGAATGCACTCAGAACATCCTGTGCACACGTTCAAAAACCATTTCAGCCTTTGGAAGAGTAGGCCATTGCGTGCTAGTAGAGGGGATGACAATTTTGTTTAAATGCATGCACAAGGGTGTTGTGTCTTAACACATCCCCAAGATCGGAAAGTGGCCACAGAAATGGGTGCATGTGTGTCGCGCGCGCGCGCGTGCACGTGTGTGTGTATGCATGTGTGTGTATGTGTGTGTGTGTGAGAGAGGAGAGAGAGAGAGTGATGAGAGAGAGGAGTAGAGAGAGGAGAGAGAGAGAGAGAGAGAGAGAGAGAGTAGAGAGAGAGAGAGACAGAGAGTAGAGAGAATGTGTGTGTGTGTTTTATTTTTTATAACAAGGATAATGGAATAAGCACTCATGTGCTTTTTACGTCCAGTCCCCGTGTGTATGCAGTTTTGTAAATCTTGTCATCTGCTCCCACCGGCACACGATGGCCTACCCTTATGAAAAGCGGAACAGGATTTAGCGTGTGCGCAAGATATTCTGCATGCGTTCGCACATGGGGCCTCGGTTTGTAGTATCATCCGAGGTATGTTTGTGTGTGTGTGTGGGGGGGGGGGGTTGTATACGCAAAAATCTCGCAAATGGTGAATGGTGAACTCGGATCTGTAGCCAAGGAATACAAAAATGAAAACAATATATATTACACCTAAATATACATTTACACCAATTATCTATATTATTACACCATCATGGATTCTGGTCAGAAATGTGTGAACAGTTCAGGTCTGGAGCTCTTGCTGAAGACTTTAAGAGCTGGTCCAGCCAGTTGTTCTCTCTTTTGTCCTGTTATGTCAAGGCCTCACCCAGAATCTGCCTCGAGAGTTCTTCAAATTCCTGAAAGAGATAACACCAAAAACATTGTTAGAAGGATCATGAGTCGAGGATATATTCAGGTGTGTGTGTGATGTGTGTGTGTGTGTGTGTGTGTGTGTGTGTGTGTGTTGTGTGTGTGTGTGTGTGTGTGTGTGTGTGTGTGTGTGTGTGTGTGTGTGTGTGTGTGGTGTGTGTGTGTGTGTGTGTGTGTGTTGTGTGTGTGTGTGTGTGTGTGTGTGTGTGTGATGTATGTATGTAGTATGATGTATGAGAGTATGTATGTATGTATGTATGTGTGTGTGTGTGGTGTAGTGTGTGTGTAGTATGTATGTATGTATGTATGTATGTATGTATGTATGTAGTATGTATGTATGATGTGTATGTGTGTATGTGTGTGTATGTATGTGTATGTGTGTGTGTGTTGAGAGAGAGAGACAGACAGACAGACAGCCAGACAGAGACACAGTCCTGTTTTACTCTTCTTGAGCAACTGAAAAATTGGATGTAACACCCCTTATCTCAAACACACTCAAGCCCAGCATCATACACACATACATCCCGTTTGGACCCAAAACTTTTCTCCCATCCATTAAATCATGAGTGGTGTCTGGGCGCTAGTTTTTCGGATGAAACGATAAACCGAGGTCCCGTGTGTTACACATCATTATTTAACGCACGTAAAAGAACCCCCAGCAACAAGAGGGTTGTCCCTGACAAAATTATGTACAAAAAAAGCTACTGTGATAGGGAAACAAATACAACTGCAGACAGGAAAAACAAAAAACATTGATAAAAATGGGTAGCGCTACACTTGTGGCGACGCGCTCTTCCCGGGAAAAGCAGACCGAATTTTACGCAGAGAAATCTGCTGTGACATAAAGTGGCATAAATAAATAAAATACACAATTTTTACAGTCTTATAAATTTTCCCTTTATACTGTCTTTCCTAAGAAAAGTTCACAAGGCATTCCGATGAACAGAATCAAATGCCTTTTTGAAATCCACAAATTTAATGCAACACACAAAGTTTTAGAGTTTCCTAATAGAAATTCTGTACTGCAGAAGTTTGCTGATGGTAAAAATATTATGATCGATGGATTACTGTAGCCTGCTCTTAAACCCATCTGCTGTTCAATTATTTTGCCTTCTTATTCGGCCCTTTTCGACAGTTTTAGTTTTTAGTTAAGATAGTATGAGTGTACACTTTACTTAAAGCATTTGTTAAATCTATGCCTCTATAGTTTTCTAGCTGCTTTTGGTCTTCTTTCTTGTGAATACTACAATAATAAATTAGGACCGTACTTATGAAAAAAAATCAACTTAAAAAATGGACAACATACTGAAATAACTAACTTTAAGTCAGCAATTGATGAATCAGAGTATGTTATCATTTCACTAATAATTCCTGCAGGGACTTGCACTTTTCTCAGGCAGAAAACGGACATAAGCAACAACAACAAAGTGACAGGAAAAAAACCAGAACAAGCCAGAAACAAAAAGAGGGATAGAAAAGAGGGAGGAAATCTTAGCACAGAAGGTATGGATACTAATTGATACTGACAGCCCCCCACCTCACTTCACTCTAGGGCATCCCAGCGAGGGGTTTTAGCTAAAAGGCAAGGGG
Source organism: Stramonita haemastoma (assembly GCA_030674155.1). Taxonomy (NCBI): domain Eukaryota; kingdom Metazoa; phylum Mollusca; class Gastropoda; order Neogastropoda; family Muricidae; genus Stramonita; species Stramonita haemastoma. The sequence goes on from CM060331.1 coordinate 52,733,471, forward strand.
GAACTAAAAGGCAAGGGGAAAAAGCTAAAAAGGCAAGAAGCGGGGTTTTAGCTAAAAGGCAAGAAGCGGGTTTTAGCTAAAAGGCAAGAAGCGGGTAAGCTAAAAGGCAAGAAGCGGGGTTTTAGCTAAAAGGCAAGAAGCGGGGTTTTAGCAAAAGGCAAGAAGCGGGGGATTTTAGCTAAAGGCAAGAAGCGGGGTTTAAGCTAAAAGGCAAGAAGGGGGTTTTAGCTAAAAGGCAAGAAGCGGGGTTTTAGCTAAAAGGCAAGAAGCGGGGTTTTAGCTAAAAGGCAAGAAGAGGGGTTTTAGCTAAAAGGCCAAGCGTGCTGGGGGGGGGTTTTAGCTAAAAGGCAAGAAGCGGGGTTTTAGCTAAAAGGCAAGAAGCGGGTTTTAGCTAAAGGCAAGAAGAGGGGTTTTAGCTAAAAAGGCAAGAAGCGGGATTTTAGCTAAAAAGGCAAGAAGAGGGATTTTAGCTAAAAAGCAAGAAGAGGGATTTTAGCTAAAAAGCAAGAAGAGGGGTTTTAGCTAAAAGGCAAGAAGCGGGGTTTTAGCTAAAAAGCAAGAAGAGGGATTTTAGCTAAAAAGCAAGAAGAGGGATTTTAGGTAAAAAGCAAGAAGAGGGGTTTTAGCTAAAAGGCAAGAAGCGGGGTTTTAGCTAAAAAGCAAGAAGAGGGATTTTAGCTAAAAAGCAAGAAGAGGGATTTTAGCTAAAAGGTTAGAAGCAGGGTTTTAGCCAAAAAGGCAAGGGGAAAAGGCTAAAAGGCAAGAAGAGGGGTTTTAGCTAAAAGACACCCAAAAAAAAGCTAAAAGGCAAGAAGCTAGTCGAGGGTGAAGACTGACCTCGATGTGAGCGATGGCAGAAGGATTGATCTGTTGGCGGGGTGACCTGGGGTCATCATAGACGCTCTGCAGGCTGCCGGAACTGCTGTGACGCCTCGTTCTGCCCTCACTGGACACCGACCTCACCGGCCTGGACGTGGGGGAGGTGGGGGAAGGGGAGCCTTTGAAAGGGGAAGGGGGTGGCGGGAAAACGTCGCCCATCCCGACCACCCTCATCCCCATCCCCGCACTTTCGATCATGTCCCGCGCCGAACACGTCCTCCTCAAGCGGTGGCTGAGGTCGATGACGTCAGGCAGGGTGGTGACGTCCCTTCCGGGACCTGGTGACGTCGCTTCCTCTTTGGCGGCTGCGGCTGCTATGGCTGCCACTGCTACTGCTGCTGCTGCAGCGTCACTTTGCGAGGATTTTTTGCTGCGATTCCATCCCGCTTTAGAGAAGGTTTTGTGCGCGAGTTTCTGCACGCTGCTTTTCAGGCTGTTGCTACGCATCACACCGCTGTTGTTGCTGCTGTTGCTGTTGTTGCTGTTGCTGTTGATGCTCAGGCTGCTGCTGCTATTGCTGTCTGGATTCAGCAGGGGGCCAGTCAGACGGGCACGCGACAGTCGCTGCTGTTTGAGGAGCGTCGGGTGCGACTGCTGTCGCTGCGGTTTAGGGTCAACCTGGTTTACAGGGAGATGACAAGGATTGTGTTTGATATTGATAGATTTTTTTAATTTATATTGATATGATATTTTACAAAACTTCATACACACGGGGATTTGATGTAAAACAAAAATATTTTAAAAAAAGAAAAAAGAAAAAGCACATGTTGCTTATTCCATTATCCTCGAATAAAAGAATGAAATAAATAAAATAGATAAATAAATTAATAATAAATATAGACCTGTGAGTGCTTATTCCATTATCCTCGATATAAAAAAAATAAATAAATAAATAATAAATAAATAAATAAATAAATATAGGCTGTCACTGGAAATAGTGTTTTAAACACGTATACAAGCATGTGTGACCACGCATGGTCGACTAAGGGCGCGCGCGTGCACGAACATGCTTGGCCCATACGTCACACACACGCACGCGCATGCACTCATGCACAAACACACACGCATGTATGCACGTACGCACACGTGCGCGCGTGCATGTACACATGCACACACACACCTGACCCGTTTTTCGGAAGAGTAGGCCATTGTATACCGTGGAACGGATGACAACATTTTCAAAACACTTCAAACCACATACACACAGGGAAGTGGATGTGATTTTTTTTTAAATGATAAAAAGCACACGAGTACTGTTTCCATTATCCTTGAAATAAGAGAATTACACACACACACACACACACACACACACACACACACACACACACACACTCATACATACACACCCATACACACGCGCACACACACACACACACACACACACACACACACACACACAACAACACACACACACACACACACACCACACACACACACACACACACACCAACACCACACACCACCACCACCACCACCACCACCACCCGTTTCTTGGGATTTTTGTCATCAGTACTGGTTCTAATCCCCCAAAAGTCATTCAGATGAGACTACAAACCAATACCCTGTGTACAAACGCTCTCAGAACATTATGCGCACACTTTAAAACCCGTTCCGCATTTCAGAATATTAGGCCACTGCGTGCCAGTAAAAACGGTTGATTTTTTTTAAAGACAGGCACACTGACGTCATGTTGAGACATTCTCATCCGAAGCCAGAACACAGCTACCTTAAGGTGAGCAAACAGAAGCCACACAAACACTCCCAATGAGGGGAAGCTCAGAGCGTAACTGAGGAAGGAAACCCCCGTTAGGGCGCAAAACTTTTCCCCTATCCATCAGATCATGAGTGGTGGTCTGCGTGCTAGTCTTTCGGATGAGACGATAAGCTGAGGTCTGACCACTGAGTTATCCAGGTACACAAAAACATACAAAACTACAAAATTACTGAGACTCGGAGGAGGCGGCGGAGATGGGGAAGGACGAGGGCATCGTCTTGGTGTCCACAAACAGAACCCCGCTGCTCAGAACCAGGTCCCGGTCAATGGCGTTCAGGCGATCAGACAACACCTTCAGCTGCCGGACAATGTCCGAGCTTTGTGGGGCTGACGTGTCCTCGCTGCTGCTGCTGCTGCTGCTGCTGCTTTTCTTCTTCACGAAGGAGAAGATGGATTTCTTGGTGGAGCCGTTGGACGTTTGGATTTGTTTCTGTAGGGTGTCCAGCTGGAAAAAGAGAGATGGACAAAACAGATTTGTGACGCTCCACCACGAAATTGATTTGATTTGATTTATTCTTTTATATCGAGGTTAATGGAATAAGCACTCATGTGCTTTTTTACATCCAGTCCCCGTGTGTATGTAGTTTTTGTAAATGTCATCTGTTCCCACTAGCACACGATGGCCTGCTCTTACGAAAAGCGGAACAGGAATTAACGTGTGCGCAAGATGTTCTGCATGCGTTCGCACACGGGGCCTCGGTTTACAATCTCATCCGAAAGACTTTTGGGGAGAGTGGAGTCAGCACTGATGTTAACTCCAGGAGAAAAATGAGTCGCTTAGCACCTGACCCACTTTCCCCTAGGAGCCATTAATGACTGGTGGGGGTCAAGCTTTTGATGTTGAGATTTGGATTGATTATAAAACTATAGCCGCTAGTCTACGTTGCGATGAAATACCACGGCATAGTTTTGTCTACTTTTGCTCTTAAACACGTTTTTAAAATACCCAAGCCCTCGTTCTGACCACCTATTACGATGCTTAACTTGTCGTTTCTCATTTTGTCACGTCCTGCAGTGCATAAGTTGAATTTATAATAACTTTTAACAGAATTGTCCGATTTTCAATCTGATTTTGTATTGAAAAGAATTTTTCTTGCAGATTAATAACATGTCAATAACTAAAAACTGACCTCCAGTGCAATGCGACTCATTATGCGGTGGAGCGTCACTTATATGTTGATGTTAATTGTGGTCTCTTTACCAGCCTCTCTTCCAATATTAGACTCCTCCATCTCCACCCAACCCCCATCCCTGTCCTCCACCCCCTCCCCCCTCCCCTCACACACACATGCACAGAGCTATAGAGAGGCTTTTTTCTATCCCCACTCCCCCACTAACCTTTACATGAAGCTTTTACATCCTCAAAACAGTTCTCTCCATTTCCTAATTGGTCTCTGTACGTC
>CM060331.1:52745026-52747526 GCA_030674155.1 Stramonita haemastoma
CCAGAAGCACAGGTCTATGGACCTTGCTCGTTTCACTGTAGCTAGCTGGCTGGCTGGCTTGGAGTGTGGAGGGATGGGTGGGATAGGTGGGAGGGGGTGAATGAATAGGTGAGGGGGGAGGGGGATGAGTGTATACGTGGGCTGGTGGGGTGGGGGGTGGGTTGTAGATGGGTGGGTGGATGGATGGATGGTCGGGGAGGAAGTGGGTGGGTGGGTGGATGGGTGGAGGGTGGATGGATGGTGGAGGGCGGGTGGGTTGATTGGTGGATGGATGGATGAAAGGGTTGGTAGGGGTGGGAGGGGGGGATGGGTTGGTGGGTGGATGGATGGATGAGTGTGTTGGTGAGTGGGGTGGCTTGAGGGAGGGAGGGATGCGTGGGTGGGTTGATGAATGGGAGTTGGAAAGGGATCAGTGGATAAATTGGTGGATGAGCTGATGAATGAATGGCTGGCTGGCTAATGGGTGGGCTGGTTGTCTGACTGTGTATCTGTTGTATGTGTGCTGTCTGTGTCACTGTCTCTCTGCCTCTGTCTCTGTGGGTCTCCCTCTGTAAACATCAGCGATGGTGGCAGGTAGGACCTATAGGGAAAACAGAGAAGAAAATCAGATCCACAATGATGGCGATGACGATGACGATGACGATGACGATGATGATGATGATGATGATGATGATGATGATGATGATGTGGGTCACCACAAACACACACACTCTCCTCTCTCTCCTCTCTCTCTCTCTCTCTCTCTCTCTCCTCTCTCTCTCTCTCTCTCTCTCTCTCTCTCTCTCTCTCTCTCTCTCCTCTCTCTCTCTCTCTCTCTCAAACACACACACATACACGCACATACACGCACATACACGCACATACACACAAACAAACACACACACAACATCAAAGACAACGGTCTACATAGAGAAAAGGGACGGAGATAGACAAATAGGCAGGCACAGACAGACAGACAGACAGACAGACAGACAGACAGACAGACAAACAGACAGGTACAGACAGACAGACAAAAGACAAACAGGCGCATGCAAATAGATAAACAGGCAAACAGACTGAATAACAAACACGGACAAACAGGATAACAGACAGACAGGCACTGGCATACAGAAAAACAGACAGACAGACAGATAGACACTGACATACAGAAAAACAGACAGACAGACAGATAGACACTGACATACAGAAAACAGACAGACAGATACAGAGACAGGCACTGACATACAGCTAGACAGAAACACAGAGAAACAGACAGGCAAAGACAGGTAAACAGATAAACCGGCAAAGAGACATACCGGAAAACAGACATACAGACATACAGACAGACAGAGAGACAGACAGACAGACAGACAGACAGACAGGCAGAGAGAACAATGAACAATGAACAAATTTTGTTTTTAAAGAGAGAGGGGGGGGGAGGATGGAGGGAGGGAGAGAGAGAGGACATTGAGACACAGAGAGAGGGAGAGAGAGAGAGATAAAGAGAGAGAAAAAGAGAGACAGAGACAGACAGACAGACAGAGAAAGAGAGAGAGACCGAGAGAGACAGACAGACAGACAGACAGACAGACAGACAGACAGACAGACAGAGACCGAGAGAGAGACCGAGAGAGAGAGACAGGCAGAGAGAGACCGAGAGAGAGAGAGAGACAGAGAGAGACCGAGAGAGAGAGAGAGAGACAGAGAGAGAGACAGAGAGTGACACACAGAGAGAGAGAGAGACAGAGAGAGACCGAGAGAGACAGAGAGAGAGAGACAGAGAGAGAGAGACAGAGAGAGACCGAGAGAGAGAGAGCGAGAGAAACAGAGAGAGAGAGACCGAGAGAGAGAGAGACAGAGAGAGACAGAGAGAGAGGGAGAGAGACATGTATATAACCTTAGGAAATGAAAGCGAAAAGGGGAGATAAGACACCAAAGAAGAGAAAAGAGGAGAGAAGTGGTGGTGGGACGCGGGGGTGGGGGGTGGGGGGTAAGGGTGAGGGTAGGGGGAATGCGGGTGGCTATACAAAGAGACAGTGAAATACATTCCTTATGTTAAAGAAGAGAGAGAGAGGAGAGAGAGAGAGAGAGAGAGAGAGAGAGAGAGAGAGAGAGAGAGAGAGAGGAGAGAGAGAGAGAGAGAGAGAGAGAGAGAGAGAGAGAGAGAGAATGGTTACGCACACACACACACACACACACACACACACACACACACACACACACACACGCGCGGCGCGCGCGCGCGCGCGCGCGCGCGCGCTCACACAAGTGCTAAGGAAGCTCTTTTTAAAAAAATCTTTTGTATTTAAAAAAAAAAGGTCTGGAGTGTATTCATAGCTGGGACACTTTAATAAAAGTGTCCTTCGTTCTTTCTTTAATCTTTACACATAAAACGTATCTATACTTCACTTACACTATTATAGTTTTCATTGTCCATTTAATTTGTACAAACAACGCATTTCTTAACGTCATTTGAACTATTATAGCCATGTGTATTATCTTTCATCCCGTAAGACGCCAT
>CM060331.1:52762526-52810026 GCA_030674155.1 Stramonita haemastoma
TTCCCAGTCATTCTGAATTTTTTAAAATTAATATACTGCAGCTGCGAGCCGGCTAACCAACCCAACTCCAGCTTCTTTTTCGGTGGAAGGGGGAGGTAGGCTTTTCCCAGTGCTCTGACCAGCAGTGACACAATGACCAACCCACTGACATTTGTTCGCTAGTCAGTTCTCAAACCATCATTTGACATATCTCAGACCAAAACAATGTGTTCATTTCAACTTGCTTTTAAAACACACAAGTTTCAAAAAGCTAAATTTCAGTCATGTTATCTTTACAGCCAGAAAACAATTATTCTCCATATCATGTCAGTATGCTTTAAAACAAAAAAGTGACAAAAAGCTTAATTCCAGCCATGTTATCTTTTCAGCCAGAAAACACCCCGAATAATTAAGTGCAATGCATCATCATGTAAGTTTTAAAGAAGATGAGTTGTACAAAGCTTGTATTTTTTTTTAAGAAAGTCATTTGGATTGTCAAGTGCCAGTGGTGTGTGCTCACCACTTAATTTCTAAACTTTAAAAAATTATCTATTTTGTATAGGGGTGTTATGAATACAGGAAAACTGGAAGCAATGTACGTTACAAAAAAAAACATCTTGGTACTCTAAAAAAAAAAAATCTTCAAGCATGAAATAGATAAGTTTGGATTTCATCTCACAAAATTATGTTAACTATTTCAATTGCGTTGCAATTTTATCCACTCCATTATATATTCACAGTTGAGATTCTGGACAAGTTTAACTGGGCATGAGGTTAAAGAGTTTTTTGGTTTTGCCTTTTTTTTGTAACGAATTGTTATAGAGCAAAGAAACCACTGATAATGCTTGCAACTCAAAAGCAAAAGCAAAAGCAAAACACACACACACACACACACACACACACACACACACACACACACACACACACACACACACACTTAAATGCAACTTTAAAAATGGGGTTTCCAATTCACCAGTTCATGAGAGTAAAATCAATATCTATTCTTCTTTGACCAAAAATAAGGGGTTTCTTCTACCAGAATTGGTAAAACAACAAACATAAAAGGGTGAAACAAAATGTACACCGACATTAAAAAAAATAAAAAACATTGCAATTATAAAGTGAAATATCAATACTTCCTCTAGCCGCCGTTTCCAAAAAATTATGGGATTTTTCAAAGTTAAACTTTGATTACAGCTGCAAATCCAGCAATTTTACATAAATTTCTTCAACACACACACACACACACACACACACACACACACACGCACACGCACACTTTTTTAATTTCTTCTGACCTAAACATACTTTAGACTCTTCCTTTTAAACACCGCCGTCCTATGATACATCCCTCCCCTCTCCCGTCCTCCCCCCCCTCCCTCTCATTTCTATCCTCCGCCATTCCCGTTTAAAATTATGCTTTTTTTATCTGCACCCCATGTTTGCTTGTATATTAAAAAAATTACTACATATTCTCGAATGGATGACTACCTATCCCCATGTTTCCTATGATTTACAACTAAATACTACCTATCGATTACTTCCTTCATGGATGACTCCTATCACCTATCCATGACAACTATCCCTTCGACTTACCTATATCCGTACCTATCCACATGACTATCGACATTCACACATTCGGTCTCATACGTATTCCCACAGACCTGAACATCCTGACCCCCCCCCCCCTTCCTAGCATCTCTTTCCTTAAAATTCTACCCCCCACTTCTCCCTCCTCCCTCCCTCCTTATGGGACTTTGGGGGGGGGGGGTGTCAGTATAAACTATCCCCACCTGGAAATTCTTAGCTAAGAATTCCCTTTTCTCTCCTTACATTTCTGCCTTGTTCCTTTTTTTTTTTTTTTTGCTGCCATCCTCTTGTCTATTTTCTACCTTTTGGTCCATTTTCCTGCCATTTAAAAACTAAGACAAATGATAGCGATTCTCTCCATCGCTGAAATCATATGCGCCGGGCCTACCTTGTCAGGCGCTGAACGGCAGCGCAACGCATTTTTTGCTCATATGACAGACAACAGTAATTGCTGTCAGAGTACGATGGCGACGAAAAAGAAAAAAATATTCGATAACCACCCCCAACCATACGAGAATAAAAATTGTTTTGCCATAGTGTCAGCATGTACCAAGGAATCTACCTGCCATTTGTGTCCACATGACGGGCCAGGCTTAGAGTAACTGTAAAGGTTAGTTGTAAAGGGTTAGGGTTAGTGTTAAAAGTTAATTATTGGGGTAAGGGTTGTCAGTCCGTTGGATGGTCTGTCTGCATGCATGCATGTGGACACAAGAACAGGTAGACACATGGTGTGTAGCTTTAGACACAATGGTATAGATCGTTTTTATCACCGGATTAAAAAAATTTAGCATAGCAGGGACCAGAAGAAGTTTTATCAAAATTATTCTAATACCATCCTATCAACATCAACAGTTTTTGCTGGATTGTAGTGTTTGGATTTTTTATTACAAATTTCCAGTTTTCAGCCAAGTCATCGAAGATCTTACATTTTAAACATTTTTTCTCCATTTTAAAAAAAGGATTACGCCCAAAACAGCCTGCGCGATTTTTTTTTTAAGCCGAAATGGAACCGCGTGAAAATCTATCAACTAACCGCCCTCCCCCTTTTTCCCCTTTCCCATGATCGAAAAATGTGTATTCTCCCCCTTCCTCCCCACACCCTTTCCCTTAAAATACATCTAAAAGGTATATCCTCTCTTCGCTACCACCCCCTTCTCCCCTACACACACAACACACACACAAAACACACACACACACACAACACACACACACACACACACACACACTCACACACACACACACACACAGACCCACACACACAGACCCACACACACACACACACACACACACACACACACACACACACACAGAGACTCTCCCTCCCTCCTTCCCTCTTCTCTCTCTCAACGCATGAAGAACACCTTGCGTACACGTTAAAAACCTGCTCCCCTTTTCGAAAGGATATGCTATTGTACACCAGTTCAAACATTTAAAAAAAACTGAAAAAACGCATACACGGGGGACTGGATGTATAAAAGACACGAGGGCTTATTCCATTATCCTCGAAAAAAAAATAGTAAATTTATACAACACTCATGTTTTGTAATGACTATGGAAAATTTTTTTAACTTAAAAGCATCTTATACGGTCATTTAATTTAACGTGCTTATTTTCTTTATACTACATGCATTTCGGATTGATTTTTCAATGGTAGATCATCTCATAGCCTTTTTCATAATACTGTAAAACTCGATTCTGCTCTCTCTCTCTCTCTCTCTCTCTCTCTCTCTCTCTCTCTCTCTCTCTCTCTCTCTCTCTCTCTCTCTCTCTCTCTCTCTCTCTCTCTCTCTCACGGACTACTACTACTGCTACAAACTGTTTTTGTATCTGCACCCATCATCTATGTTTGAAAAAAAAAAACAGAAAAAAACAATTTTTCTCAAAACATCACAAAATGCAAGTCTTAGAATTGATAGGGCCTCAAAGGGTACATAACGACAAGTATTTAAAAAAACAAATTAATCCGAGTCATAAATTAAAAAAACATTATAAAGACACCACAGATTGTCACAAGTCCTACAAGGATCGGAATGTTGAATGTGGTCAGAGTGATGCGCATTGAGCTCGAGATCTACTGACCTGGGTTCGAATCTCGTTCAAGGGGATTTTTTCCTGTGGAGTTAACATCAGTGCCGACTCCACTCCTCCCAAAAGTCCTTCGAGGATTCCGAGGCTCCGTGTACAAACGCACGCAGAACATCTTGTGTACATGTTAAAACCCGTTTCGCTTTTCGGAAGAGTAGGCGATTTCCGGTCTTACACGCAACAATGTTGTCCTCGATGTTGTCCTCGACGATTTGCCGTGTTGTCTTCGACGTTGTCCTCAATGTTGTCCTCGATGATTTGTCGTGTTGTCTTCGATGTTGTCATTAGTGGTCTGCTGTGTTGTCTTCGATGTTGTCCTCGATGTTGTCACTGATGATTTGCCGTGTTGTCCTTGATCTTGTCTTCGATGTTGTCCTCGATGATTTGCCGTGTTGTCTTCGATGTTGTCCTCGATGATTTGCTGTGTTGTCTTCGATGTTGTCACTGATGATTTGTGTTGTCTTTGATGTTGTCCTCGATGATTTGCCGTGTTGTCTTCGATGTCCTCGATGATTTGCCGTGTTGTCTTCGATGTTGTCCTCGATGATTTGCTGTGTTGTCTTCGATGATGTCCTCGATTTGCTGTGTTGTCTTCGATGATGTCCTCGATTTGCTGTGTTGTCTTTGATGTTGTCACTGACGATTTGTGTTGTCTTCGATGTTGTCCTCGATGATTTGCCGTGTTGTCTTCGATGTTCTCGATGCTGTCAATGATGATTCGCCGTGTGTCTTCGATTTTGTCACCGATGATTTGTGTTGTCTTGATGTTGTCCTCATGATTTGCTGTGTTGTCTCGATGTTGTCATTGATGTTGCCGTACTGTCTTCGATGTTGTCCTCGATGATTTGCTGTTGTCTTCAATGCTGTCCTCGAGGATTTGCATTTTTGTCCTCCGTGTTGTCCTGAATGAGTTTCCTGTTTGTCTTTGATGTTGTCCTCGATGATTTGCTGTGTTGTCTTCGATGTTGTCCTCGATGATTTGCTGTGTTGTCTTCGATGTTGTCACTGATGATTTGTGTGGTCTTCGATGTTGTCCTCGATGATTTGCCGTGGTGTCTTCGATGTTTTCGATGCTGTCAATGATGATTCGCCGTGTTGTCTTCGATTTTGTCACTGATGATTTGTGTTGTCTTTGATGTTGTCCTCAATGATTCGCTGTGTTGTCTTTGATGTTGTCCTCAATGATTCGCTGTGTTGTCTTTGATGTTGTCCTCGATGATTTGCTGTGTTGTCTTCGATGTTGCTGTGTTGTCTTCAAAGTTGTCCTCGATGATTTGCCGTGTTGTCTTCGATGTTGTCATTGATGTTGCCGTGCTGTCTTCGATGTTGTCCTCGATGATTTGCTGTGTTGTCTTCGATGTTGTCGATGACTTGCTGTGTTGTGTTCGATGTTGTCACTGATGGTTAGCTGTGTTGTCTTTGATGTTGACCTCGATGTTGTCCTCGATGTTGTCCTCAATGATTTGCCGTGTTGCCTTCGATGTTGTCCTCAGTGATTAGCAGTGCTGTTTTCGATGTTGTCCTCAATGATTTGCCGAGCCGTCTTCAATCTTGTCCTTGATCATTTGCCGTGTGGCGTCCTTCATGTCCACCCTGACGACCATCTTGGTTATGGGCCTTGCTGATACTGATATAAAGCAAGTCAATACTTGCAGAAAAGGCAGGTCAATATGGCTGCCCTCACACACGTCAGGTTAGGTTACTGACCCCAGATTCCAGAAGCACAGCCCCTGAAAGCAGAAAGTCATCATCAGTAAGTCTGTGGGGGGGGGGGGGGATGTTGGGGGGTATGTGGGGGTATGTGGGAGTGTGGATGTGGTGTGTGTGTGTGTGTGTGTGTGTGTGTGCGTGCGTGTGCGTGTGTGCGTGTGTGTGTGTGTGTGTGTGTGTGTGTGTGTGTGAGTGTGTGTGTGTGTGCGCGTGTGTGTGTGTGTGTGTGTGTGTGTGTGTGTGTGTGTGTGTGTGTGTGTGTGTGTGTGTGTGTGTGTGTGAGTACATCCCTGTGTTGTGCACAGTTATCCAGTACACGATTTCTGCATTTACAATTTAAAAAAACTTTACGACTCATCGCGCTTAACCAGAAGCAAACTATATTTTACTCAAAAGATTTAGCTGAACACCCCATACCTGAATCATGTATATTAAAGTCGCTCCACTATAGCTGTTATTTCTTATATATACTTACACGTCTCAAGCATTTGACGAAGTCAGTTTTCCACTACAGCTGTACGCTTCTTATATACTTACATATTCTGAACATATTCTGATGATGTCAGCTTTCCAAACGATGGCTTCATGTTTGAGGAGACGGCTCCCAGGTGATCCACATGATGGCTTTCAGGAGAAGACTCTCAGATGATCCACATGGTGACTCACCACAGAAGAGGACTCTCAGATGACCCACACGACCACTCACCAGATTAGGACCCGCGTGGAATAAAGTATGGGAAGGAAGAAGCCAAAGGAAATGCTGTGAACATGTGAGAGGTGACAAAGTCCCAATCTCTCGTGACCACTCTCTCAAAGCCAGTGTAGGTGGTGGCGTTTACGGACACCAAGATCGCTGTAGGTGGTGGTGTTTAGTGACACCAAGATCGCTGTAGGTGGTGGTGTTTAGTGACACCAGATCGCTGTAGGTGGTGGTGTTTAGTGACACAGATCGCTGTAGGTGGTGGTGTTTAGTGACACAAGATCGCTGTAGGTGTGGTGTTTACGGACACCAAGATCGCTGTAGGTGGGGGGTTTACGGACACCAAGATCACCGTAGATGGTGGTGTTTACGGACACCAAAATCACTGTAGGTGGTGGTGTTTACAGACACCAAGATCACGTCGCGGTGGTGTTTACACCAGGATCACTGTAGGTGGTGGTGTTTACCGACACCAAGATCACTGTAGGTGGTGGTGTTTACCGACACCAGGATCACTGTCGGCGGTGGTGTTTACACCAAGATCACGTAGGTGTAGGTGTAGGTGGTGGTGTTTACGGACACCATGATCACCGTAGGTGTAGGTGGTGGTGTTTACACCAGAATCACTGTAGGTGTAGGTGGTGGTGTTTACACCAGAATCACTGTAGGTGTAGGTGGTGGTGTTTACACCAGAATCACTGTAGGTGTAGGTGGTGGTGTTTACGGACACCATGATCACCGTAGGTGTAGGTGGTGGTGTTTACACCAGAATCACTGTAGGTGTAGGTGGTGGTGTTTACGGACACCAGGATCACTGTAGGTGGTGGTGTTTACGGACACCAGGATCACGGTAGGTGGTGGTGTTTACGGACACCAGGATCACTGTCACCCAGACTGCGCTCCTGTCATCTCTTGCATTTAGTTTTAGGTCCCTATTTTTTTCATTTCTATTGTTCATTTTTTTTAGTTTTTATTTTATCTCTATACACATTTCCTACGCTATGTCTCGTTTAATAAAAATGATTTAGGGTTATTTCATTTATTTTAGTTCCCTGTTCTATGTTTTATTCCCTGTTTTATTTTTTCTACTTTTATCATTTAGCAAGGATGGAGGATGCAATCAGAAGTGCGGTGCCCAGTGATCCTTTGTCGGTAAACCACTGACCGGGCAGTCAGTCCAAAGTCCAGCAAACGAACGCGATCGAGTGGGCTGGACTGGCCTCGATTTGCGACGGAAAAAGCAAAAAATTGCACGTGCGCGAGGACTGGATGAGGAGGAAGCTGGTTGCAAAATCTTCAGGGGTAAGTGCCCCAAGACAACGGGACAGGTGAAGGTGAAAGGGAGGAAAATGTGCAGGTGAGACAGGTGTCCCTTTTTTGTGTGGTGACCATTGTCCAGACGCCTCACAGCCTGTTGTGTTGTGTTTCTGGTCATGCCTGTGAAATCGGTTGATGCAAGGCGGCAGTAGTGTGGTCGGTGGCTGTGTGCATACTGACTGACCTCTGTCGACTTCCCACTGTGGAAGACTGCATGCAGTAGGCCTACAGAAACTGCGCACTGCCATTTTAGAGTCGAACGGTTACGCGGACTCACGCCAGTGCATTAAAATATTTCATCCAGAGCAGTGTGGCTCACTTCTGTGTGATCGGGAAGCATGCTGGAGCCTCCATGAAAAATGAGTCTCTGGGACAAAACGATATCCCAGTCACAAAACCTCAGCAGTCAGATGCTCTGGGCCCGACTTGTCAGATGCCAAACGGTACCGCAACGCGTTTGCGCTCATATGACAGACAACCGTAACTGCTGTCTGAGCGTTCGACGCAGAAAAAAAGAGGAAGATCCGATATTTTCCTTCACTCCCAGATCCAAGAAAACCTTCAGGGCTTTGTTGCATGCCGAAGTTGGATGGCTGGGCCCGACTTGCCAGGCGCTTAACGGCAACGCAAATCGCTGTGGCACATGACAGACAACGTAGGTGCTGTCTGTGAATTCGACGAAAATGAAGGTAGGATATTTTCCTGTAGCTCCAGATGTCAAAAAAACCCTTCAGGGCTTCGTTGTACAATACGCCGAAGTCGAATGCGCGGGGCCTGACTTGTCAGGCACTTAACGGCAGCACCAGGCATTTTTCGCTCTTATGACAAGATAGTACTAAATGCTTGTCTCAGAGAGAGGGGTTGGACGAAGCAGAAGAAGCAGCTTCTTTGCATTTCCTGTGTCTTCATTCCCTACCCTTTTATTGACCAACACGGGCCTAACCAGTGAGAGTCATGCGGGTCATGGATTGTGTGATGAGGTCACAGGTTGCTGTGAAGTGCCTGAAAGAAAAGACATACATACATACATACATACATACATACATACATACACACACACACACAACACACAACACGTACACACGTACACACGTATACACACTACACACTACATACGTACACACATACACACATACACACACACATACACACATACAACATACATACATACATACATACATACATACATGTATTCCCGAAGTCGGAATGCTGCTACCTTCACGGTGGGTAAAAACAGTGGAATACGCAAAAATCTCACTATTGGTGAACGTCAGAGCTCTAGCTGAGGAACGAAAAAATTTCTTGTGATGATTAGAATTCATTTCTAATCAGAAGGATCGGGTAAAATGTGTGTATGTGTGAGTATTTAAAGTAGGCCTAAGGGTAGGGAGGAGAGAGAGAGAGAGAGAGAAGAGAGAGAGAGAGAGAGAGAGGAGGAGAGAGGAGGGAGAGAGAGGGAGAGAGAGGAGAGAGAAGAGAGAGAGAGGGAGAGGAGAGAGAGAGGACAGAGAGAGAGAGACAGACAGAGAGACAGAGACAGACAGACAGAGAGACAGACAGAGAGAGAGACAGACAGACAGACAGACAGACAGACAGACAGACGAGACAGAGAGACAGAGAGAGACAGAGACAGAGACAGAGGTCCTCTGATTTTTCCGACAGAATTTTGCTTAAGACAACACTCTGTTGCCATGGGTTCTTTACAGGGGCTGAAATGTAGTGTTGCACAAGGGACTTCGGTTTATTCTCCCTCGCCCCAGTCAGTCTAGTGGAAGGGGAAAAGTCAGGGTCTGGACAGATAGACTTCCACTTCTTCTTCTTCCATTAATGCTCAGCGGTCAGCAGTATGACAATTACTAACATTTTTGGTGAAGTGCAAGTGTGCGTAATCTTATCTGTTCCCACCGGTACACGATGGCCTACACTTACGAAAAGCGAACAGGATTTAACATGTGCGCAAGATGTTCTGCTGCGTACGCACACGGGGTCTCGGTTTATAGTCTCATCCGAAAGACTTTTGGGGAGGGTGGAAGTCAGCACTGATTGTTAACTCCAGGGGAAAAATCCCTCGAACAGGAATCGAACTCGGGTCGTCAAATTGCCAGCACAATGTTCTGACCACTAGGTTATCCGTCCCATGAAATTGAAAAAAAGGGGATATTTTGGACTTCCTTCAAGCTGCTTGTGCGTGCTTGTGCGCTTAAATGTATATGCATGCGTGTTTGTGTGTGTGCGTGCGTGCTTGTTCATGTGCAGCTCAATTCCAACAGTTCAAACGCTGTGCTACACAAAAATGATAAATGACTGTTCTCACACTGCAGGTGTAGGCTCTACAAGTTTTCACATTACAATTTTTGGTTTAATTACAATTAAATCTATTTCTCTCCGAAGTCGAAATAAGGCTTACTTTCATGGCGGGTGAAAACGGTCACAAACGCAAAATCTCACCATTGGTGAACCTCGGGGCTCTAGCCGATGATCGAAAAAAAGAAAAAAAAAAACCCCAACAATTCCGGAGAAAAAACTACAAAATTGTACAACACAATACACCACACTCAACAATGCAACAAAACAACAAAAAGCTATGACGCGACAACCAAGAGAGAGAGACGCAGGGAAGGAGGGGGAAAGAGAGGGGGAGAGAGAGGGGGAGAGAGAGGAGAGAGAGGAGAGAGGAGAGAGAGAGAGAGAGAGAGAGAGAGAGAGAGAGAGAGAGAGAGAGAGAGAGAGAGAGAGAGAGAGAGAGAGAGAGAGAGGTTCGTGGAAAAAGGGAAAGAGAAATGGAGACAGAAAAAACAGAGAGAGAGAGACAGAGACTGACAGACACAGATGACGCCAAGTATCTACAAAACATCAAACATGATACTCACATTCAGTGCTTTTTTTTGCAGTCCCTCAGTGAACAGACAGCTAGCTCAGTCTCTGCAGTGAGGGCAGCAGTACGCTGCAGGTCCTCCAAGTCGCCGTATAGCTTCTTGGCCACTGGGAGGGGGGGGGGGGGGGTCAGGCCAGATGCTTCTTTCTGTGTGTCTTGTGGAACAGGGCTGTTGCACATCTCTGATCTGGCCGCTAGTCTTGCAAGGGCAATGTTCTGTGTGGCCCGTGTAGAGTTTCATGTTGTTCTCCCCAAGTTTTGTTGTTGTTGTTGATTACACAAGTCTTCCTCTCATGGGACAGCATTACAGGTTGTACCCTAGGGTTTAGTGGGTTTTTTTTTTTTTAATCTTGAAATTAAAAGTTCTTGAAAAAAAATCTTTAAATCTTGGTCTGGGATGAAAAAAAAAATCTTCAACAGAGTTTGGATTTAAGTCCTGTGCTGGTTTCAAGCTAAAGGTATTGGCGTGGACTTCATGACCCCTGAGGAAAAGATGCAGGTGGTCTGCTTCTGCAGCTATCTCACTCATGACCCGTCAGTGCTGGACATAGCCGTAGTGTTCCCCCCCATGCTGTCATGTCATGTCATGTCATGTCATGTCATGTCAGTCATGTCATGTCATACCGATCACTGACATTAGCAGCTGCACCTCAGGTCGTTTCTACCAGCTGTTCTTTCAGGAGGGCAAAGTTGTCCCTTGGCTGTGGTTTCTGTGGTGGTGGTAGGGGGGGGGGGGGGTAGTGGTGGTGGTGGTGGTGGTGGTGGTGGTGGTGGTGGTGGTGGTGGTGGTGGCGGTGGTGGTGGTGGCGATGGTAGTGATGGTGATAGGGTGGGGTGGTAGGGGGTGGTGGTGGCGGTGGTGGTGGTGGTGGTGGTGGTGGTAGTGGTGGTGGTAGTGGCGGTGGCGGCGGTGGCGGTAGCGGTGGTGGCGGTGGCGGTAGCGGTGGTAGTGGTGGTGGTTGCGGTGGTAGCGGTGGTGGTCTGCTGTTTTTGTCATCTCTCTTGATGACACAAGGCTCCTCTGTGAAGAAAAAAAAAGCAACGTTTAAATATTCTAACAAGAATTAGTTAGGAGCGTGCTACCCTAAGAAAGAAAGAAAAAAAACACACGTAAAACCTTGTCTATTTAGACATCCATTTCCGAAGTCAGAATGTGGCTAACCTGAATGGTGGGTAAACACGGTTGTGTAATAATGCAACAACCTCACCATCGCTGAACCTCAGACTGGAGCCCAGGAATGACTCCACCCATATCCCCAACAAACACACACACACACACACACACACACACACACACACACACAAAACACACACACACACACACAAACACACCACACACACACACACACACACACACACACACACACACACACACACACACAACACACACACACACACACACACACACAAACACACACACACAAAACACACACACACAAAACACACACACACACACACACACCACACACACACACACACACACCACACACACACACACACACACACACACGAGGACACAGGAGGGCAGGGTGAAAAAACTTAAATCTTTGACCCTCAATAAAGATCATTTTGATTTAACATAATTTTACACTCCCCCTCTTCCAAAAAAAAGTACCAAAAACAAATCAGTAGCAAGACCAAAAAAAACCCCATCATAATAAAAAGGTAAAGGTGTCCCATAACCTAGGCAGTCGTAGGGGAGCGAGGCATCAGAGACCTCAGTTTCTCTAGGGGCCAGCATATTGAGGGCGGCGCCCATCTCCTCTCCCTCGCTGCTTTACCTTCCCTGACCCTCAAGAGGGCAGGTACCCATTCACAGCTGGGTGAACTGGGGGACTGTACTGAAGCCAAGGCGCACAAACGGTCACCCATCCAACTGGGAACCACGCTCAACGCTGCTTAACTTGACTTGGGGGAAAGTGAGCGCTCTGACCACTGAGCTATCCTGCCCCCTCACAATACTACACAAAAATAACCATAAGTTTTACCTGTAGCTTCAGGTCCAAACTGCCCCAAATGGCGATACTGCTGCAGCAAAGTGATGGCATTTTCAATGATTGTGCCTGCAGAGACACGAAGTGGCGTTAGCCCTGGTCCAGTGTAGAGTGAAGTGAAGTGAGGTGAGGTGAGGTGAGGAGCCGGGCTACACGTTCACTGCTCATCACCTGACCCCTGTGTGTGAGTGAAGACAGTGTAGTTCAGGTTTCACGTGCGTCATGGAACGAAGCGTGTTGTACTGATAGGAAAACTTGTTGAGCCTACACTTGAAAGAGCACACTGCTGATTCTTCTTCTTTTTCTTCTTTTTTTTATATCGAGGATAATGGAATAAGCACTCATGTGCTTTTTTTTTACATCCAGTCCCCGTGTGTATGCAGTTTTGTAAATCTTGTCATCTGTTCCCACCGGCAATAATGGCCTACTCTTACGAAAAGTGGAGCAGGATTTAACGTGTGCGCAAGATGTTCTGCGTGCGTTCGCACACGGGGCCTCGATTTATAGTCTCATCCGAGGGACTTTTGGGGGGAGTGGAGTCGGCACTGATGTTACTCCGGAGAAAAATCCCCTCGACCGGGAATTGAACCCGAGTCGTCAAATTGCGTGCGCAATGTTCTGACCACTAGGCTATCCCCCTCCCGAATGGGCAGCGCTGTTCTTGTGGCAACACCACAGCCAGCCCCAAAGAGGGAGAAGTTCTTTGAATAAAGCAAATCTGTCAGAACAAAAGCGGGTCAGTGTACGAAACAATACATAGTATTACACATAACAATAAGGATGATGCATCCCAGCACAGTACTGGGTCACTGCGTCACGTGCGTGCGTTTTGTTTTTGTTTTTTGCTTGTGTGCATGTGGCAGTGGCCCTGCACTGCGCTTTGGTGCATCATATTTGTATATTATTATCATTAATATTATGTGCTACTATATATTGTTGCGCTCTGTACCACCTTTCGTTCCATCAGACTTGCTGTATATATCCAAGCCAGGCTGTTTCTTTAGGGCTGTGGTGTCGCCACAAGAACACCATCACCCATAATTATCGAAGATGCTAGTCAAGTGTGTATGCATACAGTTAGAGCACTTTCTTGTGCCCTGGGTTCTGTTACTGTGCAAAAGTGGAGGTAGGACACGACTGAAAACTGGCCTTTTGTCACATCTTCTCGATATGCACCTTATTCTTGGGTGTGTGTATAAGCGCATGTGCATGCGTGTGCACGTTTGTTTTCATGTGTGTGTGATTGCGCGCGCGCGTGTGTGTGTGTACATTCGAATTTGCTGAAGCTATTAATTGTAATTGATTGTTTGTGTGTTGTTTAGGTCGAATGCAAGTGCTTTGATTTGTTTTTGCAAGATATAGCGTTATATAAATACCATGTATTATTGTTGTTATTGTTATCATTATTTTTCTTCTTTTTATTATTATTGTTGTTGTTGTTACCATTATCATTATTATTGTTGTTATCATTACCATTATCATTATTGTTATTATTACCATTATTATTATCATTATTGTTGTGTTGTTGTTGCGTACACTGTACCAGCTTTCGTTTGGATGTATTTGCTATAATATATATATTCAAGTCAGGCTGACTGACCTCTTGGGGGCTGTGGTGTCACCCCAAGACCATCGCTGCCTATAATTATCAAAGATGCTGGTAAAGTGTGCATGCAGACAGTAGAGCACTGTCATGGTGCCATGGGCTCTGTTACTGCCAAAGTCGGGGTAGGTGGGACTCACACTGGCCTTTTCTCATATTTTTATCTTCTTCTCAGGGGTGTGTATGTGCACACGCGTGTGTACATGCGTTCGTGCTTGTGTGCGCATTGTGTGTGTGTGTGTGTGTGTGTGTGTGTTTGAGTGTGCATGTGGCAGCGGTCCTGCCCTGTGCTGTGATGAATCGTAATTATTGTATCTTATCTTTATCATTATTACGTATAATACTATGCATTGTTGCGTACTACACTGTACAAGCTTTACTTCTGACAGACCTGCTATATGCAAGCCATGCTGCCCTCTTCTGGCTTGGGTCGGTGTTGCCACAAGGACAGTGCAACCCTTATCTAAGATGCTATCAAAGTGTGTATGCATACAGCAGAGCACTCTCACGGTGCGATGGACTTTGTTACAGTGCAAATAACACACACACACACACACACACACACACACACACACACACACACACACACAGGTAATCAAACACAGGTAATCACACACACACAACACACACACGACACTGGTAATCAACACCACACACACACACACACACACACAACACACACACACACACACACACACACACACACACACACACACACAACAAACAAACACGCACATACACACACACATCACAACGCACACACCACACACAACAGCTGTCTTCTGTCATGAACATTTTATTCTTTATAATTAACATCCTACACTGGCATTTGCCAAATGGAATCAGTTGCACATTAACATAGTACAGGAGCATCACAAAGGCTGGAAAATAGGGTACACCGACAGCAAATCATTGAACACAAAATAATACAGCAAGCAAAATGATGCTACTTTTTTTGTTATTTTTTTTAATATTTCATTAATGAAAGACAAGTTTTTTTAAAAGCCAAACAAGAGGGGAAAAAAATACTAAGCAAACTAACTTTAAACAAACAAAAAGCAAACCCCCCAAACAAACCAAGCATAACAAACAAACAAACAAAAGAGTAGACAAACAATTCCAAAACAAACGAGTAAACCAAGAAAAAAAAGAAATTTTAAAAAATTAAATTAAAATGCATCACACAGAAAATGATTTTAATCACTGACTATATAATCTTTTATAAAAAAAAGAAGATAAAATACACACCATGGTGCTGACACTGCCAACCCCACCCCACCCCACCCCAAATTCCCCACCCAATGACAAAAAAAATCACAACAAAATCAAACACATTCAAAATGCATGACATATGAGCAAAAATGAGGACAAATACATATGTATATATATTTGCATGTGCATGCTTGAGCACACACAGCACGCATGCATGCACACACACACCACACACACACAGCACACACCACACACACACACACACACACACACACACACACACACACACACGCACATGCACGCACAATATATTTAATACCAATTTTAGTGAGAAGATATTCAAATGCAGACCCTACAGAGAGAAAGAGAGAGAGAAGAGAGGAGAGAGACAGAGAGAGAGAGGAGAGAGAGAGAGAGACAGAGACAGAGACAGAGAACGGAGAGACAGACAGAGAGAGAGGAGACAGAGAGAGACAAGAGAGAAGAAGAGACAGACACAGTAGAGGAGAGAGCGAGAGAGAGAGAGAGAGAGAGAGAGAAGAGAGAGAGGAGAGAGAGAAGAGAGAAGAGAAGAGACAGAGAAGAGAACAGAGCAGAAGAGACAGAGCGAGAACAGAGAGAGAGACAGAGAGACAGAGAACAGAGAGAGAACAGACAGACAGACAGACGAGAGACAGAGAGAGCAGAGAGACAGAGAGGAAGACAGAGAGAGACTGAGAGACAGAGAAGAGACAGAGAGAGAGTAAAATAACAGCAACTTGGATAAAACAGGGATGGTGACACAATTCTCCTGTAATCCTTCAACACACACCAGCCTCCATTCTTTCCCCACTCTAAAACACACATACAAGAAACCAATTCCTCTTCATGACACAATGAAAGAAATATTCTTGCTTTTGTTTTTGTTTTTTGATGAAACTACTTTTTAAATCTTGAATCCTTCAGTCTTGTGCTTTCTAAAGAAAAACCCACCAAAATTAATATTAATAACAGCTAGCAAGTACATAATCTAAAAAAAACCCACCCTTTCTACCTCAGTGAATAGGCAAATGATACCTATTAAAATAAAGTTCAGGAATCTACCTATCAACATATAAGGTGTTTTGAGCTAAAAAAACAAACAAAATTAATGTTGAGAATATTGCGCCAAAGAAATACGTTTTATTCTTACATGTGTAACCATGTGAAATTGACCACAAAATTTTGATATGGACCAAGAACAACAAACAACCCCCCCCCCCCCCCCCACCCCCCAAAAAAATTGCATGAATGAAACCTTGTTTTCACTTGATGAAAGTACCAGACCCAATGCATCATATGTTTTTTATTTTCTGCACAACGCAGTTTACCGTACACAACTTGGCAATCATAAATATTGATGAAAACAAGCATGAAATGCCATATGTTGAAGAAGAATTCATCAACATACTTTCTCTAAAAACAAACAAAAAACTGAAATCCAAGCTAAAAGGAATAAATACTCAAATATCCCCCCCCCCCCCCCCCCCCTAATAATAAAAAAAAGAAGGAAACCATTACATGATTAAAACCAAAAGCAAAAACATCTCCCATCCACCATCCTCCTCCCCCCCCCCCCCCCCCCCCTCAGTCTTTCCAGATACTATACCATAGAATTAAATACCATAATTAACAGCATACAATTCAATGCATTCGCCAAACCGATGGTTAAATTCAGACAACTCCCACAGCTTTCTCGATTGAATATTGACACAAGAAGGAAGGTGGCAGGATGATGGTTTTTTTTTTTCCTTTCAGACTTTCAGATCAGAGAATTGAGAAGCTGAGCAGATCTTCAGTGTTCAGATTATTATTATTTTATTATTTAGAAGAAAAAAAAAGAAGAAATAATGAGATCTTCGACACAAATATAAACACCAGTGGCTAAAAACTAAGAGTATGGGATGTGTAAAAAAAAAAATATTATAAAATAAAAAATAAAAATAAAAAAATAGATTTAAAAAAACCAACAACACACAAACTTGAGTATGGGATGTGTAAAAAAAAAAAAAAAAAAAAAAGAATTAAAGAAAAACGAAACACAAGAAAATTTCTCCTTTGTGGTTTTGATTGTTATTCACACATCAATTAAAACTTTGTTTTTTTTTTTTTTTAAATCACTGGAATTCTTCATGAAGAAACATGAAAAAGGTAAAGGGCACAAAGGTCCATTTTCTCCTCCCCCCCCCCCCCACCAAAAAAAAAAAAAAATCATGCATGTATGTTTGTGTGAAAAGAAGCCTAACAAGTTAATAACAACTCAAAATTTGACTCACTCCTGAAATGCAAATGTCATATTGCTTAAACCCTTGTAGAGACAACTAAAAAATTGATGAAATGCAAGATTCTATACATGTGCAAGTGAGATTGCAATGTGGACAAATTCACACAGACGATTTGGTAAAATGCATATATCAATCCATTTATATTCTTACTCATGATTGTACCCCCCCAAAAAATACCTTTCAATACATTCACATCAAACAACATATCAATACATTTCTATTTGTGCAAACAATTCAGAAAAATATATTATAAAATTATCGATATAACCACACTTACACAACAGACAATATTTGTTATAACGTTATGGATTTTTTGTGTGTGTCCTCTTTCACATTGAAAAAACAACAACACAAAATTGTGTAAACATTTTTTTCACGAACACATATTGATATCTACGTGATCAGAGTGACAACATAAAGGGAAGGAGGGACAACAGATTCTCAGAGAGAGAGAGAGAGAGGAGAGAGAGAGAGAGAGAAAGAGAGAGAGAGAGAGAGGGAGGGAGGGAGGGAGGGAGAGAGGGAGAGAGAGAGAGAGAGAGAGAGAGAGAGAAAGAAAAGGAGAGAGAGAGAGAGAGGAGAGAGAGAGAGAGAGAGAGAGAGAGAGAGAGAGAGAGAGAGAGAGAGAGAGAGAGAGAGAGAGAGAGAAACAATAAAGTGAGAAAGAGCGAGTCACACACACACACACACACACACACACACACACACACACACACACACACAGAGAACAATAAAGTGAGAAAGAGCGAGTCACACACAACACACACACACACACACACACACACACACACAACACAGAGAGAGAGAGAGAGAGAGAGAGAGAGAGAGAGAGAGAGAAGAGAGGAGAGAGAGAGAGAGAGAGAGAGAGAGAGAGAGAGAGACAGACAGACAGACAGACAGACAGACAGAAGAGAGACGAGAGAGAGAGAGAAAGAGAGACAGACAGACAGACAGACAGAGACAGACAAACAGACAGACAGAGAGAGAGACAGAGAGAGAGAGAGAAAAAGAAAAGAGAGAGACAGAGAGAGACAGAGAGAGAGACAAAGAGAGACAGAGAGACAGAGAGAGACAGAGAGAGAGAGAGAGAGAGAGAGAGGAGACAGACAGACAGACAGACAGACAGACAGACAGAGACAGAGAGAGAGGAGAGAGAGAGGAGAGAGGAGAGAGAGAGAGAGAGAGGAGAGAGAGAGAGAGAAGAGAGAGAGAGAGAGAGAGAGAGAGAGAGAGAGAGAGAGAGAGAGAAAACAATAAAGTGAGAAAGAGCGAGTCATACACACACACACACACACACACACACACACACACACACACACCACACACACACACACACACACACACACCAGACAAAACAACCAACTTAACGGTCAATATTATGTGTTTTTCTGAGGCAGCATACATAACATACATACATACATACATACATACATACATACATACATACATACATACATACATACATACATACATACATACATAAGATACTCACAGTGCAAAATGCTGATGAATTTTAACCATACACTTTTTTTTTTTTCCTTCTTCTTGAAATGGCACAATAAGAAGTTACAATGATGTGCAGTATTATACATTCCAACAACACGTAACATCCACATACAATCCAATCCAATCCAATCATGTTGTTTATAGCCCCGCCGACCACACAGGCCATATCGGGGGCTGTCTGTCACCATCCACATACAAAAACCACAGACAAATCTTGAATCTCTCTCTCTCTCTGTACAATAAGTGCCATCACAGGGAGACAGACATCGAACATCATTCAAGTCACAAATTATGCATTTTTTGTGTTATCATGCTTCAGACAACAACAACAACAACAACAACAAACAACAACCCTGACACAAAAAGAGATGTGTTTCACAAGATTTGAACTCCAACCTCTCCACTCTTTTTTGAAGAGTCCTTATCCTTCCTCACTTATCCTGAATTTTCTCACCACATGTGCTCAGAGGCAGACTGAACCTGGCGGAGCCCGTTTCTTGCCACGCAGCAGAATGCATGCTGGGCATGTGTATTGTCATCCATACCCCCAGCCAGAGATGGACAACGCTTTACTACAAAATAACAACAGATGGGGTTTTCGGACATGTGCGCGAGATTTCAGACGTGCGTTTGTGTGCACACAGTCACAGGGTCATGGTTTATAGCCTCATCCGAAGGACTTTGTGAGGGTAGACTAGCACTGCAGAGCCAGTACCAATCAATCCACTTCAGAAGGAGGGTCCTCTTGAATGAAGGTTTTCATGGAGGCTTCAACCTATACCTCAAAGATTGTTGTAAACATCTTATCTTTTGGAGGGGAGTGAAGTGGTGGGGGGTTGGGGGGAGGGGAGGGGAGGGGCTGAAACAGGAAACGTTCTAATCCAGGCTTAATTAATTAAGTACAGTGTTGTCATGAAATCAGTCGTCTGAAATATTTGCCATGATGTCTGATGTCTAAGACAGAAGAGAAGAATTTACAAGATAAAAACATTTCCCCAAGGTTGGAGTACAGTTACCTAAATGGTGGAAGATTAAAAATAAACAAACCCAAACCCCAAAAAATCCCACCAGTTGCATACGCAAAAATCTCTTCATTGGTAAAGCCTGGAGCTCTAGTTCAGAAATGAAGAAAAAATAAATAAAATGTAAAAAAAATAAAATAAAATAAAAAACCTGACAAAACCTAATGAACCAAAAAACTCAATCTTGCATTATTTTCTAGGCATTGTTGTCGATGTTATAGTAGTAATTTGTTCATGTTGTTGTTGTTTTCAACATTTTAAGATACGGTTTGAGATGATATTGTGCATCAAACTGTAATACATGGCACTGTTCATTTGACAAAAAAAAAGTAAAATAAAATTTTAAAAATTAACATATTTTCTGTGCACTGTTTTAGATATCCCACTGTCAACCCTGACCATTTGTTAATTCCTGTGAAGGTTACAAAATTACACCTGATATTTTAAAATCAAACATGAAGATTTTTTTTTTTGGTAGTAAATGGTACATTTGAGAAAAATACAATACTGCACAAAATGATACAAAAATCATGATCCAAGTCCGGGAAAGAATTTTAAGAAATAAATTAGATTTCTTTCTTTTTTTTCTTTTTTACAAAGGACACAACATAACACACCCTAAAAAAATTCAAAATCTGAGAATGAATATTTCCTCGCTTGTTCACCCCACCCTGTTAAATGTTGTGATTTTTATTTTTTAAAATAAATGCACTGTGTGGGGTTTTTTTTTCATTTTTTAATCAGTCACTACAAACAGACTATAACATACAGGTGATAACAGGAAGAGTGAGTTAGTTGATCTTGCTCTTGTTTCTTTGTTATTTCAATCCATCCATTAGACCCTGAGTGGTGGTCTGGGCGCTAGTCTTTCAGATGAGACGATAAACCGAGGTCCTGTGTGTTACACATCACTATTTAGCGCACGTAAAAGAACCCACGGCAACAAGGGGTTGTCCCTGGCAAAATTCTGTAGAAAAAGCCACTCTGATAGGGAAACAATACAGTTGCATGCAGGAAAAAAAATAAAATAATGGGTAGGCGCTGCACATGTGGTGACGCGCCCTCCCTGGGAGAGCAGCCCGAATTTCACGCAGAGAAATCTGCTGTGACATAAAGTGACATAAAGTGGTACAAAATACAAAATACAAAAATACAATCCGTCTTCTTTTACTTTTACTTTTGCTCTTTCTGATTCTGTTCCTTCAGATTCTGTTTTATGATTCTGTTCCTCCAGATTTTGTTATATGCTTTTGTTCCTTCAGATTTTGTTTTATGATTCTGTTCCTTTAGATTCTGTTCCTTCAGATTCTGTTTTATGATTCTGTTCCTTCAGATTCTGTTTTCTGACCCTTCAGATTCTGTTTGCTGATCATTCAGATTCTGTTTTCTGATTCTGTTTCTTCAGAATCATGAGAGAGAGAGAGAGAGGAGAGAGAGGGGAGAGAGAGAGAGAGAGAGAGAGAGAGAGAGAGAGAGAGAGAGAGGAGAGAGAGAGAGAGAGAGAGTGAGTGAGACAGAGGAGAGAGAGATGAGTGAGTGAGTGAGACAGAGACAGAGAGAAAGACAGAAACATGAACTTCAATCAAAACAAAGCAAAACTTTGAAATATTCACACCTTCATGACAAAAACATATCGGCAGAACAAGTAAGTATGTGTACACACACATTCACAACAAATTTAAGCACACAATCACCATGATGTGAGAATACACTTTCCACTGAGACGCCACCCAAAAAGTGTTTTGCCATAGACGAACTATACAAACTCTCCGTGTGTCATGATCAAAATTGTTCAAGCACTAGATACCATCATCATACATATCAACTCCAACAAAACGTGGGTTTTTTTAAGCGTTGATACCATGACTGAACATCATTTCCAACAAAAAGGCAAAAATAAAGCAAGACAGTAACACAGGTTCGCTTGAAATAAACCATACAACATTCTCTTAAAAAAAAAAGAAAAAAAAAAAAGGGCGTAAATTGCCCATAAAAATGTTATTACTCTAAATGTCATTCTTCTTAGGTTTCATCAAGATTTTGGGTGAGGGGGGGGGAGGGAGGAGGAAGCAGCAAGAGAGAATACATGAGAATACAAAAGTTTGTTTTCGCGACAAAAATATATCTCCTCTTGTGTGGGTTTTTCTTTTTTTTTTAAACCACTGGTATCATTTATGAAGTATAATTATCTCATAAGTTGTTGTTTTTCTTTCAAATGAGTACAAATCAAACCCTGACAGAAGACTCCCAACTGCATCATTCCATGGTTAATTTTCCCAGATGAAAGTGTGACGGGGCAGTAATTAGATTACTTCCCATATGATCAGAACCGCCAATCGCAGCGTCGTGTGTATATATTTTAGAACACACCTGTGAATTGTACGATGTTCTGTATCGTTGGGGGGTGATCGAAAACTGTCCGTTGCATACACTTTGCCCGTAGCAGTAAAATGTAGTATTTATGCAGCCTCTTTTTAGAGGCCACATTCCCACTGTCTGACCGTGCTGTCATCGCCAAGACGTTGTACAGAGACGTGGCAGATCAAATATCTACACTCTGTTACACTTGATTCGTCTCTAGAGTCTCTTGAACAGTTTGTCTGTGGAAGTGATGACGCATATGCACTCACACATGTGTGTGTGCGCACACACATGCATTTGAACAGAAGAAAATAAGAAAGGAAGGGGGGCAGGAAGGGAGAGGGGTGTCAGTATCTTCTCTGATCCAGTATCTTGACTTCTCCTTTAACCTTTTCGCTGCTGACCTATTTTGCTCAGGCCTATGCTGAAGAAATTTTCAAAAACAGACAAAAATCACGCATATGATTTTCAATTGCTTTTAATTCAGGAAATTCCTAAGATAGCGACATAAAAGTATATACTGAATGAAAGGAAATTAAATGAAGATTGTATTTGTGACAATTTTAAAAATATATAATTAGACAGACACACGTGCGCGCGCGCAGGCACGCACGCACGCGCGCGCGCGCACACACACACACACACACACACACACACACACACACACACACACACACACACACACACACACACACACCTGCTCTTCACACAAACACACAGCCAGGGAGCCAGGGCAGATGTCAGCAAGAACAATAGTTCATCAACAAAACAGACACACACACTGATAACTGACAGCTAACGAGTAGCCTAGGTGACAAGTGACACACGAGGTCGCAACCACTTCAAAGTAGATCAAACACATCAGCCACTCACTGAGTGGCTCGCTCGCTCACTGACCAAGTCCTGACCAAAGGTGCAACCATACGATACACACATTTAGTTGTTCTGTTTATGAATAAACAGAGAAAAAAAGAAATATAAATATGTTATAAAAACGAATAAAGCCCTAAAATATACCCAACTGCATCTCGAACGATACGATCTTCATGTTCCGATTCAGACCACGAGTACGCAGAAGTTTCTTCCGGATCAAAACCCGAGTCGTTTGCATCAACTTCGCAAAGTTCGATGTCAACTGAATAAAAAAAACAAAAAACAAACCCTTATCTCCACTATCTTGATCTCTATAAATTTCATCAATAACTTCGGCAACTGTGTAAGTCAGTTGAAGGACAGCCATTGCTTGGAAAACCCAAAAATTGAACTTCGCAGTACCTTGTTTACCTTGCCGATTGAACGTTATAAAATATGCAAATAACTTGAACAAATGGGACTCGTGGGTTGAAGATACATCAAGGGAGCTAAACAAATCATAATAAGAAGGATTTTCAGCAATGCTGAGCGAAACAGAGAGAGCGTTGGTTCATGACGAGCGGCGCTCGTCAACACAGCATTGCAGGTGGCGGTTTCTATGACGAGCGCCGCTCGTCAACAGCGCAGTGTAGGGGTTAACTTCCAGAGAAGTCCTCAAGTCAGGGGGCTGCATTTTCAAGCAGCGTGTCTTAGGGCACGAGTGCCTCCATGGGGTAGACTGGAATTTTTTTTTTTTTTTTTTTGTCCTTGCCTTTTTCTTCAAGGTGACATTTGATAAGGACTTGCTCCCTTTCAGTTAACACTGGTTTCTAAAACTCCACTCCCCGGAAAATTCTGGGGAGTTCACATGATTCTTGCAATCACAGATTATTACATGATCATTTAAAAAATATATATATATTAGACAGGCTATACAATCATGATTACCATCATAATCTACACCCTCAAAAAATTATATGCAAATTAACCATGTAATAAAATAAAAGAAACCCACAAAAATTCCTGACAAAGGCACCCAAAAATAGTCATACTTTTTTTTTCAATGTCATGTGTTAATTTGATATCTACGTAAAAACAAACGAAACAACAACAAAAAAACTCTCTGAAATCGTCATGAAAGTATTCATGATTTCATAACATGGCGTTCAGGACACCCAGATCCTTTAGTGTCCAAAACGTCTTCAAATCCATTTTCTTCATTTCACTGATTTATTATGATATTGATATGAGAACTTGCCTTACTTTGGGGACGTTAGACCTGATCATGGGAAATGGTTCATGATGAAGGAGGAATCATAAAAGAGACAGTTGCAGTTCAAGTACATATAAGGTATTCGCAATAAGCATAATAATAACCAGTAACCCCCACCCAGAATATTACACACAAAAATAGATCCTGACATTTGTGTGTGTGTTTTCTATTCAGATGACAGACATGGACAGACGAATGCATTTTTGTTTTTCATTGACACCTATGTTCTTTTGAAGGGAAAAAATGAAATTCATATGAAACACATGCTTTGCAAACCAATTGTCAAGACATGGTAAATGCTCTGATATGTAAAAAAATAAACTGAAATTGCTTTGATTTGGCAAATGCTAAATGTTTGGGATTTTTTTTTTTTAAAATAAATGATTTAAACTCAAATGCCTACGAGCTGAAATAACTTTTCATCTACATATAGACAAGCTTCAAAAGATTAAATTTCCTAATTTCTCCTCGGGGGTTTTTTGGTTGTTGTTTTTTTTAGTTTAGAAACAAAATTTTGACAAGACTTAACAAAGAATGAAACCTGAAAGAAGAGTTTCTAATATTGTCCAGTGTTCATTTAAAAAAGATAAAAATTTACGACAAAAACCTCATGCAAAAAAGCTGAATCTGTCCACAATATCTGAAAATTATCTACTTTCTTCTCAGTCAAAATGGAATCATCTGATACAGAGACTGAACTTTAAACAGCACATGTTATCAAAGTCTGATATTCATACTCTCCACAGTGTAAAATCTAAAAGAACAACCACAACTGAGTTGGGGGAAGAAAAAAAAAAAAACAAAAAAAACAACCCTGCCACATCAATCACAAACTATGATCAGTAAACTGACACAAACAGAGGTGAAGGAAAAGTAAGAAACGGAGTACCAAGGCGATGTAAATGATGATGTCTCCTCCAAAAAAAACAACAACACACATACAAAAAAAAAAAAAAATCTTCAAATTTCTCAACACTGAAGGCCACACTGAACTCTTGAAGGCATATTTCTCTCATTCATCTAATTTGATTGTTAGGTAAACTTCATGAAACATATGAACCCCCCCCCCCAAAAAAAAAAGAACGTTCACAAGCCACAATTACAAAAAACGAATGAGCAACAACCGAGCAAACGAGAATGCCTGCTATGAAGCTCCTAAAACAAGAACGACACACAAGCCAAAACATTGTCTATGAGAGAATAGTTCAATAAAGTAAAACCCCACACAACAGAATATTATTAAAAAAAGAGAAGAGAACATTGTGGAGATCTTGCATATAAAAACTGAACTTTGAAGCCAAAAAAAAACAACTTCATGAATGCTTAGTCCATCCACCATTCATGAGCCAAATGCCATTGCTGGTAAGTAACACAACAAGTCTTGGACCAAAAGTTCACGTATCCAGCTATCACCCGCCTCCTGTCTCTTGCCAATGCTCACATGCTTCCCTCTCTCTCTCTCTTCCTTATCTTTCCCTTTCTTTTACATCCCCTATAAAAACAAAACAAAAAAACCACACACCAAAAGAAACCCATCTCTACACAAAGAAGACATCAACGACCACTTCCCAACCATGCCTTAAATGCGACGATCTGTCACGTCAAAACAACACTCTGGTGTCTAAAAACCCTCATCTGACACCTTCAAATCACAACAAGCCCCCCCTGACATCCCTAGCAGCTTAAAACCTCCATCC
Source organism: Stramonita haemastoma (assembly GCA_030674155.1). Taxonomy (NCBI): domain Eukaryota; kingdom Metazoa; phylum Mollusca; class Gastropoda; order Neogastropoda; family Muricidae; genus Stramonita; species Stramonita haemastoma. The sequence goes on from CM060331.1 coordinate 52,788,606, forward strand.
GAGATCTTTTAAAAAAAACCCAAAAAACCCCACACCCAAAAACCACCCTCTGTCTTAAACCTGCAATCTACCATCTTAAAACCGCACCCCAGCATCTTAAAACCCCACGCTTTGCCATCTGTCTTAAAACCGCAATCTACCATCTTAAAACCACAATCCACCATCTTAAAAAACCCGCACACTTCACCGTCTCCAAAAAAAAACCCCTGCAACCTCCCATCTCAAAACCCCCACACTTCGCCGTCCATCTTAAAACCACAACGTATCATCTTAAAACCGCACTAGAGACCAACCAAGGGTCAGCCAAACAGCGGGCCCCCGTTGGGCCCAGGGATGAAAGCTCCCGCCCTGGACGCAGCGAACATGGCCAACACCACCAGACCGCTGACCAGCACCGTCACACCAGCGCCTTCAGGTGAGACCGCCAGGTGGGCAGGAAGCGAGGGGGGGCCACAGTGGCCAGGAGGGCCACGCAGAGCGTGAGGGTGTAGAGGATGGCTACGGAGGAGTTGATGAGGACGATCTGGCCAAACTTGGCGAACGGCTGGATGGTGGTCTGGGTGAGGGGCACGGCCGCCACGATGGTGGTGACTGCGCTGGAGATGAGGGAGGCCCCGATGTGCTGTACCGCCGCCTGGCTCCGCCACGCACGCATCTCCCGCGGGGTCTGTTTCCCCCAAACAAAGATGTACACATACATGTAGAAACACACGTGCACATGTGCACGCAGACAGACACAGACGGACACAGACAGACACAGACACAGACACACACACACACACACATTATCCTCGATATAAAAGAATTAATAAAAAATTAAATCAAAACACACTCACACACACACACATGCGCACACGCACGCACGCATGCACACACACACAGACGCATGCACGCACGCACGCACACAACACACACACACACACACACTCACACACACACACATTAAAAAAAATACACACCAATAAATAAAATAAAATATATAAAAAAACACCTCTACACAAATTTACAAAGACATCAATGACCACTTCCCATCCAAGTCTTAAAAACTACGATCTGTCATGTCAAAACAACAATCTGGCATCTTATGGAGAAATGTGTGAGTGTGAGTGTGTGTGCGTGTGTATGTGTGTACGACCAAGGATACATAATTATCCACATATCCTCGATATAAAAGAATGCAATAAATAAAAAATCACAGACAAAACAATCTTTCTCTCAAATATTTAACTCCCTGTTCTACACACACACACACACACTCCCGGGACAAAAACTAAAAAAAAAAAAAAAAATTTAATTTTAATCAAAATTTTTTTTATTTTTAAACTGACCGAAGAAGCAATGTGGTGAGGCATGGTGTTGCCCATGAGGAGATAACCCTCCACCAGGTGGACACAGTAGTCGACAGAAGAGCCAACGAGGATAGACAAGGACACGGCCTCCACAGCCCCCATGTGCCAGCCAGCCATGAAGAAAATGGCCACCACCAGGCTGATCAGAGCTGCAACACACACACCATACACACATGAAGAAAGAAAGAAATGAATGAACATCAGGCTGATCAGGGCTGCAACACACACACCATACATACATGAAGAAAGAAATGAATGAACATCAGGCTGATCAGCCCTGCAACCACACACACCATACATACATGAAGAAAGAAATGAATGAACATCAGGCTGATCAGCCCTGCAACCCACACACCATACATACATGAAGAAATGAATGAATAAACATCAGGCTGATCAGCCCTGCAACACACACACCATACATACATGAAGAAATGAATGAATAAACATCAGGCTGATCAGCCTGCAACCCACACACCATACATACATGAAGAAAGAAAGAAATGAATGAACATCAGGCTGATCAGCGCTGCAACACACACACCATACACACATGAAGAAAGAAAGAAATGAATGAACATCAGGCTGATCAGCGCTGCAACACACACACCATACACACATGAAGAAAGAAAGAAATGAATGAACATCAGGCTGATCAGCGCTGCAACACACACACCATACACACATGAAGAAAGAAATGAATGAACATCAGGCTGATCAGCGCTGCAACACACACACCATACACACATGAAGAAAGAAATGAATGAATGAACATCAGGCTGATCAGGGCTGCAACACACACACCATACATACATGAAGAAATGAATGAATAAACATCAGGCTGATCAGGGCTGCAACACACACACCATACACACGTGAAGAAAGAAAGAAATGAATGAACATCAGGCTGATCAGCGCTGCAACACACACACCATACACACGTGAAGAAAGAAAGAAATGAATGAACATCAGGTTGATCAGCGCTGCAACACACACACCATACATACATGAAGAAATGAATGAATAAACATCAGGCTGATCAGGGCTGCAACCCACACACCATACATACATGAAGAAATGAATGAATAAACATCAGGCTGATCAGCCCTGCAACCCACACACCATACATACATGAAGAAATGAATGAATAAACATCAGGCTGATCAGCCCTGCAACCCACACACCATACATACATGAAGAAATGAATGAATAAACATCAGGCTGATCAGCGCTGCAACACACACACCATACATACATGAAGAAATGAATGAATAAACATCAGGCTGATCAGCCCTGCAACTACACACCATACATACATGAAGAAAGAAAGAAATGAATGAACATCAGGCTGATCAGCGCTGCAACACACACACCATACACACATGAAGAAAGAAAGAAATGAATGAACATCAGGCTGATCAGCGCTGCAACACACACACCATACACACATGAAGAAAGAAAGAAATGAATGAACATCAGGCTGATCAGCGCTGCAACACACACACCATACACACATGAAGAAAGAAATGAATGAACATCAGGCTGATCAGCGCTGCAACACACACACCATACACACATGAAGAAAGAAATGAATGAATGAACATCAGGCTGATCAGGGCTGCAACACACACACCATACATACATGAAGAAAGAAATGAGAATGAACATCAGGTTGATCAGCGCTGCAACACACACACCATACATACATGAAGAAATGAATGAATAAACATCAGGCTGATCAGGGCTGCAACCCACACACCATACATACATGAAGAAAGAAAGAAAGAGACATCAGGCTGATCAGCGCTGCACACAACACACCATACATACATGAAGAAAGAAATGAATGAACATCAGGCTGATCAGCGCTGCACACAACACACCATACATACATGAAGAAATGAATGAACATCAGGCTGATCAGCGCTGAAACCCACACACCATACATACATGAAGAAAGAAAGAAAGAAAGAGACATCAGGCTGATCAGCGAGAATTGGCAGAGGCAAAACACTCTGAAATCTATGCACCCGTATACATACATGTATACATACTTCTGATGGAAGCCATGTTGTTTGTTTTGTCTGTTGTGTTCAACGCTGACCACTGAAACAGCAGAGGTAAACCTCAGAACTCTAGCCGAGTTACGGGGGGAAAAAACGAAAACAAAAAATCCATACTTCTAGTCTTCTTCTTCATCAATATGAAATGTAGCTATCTTGTGTCTTTTGATTATGATTCATATCAATATGCCTGTCAGCATTGTAATTGCCTTTCGGGGATGATTAAAGTGTTTTTGACTTGACTTGACTTGACTTGGAATACTCAGACAGCAAGTTCTGTTGTCTGTCATCGGAGTGAAAATGCATTGCTTTGCCACTGAGCCCCTGACAAGTCAACCAGGCACATCTGACCTTAGCGTGGGGAAGAATTGTTATCTTTGAAGTTTTTGTATAGTACAGGCATGTTACAAGATCAAAAGCACTCGCAAAATCAATACTGCAAGGCACTGTCCAAGGAAGGAAGAAAAAGAGGCAGACCAAGGGAGAGATGGGAGGACAACATCAGTGAATGGACAGGCCTAGAACTCAATAAAACTTTGAGAAAGGCAGAACAGAGAGAGGAATGGAGGGAACTGGTTGTCAAGTCTTCAGGCGTGCCCCCACGGTCGCCAGACTAAGGGATACATAGATATATAGATAGATAGATAGATAGATAGATAGATAGATAGATAGATAGATAGATAGATAGATAGATAGATAGATAGATAGATAGATAGATAGGTAGGCAGGCAGGCAGGCAGGCAGGCAGGCAGGCAGGCAGATACATAGATAAAAATAAGTTTTTGTGTAAAAAATGGCAGGTGAATGGACCAAGAAGGCAGAAAATAGTCATGGACTGCAGAGAAGATGCTGCTGCTTTTGTCAGCCAAAAAACTTTTCATTTTAACTTCTTGGAACTCAACGCCAGACACAAAAAGTCTTTTAGATGTGGAGATTTCTTCTCTTTTTTTTTTTTTTTTTTTTTTTTTTTTTTTTTTTGGGGGGGGGGGGGGGGGGAGTGTAATGAGATAATGACTCACTATTGATAGTGATAGTGTTGATATAACCAAGTTTAAAGAGACAGCCAGTAAAAACCAGTCACATAACATATGCCTTCCACATATAAATCACATACACACAGCCCCCCCACACATATATGCACTACAAACACACACACACACAGTGTCACACACACAGTGTCACACACACACACACACACAAACACACACACACACACACACACAAACACAACGCACACAGATATCCCTTACACACACACACACACAACACACACACACACACACACACACACACACACACACACACACACACCACAAACACACACAGATATCCCTCACACAAACAACACACACACACACACACACACACATACACCCACACAACACACACACACACAACGCCCCCCCCACACACACACACCCCCCCCCAAACACCCCCCTCCCCCACACACACACACAAACACCCCCCCCACACACACACACACACACAAACACACACCACACACAAACACACCCCACACACACACACACACACACACATACACACGGTGACTCACCCATGATGGTGGCAGTGATGATGAAGAGCATCAGAGCATGGCCGGTGAAAACAGCCACAGAACACATACACACCACCAGCGACAGCACAACACTGTACACAGCGCTGTTCACCGCAACCACCTCCATCAGTACCTACAACAACAACAACAACACATATAATATAATGCACACATGTGTATGCAGGGGGACGGGATAGCCTAGTGGTCAGAACATTGCACCCGCAATTTGACGACCCGAGTTCGATTCCCGTTCAAGGGGATTTTTCCCCTGAAGTTAACATCAGTGCTGACTCCACTCTCCCCAAAAGTCCTTTGGATGAGACTGTAAACCAAGGCCCCAAGTGCGATTGCACGCAGAACATCTTGGCACATGTTAAATCCTGTTCTGCTTTTCGTAAGAGGCCATTGTGTGCCGGTGGGAACAGATGACAAGATTTACAAAACTGCATACACACGGGGACTGGATGTAAAAAAGCACATGAGTGCTTATTCCATTATCCTCGATATACAAAAAAAAGAAAAAAAAGACAGACTGACTGACATGCAAGCATGAACACGCATAGGCATGCGTAAGGATGTGTGTTTGTGCACACGGAAGAATCCAGAAAAGTAATCCTTTGATCCCGTTTAGGGTGCTAACGATATTAATAGAAAAACAATGCCAGAAAAAGACTCGCGGACAAAAACAATCTTTTGACCAGAAGGAAGGTGGCGGGATGGCTTAGACGTTTGCTGCTAACAAGTAAAGCACAAGGTTGTAGGTTCGATTCCTGGCCTTGCCCTTTCTTTATACCACTTTATGTAACAGCAGATTTCTCTGCGTGAAATTTGGGTGTTTCCCTGGGGATGAGTGCGTCGCCACAAAGTGCAGTGCCTACCCATTATTTTTTTTTCCTTTTTCCTGTCTGCAACTGTATTAGTTTCCCTATCACATGAGTGGCTTTTTTCAGACAATCTCTCTCTCTCTCTCTCTCTCTCTCTCTCTCTCTCTCTCTCTCTCTCTCTCACTCACTCACTCACTCACTCACTCTCACTCACTCTCACTCACTCACTCACTCACTCACTCACTCACTCTCTCTCTCTCTCTCTCTCTCTTGACAAGAAAAATTGACTGAATGTCAAGTCTTTTGGAAGAGACTCTAAACCAGTCGGACTGTGCACACTGAAAGCATCTAAGACAGCTGAAGCGTGAAAAGAGCAGGGAGGTACCTCCCGACTGTCCTGGTAAATTGGTAGGTTCAATTCCCAACAGTATTCCAAAGTTGGAATGCAGCTACCTTAATTGTTGGAAGAAAAATAAAATGAGTTTCAAGTGCAAAAATCTCACCACTGGTTAGCCTCAGAGCTCTAGCTGAGAAACAGAAAATGAAAAATACTGATAAACAAAAATTGGTGATATGTAGGTTGAATAATGTATTATTTTGATACTTTTTTTTAACAGTTTTATGAGTTTACTTCAGTGCTTTAACCACATTAAAAAATTATAACTGTATAAAAATGAAAAACTGATCTTGTTCACATTTAAAAAACAGATATACATATACTTTCTCTTTCTCTCTCTCTCACACTCACTCACTCACTCACACACACACACACACACACACACACACACACACCACACACACACCACACACACACACACACACACACACACACACACCACACACAACACTCACATGCACAAAAACACAGACACAACTACACTACCTTCTTCCAGAACTCTGAGGTCTGGTAGATGGAGTGGAGAGGGAGTCCTTGCTGAGAATGTCGCTCTTGATGTGGTCAATGAACCGTTCCCAGGCCAGGTACTTCTTGTAGGCCTCAAAGTAACTCTCCCCTTTGGACACCGTCTGTCAACACAAGGACTGATTTCAGATACTGACACGGTGGATGCCGTAGCTTAGAGGTTAAGGCCATCTGAATTCAATCCCACAAGGTCCATGAAGTCATGAGTTCAAATCTCGGTGGAGGTGTCTGGTGAATTAATTTAGGTGGGGATTTTTGCCGTCTCCCAGGTCAGCCTCAAGTGCAGACCTGCCAATGCATTAACTTCCTTTGTGTGTATACACATGCTGAAGATCAAATATGCATGTTAAAAGATTCCGTAGTCAAGGAAAAAGAAAACAAAAAAGCATAACCCCCCCCCCCCCCCCCCAATTGGAAAATTATAGGTTAACCAATAGCACAGTGTGCACATTCTGAAAAAACTGGGCCAAATTATGCTTAATTAAAAACACACAAGCTTGCTTGCACACAAACATGCACCTTCAAATTAGTGCAGCATACATAGACAAGTATGTATACCAGCACACCCGCACACACAACGTGAACATTACAGATTTCTCTCTCAAACACACACATGCATGCATGCATGCGGGCACACACACACACACACACACACACATTCACACTACACCAGTCATAATCCTCCACCCCCCCCATTCCCCCCCTAGCCCCCCCCTCACAAACACACTTACTCACACTACACCACAGTCATAATCCCCACCCGTTCCCCCCTCCCCAACCCTCCCCCCACACACACACTACACACAACACACACACACACTACACACTACACACACACACACACTACACACTACACACACAACCCTGCCCCCCCCACACACACACACTACACACTACATACACATAATCCCCACCCATTCCCCCCCTCCCCAACCGTACACAACACCACAACCACACACACACACACACACACACACACAACACACACAACACAACACTACACACACAACACACACACACACACACACAACACACACACACACACACACACACAACACACACACACACACACACAGAGACAACACTACATACCGATTCAAAGGCAAAAGCCAACCAGAGGATCTTGAAGTCAGGCCCAACACCAGCCTCAGCGTGTGAAGGGGCCTCGTGGTTGTAGATGGTGAGGGTTTTGGGCAGGTGCCTGCACTCCTTCACCCCATCCAGCACATGAGTGAACATGCTGGGCAAACCTGGAAGGCAACATTGGGCATAGTAGTAGTTGGCACCCATCAGTCTCTGAAGACTATGGAGTTGCGCTCTAGTCTTTAGAGCGCAAAGCCTGGGTAAGTAAGTATAGAGGGCAAGCTGTTACCCATGCAGCAGACCCTCCCCCCTCTCCACGCCACTGGAATGATCCATTGGAAAGGCAGTCGCCGATATGAATGGTTCCAGTACCATCGCAGGAGCCACCAGAATGTTGCCATATACAGCCCTGAGCCGCCCTGGGGACTACCAACTCCCCGATTTTTTTCTTGGATGAGACTGTAAACTGAGGCCCCGTGTGCAAATGCATGCAGAACATCTTGCGCACACATTAAAATCCCGTTCTGCCTTTCGGAAGAGCAGGCCATCATGTGCCGGTAGAAGCGGATGACAAAACTATATTAAAAAAAAACAGCATGCACACAGGGTGGCAACATTGTGGATTATATATATTTTATTTTATTTTATTTTATACCACTTTAGGTCACAGCAGATTTCTCTGCGTGAAATTCGGGCTGATCTCCCCAGGGTGAGCATGTCACTACAAGTGCAGTGCCTACCCATTTTTTTTTCCATTTTCCTGTCTGCAACTGTATTTGTTTCCCTATCAGAGTGGCTTTTTTATAGAGAAATTTTGCCAGGGACAACCCCCTTGTTGCCGTGGGTTCTTTTATGTGCGCCAAATAATGATGTGTAACACACAGGACCTCAGTTTATCATCTCATCTGAAAGACTAGTGCCCAGACCACCAATCATGGTCTAATGGATGGGGAAAAGTTTGGGCCCAAACAGGATTCGAACCACCGCACACTCCAACCTGGACTTTTCGCTTTCTAGGCAGGTGCGTTACCTCTAGATCACTGATCCAATTATATTATATATTTTCTGTGTGGGTGTGTCATGTTAACTAACTTGTCTGACCAGGATTTGTTATTGCTGTTGTTACACATTCCACAAAGGGTTTTTTTTTGTTTTGTTTGGCTGTTTGTTGATGTTTTTGTTGTGTTTTTGCTTTTGTTTTTTTTTGTGTTTCTTTGTTTTGTTTTGGAAGAGGGGGGGTGGGTTATTCCTCAGTTAGAGTTCCAAGGCTCACTAAAAGTGAGATTTTGCATTATGCAACCATTTACGCCCGACATGAAGGCAACTGTATTCCAACTGCAGGGAGTTTATGTGTAAGCGTCTTTTCATGTACCCCACTCCACAGGCCCTTCTAGCCTGACTTCAGAGGATGTTGTTTTCTCCTTGGGAAGAAAGTGCAGGATGTTATGCTAAAAACTTGTCACTGCTGAAGACATGAATATCTCAAAACACACCCCTCCCCCAAAACATTGAAAACAGCAGAAAACAACTGACCTCTGGGCAAACACTGGGCACTGCCATTCTTGACCAGCTCTGCGTTGTTGGCCAAGGCGTGGCAGACTCGACAAAGCTCGCGTAGATGTTCGATGTTCAGTTTCTGCAGGTCCCCCACTTGTTCAGAAAAACGCTTGTCGAACGTCGCCTTGCCCTGTAAACAAGTGGATGCAAAGGGGAGAGATGATAAATAGCGATACTTCGATCATTCACATGTTCCACACACACATGCGCGTGTGCACACACGCACACACACACAAACACACACTACACCACAGTCATAATCCCCACCCATTCCCCCCCCATCCCCAACCCTCCCCCCCTACACACACTACCACCCACTTACCCACCCACACACACACCACTAACCCACACACAACACTAACACCCAACCACCCACACCCAAACAACACTATCACCAAGCCACACACACACACAAACTAACCTCCACACACACAACCCACCCACCCACATCGCCACAACACTACTACCAACTTACACACCTACCACACTACCACCAACCCCCCACCCCACCCCATCCCGCCCCGCCACACACACACATAAACTAACCTCAACACACCCCCCCCCCACCCACACACCCACCACGACCACCCCACAACCCCACCCCCCCCCCCACCACCCCTCCAAAAACCCAACCCTACAAACCTTATGCTCGTTCAACAAAGTGGCCCTCTTGCGGCACGCCTCGCCGATCCACGCCGTGATGCCGAAGACGAACGTAGACAGTGGCGTCTGACTGCAGGATGGGCGGTCTTGATGTTGTTGCAGTTCTGGTGGATGCAGGTTGTACCCCCGGCCCACACTGACTTGCTCTGACTGCCATGCCGCTCTGCTGACCACCACTCCCCTGGGAGGGGGAGTCCTCCGGGTGGCCACTGTCGTGGATCAGGTCTGAGGACAATACAACGATGATGACGAGGGGGAGGAAAATGATGTGATGAGATGTGATGATGATGAGTTGATGATGATGGAGTTGTGATGATGATGATGTGATGATTGAATGATGTGGTGATGATGGATGATGATTGATGAAGAAGAAAAATGATCATAATAATGAGGAGGAGGAGGAGGAGGAGGAGGAGGAGGAGGAGGAGGAGGAGGAGAGGAGGAGGAGGAGGAGGAGGAGGAGAGATGAGAGAAAAGGAAGAGATGAAGAAGAAGAAGAAGAAGAAGGAGAGAAGGAGAAGCAGAAGCAGAAGGAGAGAAAAGAATGAAAAATGGAATAATAGATATAGGACAAAAGTACAGAACTCCAATGGTGGTCAAAAATGTATGGTTGTGTTAGTTGTGTGTGGTGTTGTGGTGGTGTGTGTGGTGTGTGTGTGTGTGTGTGGTGTGTGTGTGTGTGTGTGTGCTGTGCATGCATGTGTGCTGCATTGCATGATGTGCATGTGTGTGCATGCATGTGTGTGTGCAAGTTGGTAGGTAGATGGGCAGGCATATGCATATGCACACACATACACACTTAGATTTAGACAGAGATCTATAGATAGATAGATAGATGGATAGACAGAGACAGACAGACAGACAGACAGACAGAAAAACACATAGCTAGATAGGCAGATAGCTTAAGCTAGATAGATAGAGAGATAGGCAGGTATGTGTGTGTGTACACACAGGCACACACACACACTCTCAGGAAGGCAGACAGACAGAAAGACAGACTAACAGATCAGTGGATGGACAAACAGGCAGACATATACTATATTATAGATAAACAGACAGACTAAAACAACTTATACAAAAATTACAACAATGAAAACCACCTTAGACATAAGAAAATCATTCATGGACAATGTTTAACCCCCCAAAAAAATCCAAACAAAAAACCCCTGTTTGTGTGTATCTTGCTTCCTAAGCTGTCATTAACTTTCTTTTGCCTAAAAATGTTTATGGTAGAAAAAATGTGAGTTGATCATGACTAAAAAATAGTGTTAACAACATCAACTCTTTTCAGCTGGTAGAAGTTAAGTACAACACAAGTGCGTTACAAGTAACAAGTGTACATTATTGTAAAGACTGCGCCATTTCGGAGTTGTGCTTGTTTATATGTGTGTTGTGCAAACACACCACGCCACACCAAACCAGCACACCTCACCCCAACCCACAACACATCACACCAAGACCACATCAATGCATCATTCCACACTTTTTTCACACACACACACACACACACACACACACACACACACACACACACACACACACACACACACACACACACACACAACACACACACAAACACACACACACACACACACACACACACACACACACACACACACACACACACACACACTGCCACATTTCTCCTGATTTTTTTTTTCTGCAGTTGATTTACTATGTATACACCAAATTTGCTTCAACATTCAAACACTGATTTAGTTATTCTTTAACAATTTTTTTTTTTAAGCCTTCCATTTTTCTTGATTTTTACCAAATAAACAGCCATAACACAGACTTAACAAACAAGCAACAAAAAAACCCAAACACCTATTCAGACACAAAAACTTTGACTTTGACAAAACTGCCAATAACGTACAAATGTGGTTCTGTGTACATTAAAAAAGTTTTTCGAGTTTCTGTGTATATATGTATATCCGAGTATATTTCGAAACCTTAACAAAGCGAGTATTTCACTACACTGTATGAGAAAACATGTCACAAACCAAAGCAACAGTTTTTCTTCATATTCTTCATTGAATGCTCAAAACACCAACTCTTGTTGTATGTCATATCAGTGAAAATGCGTTCTGCTGCCATTAAGCGCCTGACAAGTCAGGCCCAGAGCACCACTTCCACCTGGTAGAGAATTGGTATCTTTGCAGAATTTTTTTGTCTGGAAAAAGCCAGGAAAATAGAACCAAGAAGGCAGAAAATAGACAAGAAGGAGGTGGCATGAAAAAAAAAAGAAACAAGACAGAAACAGAGAGGGATAGAAAAGAGGGAATTTCTAGCACAAAATTTCCAGAAGATGGGGATGCTATTTTGATTGATAGTGACAGGCCCCCGACAAAACCACAGAGAGTTTGGATTGCACACAAACCTTGATTATAATATGGGTCAGGCTCATGAAAAGGGGTCAACTGAGGGGTACCTTAGTTTTTCACATATCGCTGATGCATAAGACTAAAAAAAAAATATTTTCACAACACAAGCACATACATACATTGAAAAAAACACTGTGAACAGTCTTCAGTCTGTCTGTCTGTCTGACATGTACATAGAAAAACAAAAAACATGTGACTGAAAAACACTGTTCAGAGGCTGTTTGTTGATCACTCATGACAGCAACCACTGTCGTCTGTCAAGCGAGTGAAAATGTGTTGCACTGCCGTTAAGTACCTGACAAGTCAGGCCCAGCACATCCCACTTCAGAGATGTGTTCTCTTTGGAGTAAAAAAAAAATCTAATGAGATAGAAAAATACATGCAAGATACTGTGTAACAGATTCTTAGAGGAAATCCGGGGAGAATCTAAATTGTTACTACACAGTATTTTTCCACAGGTATACACAAATTGTTAATACATAAGGGACCATAATATGGTAAAATAATAATAATAATAATATTATTATTATTTGGGGGAAAGGAGAGGGGAGCTATAAGCTTTTTTTTTCATCTGTTGAGGCTTGAGCCCATGGCTGTTTTACTGGCAAATAGTAATAAATAATGATAACAAAAAACAGTCATAATTCATACAGCAGTGATACTTGTGAAAGTAACAAGTCAAAACACTTCCACGTGAAATAGTTACACAAGCTACGCTCAACAGACCATACCAGACATGCTTCTCCATAAATCATTCACAGGCATGATTATTAAAAAGAAAAAACAAACTAGGTAGACAGTATCACACAAGACTAAGAAAGGAGAGGGGGGAAATCATATATGAATGCAAGGAAGACAGTCATGCTAAGTAGAGACAGTAAAAGATATCAAGTGAAAGAGATATATATACTGGGGGAAAGTTAAGTCTTGATGCTTATTCTGGGATGGGCACAGGATGTCCACTCTGCAGTGGTATTTGCCCCTGTGGCACTTTTTATGTATATTTTTGTACTTTAACATGTTTGTTATCCTTTTTTAAAAACTTTTTTTAATAATCTGGGGATGAAAAATTAAGCAAATGGCTGGCGTCCTCAGCACAGTCTGGTTTCTTTGCCTTAAGGAATAAAAATAATTTAGGTAGTTGTGTCATTTAATGTGTTTTTTTTAATGTTGTGTTTTTTTGTTTTTTTTTCAGATGAACGGTGTTAGATCTTTGAAAGTATTTGGAAGATTTAGGTTTTGAACCTGAAGTTGAAAGGTTACATGGAGCTACTGAAACTGAATGAGGTGACAGCCCTGATATGGTTTTGTGGTCAGTAGGGTTGTAAACAATATCATGATTATAATTGTGATTGAAGTTAATTCCTATGTAGAGCAGGAGGTACATGTTTTCTCTCCTCCTGCCTGAGTGCACAGAGAGACACATCTGACTTGATTATTTAAATTTGTTCATTTTTCTTTTGTTAATGATTTATCTCAGTGGTTTTGCATATTTTTGTGCACATGCCTGTATCTGTGAAAGAAAGAGTGCAACATAATGAGAGATAGACAGAGACAGACAGACAGACAGACAGACGACAGACAGAGACAGACAGAAGAGACAGACAGAGAGAGAGAGAGAGAGAGAGAGAGAGAGAGAGAGAGGAGAGAGAGAGAGAGAGAGAGAGAGAGAGAGAGAGAGGTGAGAGAGAGAGAGGGAGAGAGAGAGAGAGAGAGAAAGAGAGACAGACAGACAGACAGAGAAGACAGAGACAGACAGAGAGACAGAGAGACAGAGAGAGAGAGCATGCTGTCTATCGAGTCATCACATGTTTCTGAATGGATGTGTGCATCCATATAACACATATTGTGGTTGATGCCATAGGGTGCACACAGTTTTGTAAGCAGAGTATTGGGAGCCGTTTCATAACAGCCCAGTCTAATGGTTACAACAAGAACCCACAATCAGATCTAACTGAAAATGGATTCTAATCAACATGGAGGCATCAGTTCAAGGACTTTTCCATTGCTGTCAAACCACGGGTGCAGCTGACTCCATTCCCCTCAAATCCTTTAGAAGTTTGAAGAAATCAAAGTCATAGTCTTCTTTTCTTTGAAGAATGAATGCTTAGACAGCAGCTATGGTTGTCTGTCTATGATAAAAAAAGTGTTGCGCTGCTGTTAAGCACCTTGTTAAGTCAGGCCCTGCACATCTGTCTTTGGCATGGGAGAGAACTGTTATCTTGAAGTCTTCTGGACACAAGAGGCAGGAGAATGGACCGAGAAGGCAGAAAATCAGACAAGAAGGAGGTGACAGGAGGGAAAGGAAATGAGGCGAAACAAAGAGAGGGATGGAAAAGAGGGAATTCCTAGCACAGAATTTCTAGAAGGTGGGGATGCTTTCTATACTGACAGGCCCCCGGCATCTCAACAGGGAAGAAGTCCAAGTAAAAGCACATGCCTTGACCTCTTGTCTACCATTTCAAGTCCATCTAACTCACATACCACAGTAGGCTCACACCCTGAAGATTTTTCAAATGAGACTACAAGCCCAGGCCCATGCACATTCTAAATGCATGCAGAACATCTCGCACACACGCTAAAACCCCTTCCACATTTCTGAAGAGGAGGCCACACGTGTGCAGGTGGCAAAAGGGTTGACAATATTTACAAAACTGCATGCACATGGGGACTGGGTATAAAAAAAAAATTAAAAAAAACCCCTACACTGAAGTGCTTATTCCATGATCCTCGAAATAAAAAAAAAGAATAAAGAAAACTTAGGAAAGGCCAGCAATAAGAGGGGCATGGCAGACATGACACCTATTCCACTATTCAGCAAGGCAGCATGCAACATGCGATATGCAAGGCGCCTCAAGAGGCATAATCAAGGAGTATGAAAGTTAGACTCCATGAGAAGTACCAAGAGAGAGGGAGTAACTCGACTGCTATAGGAGAAGTGATGCTATGAGTTGGAAAAGTCAGACTGCTCATGAGTTAATATGGAAAAGTCAGACTCTCATAGAGTTATGGAAAAGTCAGACTGCTCATGAGTTATGGAAAAGTCAGACTGCTCATGAGTATGGAAAAGTCAGACTGCTCATGAGTATGGAAAAGTCAGACTCTCATGGAGTTATGTGGAAAAGTCAGACTCCTCATGGAGTTATGGAAAAGTCAGACTGCTCATGAGTATGGAAAAGTCAGACTGCTCATAGAGTATGCGAGTTATGAAAGTCAGACTGCTCATAGAGTTATGGAAAAGCCAGACTGCTCATAGAGTTATGGATGGAAAAGTCAGACTGCTCATGAGTTATGGAAAGTCGATGCTATAGAGTATGAAAGTCAGACTCCTCATAGAGTGATGGAAAAGTCAGACTCTTATAGAGTTATGGAAAAGTCAGACTGCTCATAGACGTTATGGAAAAGTCAGACTCCTCTCATAGAGTTATGGGAAAACGTCCAGACTCCCCTCATAGAGTGTAGATGAGAAAATACAGATGTCTATATGAAAAGTCAGACTGCTCATAGGAAGTTATGGAAAAGTCAGAATAAGTCAGATATTATATACCAACAGTCCTATAATAGTGATATAAATTCTGATCACACTTAGAAAAAGTTCGAGACTCCTCAGGAAGTTATGAAAGAAGTCAGAAGTCATTCAAATATAATATACCATACAGTCTTAAACTGGACACATTCTCTGCATCACCTTACAAATCAGCTCTAGATTTAAGAGTCAGAGCTCAGATCCATAACAATAAAGTCTGATTACAAGGGTATCCATAAAAAATTGACAAAAAAAACCAATAGCAACTTGATAGCATGAGAACTACTACAGAGCTCATCACACAAGTTACACTCGGCCACTATGAGTTGAGAAGCATCAAGGGAGGTAGCACTGCACACACGGAAAGTGAAGCAAGTCCCTCTTACTCTGAATCTTCGCCTTGACTTTTTGCACGGCAATATCAACGATTTCCGAAGTGTTCAGAGCTGAAATAAACACAGGCAGACATCCAACATAAACGAGGAGTGAGTTGATTGATTACACTTGTTTATGGACCACTGACATGAGAATTTATTATATCAGATTTTTTTGGGCAAAAAATAGACATTTTCTGAATAGTATTAGTCAATTGAGAATTGAAAAAAGAAAAGTTGTCAAAAACAAAGAAATTCAAGTCAAAGCTTCTTAGATGTTTGTTTTTAGTATGGGAATGAAGTGTGTGTGTGTGTGTGTGTGTGTGTGTGTGTGTGTGTGTGTGTGTGTGTGTGTGTGTGTGTGTGTGGTGTGTGTGTGTGTGTGTGTGCGCGCGTGTGTGCGTGTGTAGGTGTGAGTGAGTGAGTGAGTGTGTGTGTGTCTGTGTCTGGTGTGTGTGTGTGTGTGTGTGTGTGTGTATTTTGTATTTTGTATTTTGTACCACTTTATGTCACGCAGATTTCTCTGCTGAATTCGGGTGTCTCCCGGGAGAGCGCGTCGCCACATGTGCAGCGCCTACCCATTTTTTTTTCTTTTTCCTGCATGCAAGTGTATTTGTTTTCCATCAGAGTGGCTTCTTTCTACAGAATTTTGCCAGGACAACCCCTTGTTGCGTGGGTTCTTTTACGTGCGCTAAATAGTGATGTGTAACACACGGGACCTCGGTTTATCGTCTCATCCGAAAGACTGTGTGTGTGTGTGTGTGCGTGTGTGTGCGTGTGTGTGTGCATGTGTGTGTGTGTGTGTGTGTGTGTGTGTGTGCATGTGTGTGTGTGTGTGTGTGTTTGTCTTCACAATCAATATGCACAAAAATGAGCCCATGAACAATATAACATTTATCTCTGACAAAATTCTGAGAAAAAAAATCACTCAAAAGAACAAACGCACACACAAACAAAAAAAATGTTTTGGAAAAAAAAAAAATGCCACAAAAAAAGCCAGCATTACACAAGTAGCAAAATGTGCTCACTTAAATACAAACAAAAAAAAAGCTCAAATTTCATACCAAAACGACCCCCTGCTATGACTGTGATACATAAAAGAAATGTTTAAAGCTTCCTTCACACTCTATTACCTGCTCAACATCATCTTGAACACCACACACCAATACACTGTACACCATGACACTCCACAGTGAAAATGAGTTGCATAGCGTCCGACATACTTTTCCCTTAGAGCTATTTTAGTCAGGTGGGGGTCAGGTTGTCCATTCTGAGACTTTGATTGATTATAGACCTATAGCCATTCTTCTGCCTTGTACTTCAGCATCAAGGTGTAATTTTTTCCCCATTTGCTTTAAAATAAAAGGTAAAAGGTAAAGGTGTCTCAGAACCTTTGTGGTCGTAGGGGAGCAAGGCGTCGGAGACCTCAGCTTCTCTAGTGGCCAGCATGTTGAGGGCGGCACCCATCTCCTCTCCCTCGCTGCTTTACCTTCCCTGACCCTAAAGACGGCAGGTACCCATTTACAGCTGGGTGAACTGGGGGGACTGTACCGAAGCCAAGGCGCGCAAACGGTCACCCATCCAACTGGCAACCATGCTCGATGCTGCTTAACTTGACTGGGGGAAAGCGACTGATCACTCATTCTAATCCCCTATTACGATGCAAAATTTGTCAAAATCTCATTTGGTCACTTCCTGCAGTCTATCATTTCAATTTTTCATAGAATTGAAAATTTTCAACCTGTTTTTAGTTTTGTACTGAATAGAGGTTGTGACAGCTCAGTGGTCTGAGCACTCGCTTTCCCCAAGCAGCATCAAGCTTGGTTACTGAGTGGATGGGAGACTGTTTGCAAGCCTTGGTTTCAGAACAGTCTCCCAGTTCCCCAGCAGTCAATGGGTACCTGCCCTCTTTAGGGTCAGGGAAGGTAAAGCAGTGAGGGAGAGGAGATGGGCGCCACCCTCAACATGCTGGCCCCTAGGGAAGCTGAGGTCTCTGACACCTCGCTCCCCTACGACCGCATAGATTATGGGACACCTTTATCTATCTAATAGTCATTTTCATGCAGATTAACAATATGTTAAAAACTAAACAAACCTACCTCTGGTGCGATGCAACTCATTATGTGTATGAAGCGTCACATATATGACTGGCAGATCTATACACCACAATGGAATACAATCAACACACACACACACACACACACACACACAACGCAACATCACATCCTTACATCCTCCCTACCTGTATGCTCATTCTCATGTGGTTTTTTCGTAACCGGTGCAGGAGTAGTAGTGGTGGTAGTAGTTGTAGTAGTGGTAGTTGTGGTGGTGGTGGTAGTGGTGGTAGTGGTGGTGGGGTGGTGGTGGTGGTGGTAGGGGGTGGTGTGGAGGTGTGGGGCTGAGGGAAAGGGGTGGAGTTGTTTCCCCTCCTGTCAAACGCGGCTGTGGTGGAGGGAGGTTTGGGCGTGTTGTGCGGAGCAGGGGGGGTGGGGGGGTGGTGGTGGTGGTGGCTGGGGGGGTGTTGGTGGGTGTTGTGGCGGTCTTCACTTCCCACCTGCAAAAGGAATGTTGACATAAACCCTCCACAACCAAAACATAACAGACCCTCCACAGGGCGTGCCTGCCTCTAAAGGATCTCAAGAGATCAACCTTCCAAGGATTTGGAAGGATCTTCTCACGGATCTTCAGAGAGCCTGACCCTAGAGGATCACTAAGGGATCAAAGTTCCAAGGACCTTGGAAGATCTTTGTGGAACTTCAGAGGGCCTGTAAAGGATCTCTAAAAGATCAAACTTCCAAGGATTTGGAAGTCTTCTCTGGATCTTCAGAGGGCCGCTTTGGTCTTAACTCTTCGCTGAGCTGGCATCCCAAAACAGCCGACCCCATTCTCAGGCACAATGGCCCAAAACAACATGACTGTCACTTCAGGATGTTCACACAATCCAAATTCCTGCCTGTATAACAGAGTGCAAATCCAGCATAACTGTCAAGGGTCAAGGGCCCTAGTGCAAAATTACTGCACCCCTTTCTGTTACAAGACCAAGACAGGGGTGTCAGTTCTTGTTATAATTACCATCCCTGGCCCCAGCTGGGCTGGGATAGGATGAAATGGGTACAACTAAGAGTAGCAGAAAGTAGGGAAAACTGACAGCAGTGATATTGCTTCAAATCTTATAAAAAATAGAAGCAAAGAGACTGCCCACAAGACTCTGCATGTAATTTGCAAATGGCAGTGATTGGAATAAGTTTGTGGCAAAGTTTGCAGGAAAGAAAATCGCAAATTTACCCAACGTGTATGCTATCTTCGAAATCCAACATTTACAATCGTTTTTACGGCTTTCATGCCTAAAATCTGATGTTGTGAGATGTTTTATTCAGGCTCAAATATGATGTAATGCAACAATCCTAGTAGCGTGTACACTTATAAATTTTGTTGACTGAAGTGAGGGAGAGACTTTCACCAAGTATGGTGTGTGTGCATCTGCCTTGAAAGCCACAAGTCTGGGTTCAATCTGGGTCTGTGTTTGATCCCCAGGGGTCCCCAAGCTTTCCCCTCCCTCCACAAAGCTGTGAGTGGTGGTCTGAATGTTAGTCTTTCAGATGAGACAATAAACCAAGCTCCTGTGAGCAACACGCATCTACTGAACATAAAAGAACTCATAGCAACAAGAGAGTTGTTCCCTATCAATTCTTTATCTGTTAAAAAAAACAAACAGATCTTGCAGACATAAAAAAATAAATAAATAATGGGTAGGCGCCGCACTTGTGGCAACGCGCTCTCCTCAGGGAAAGAGAGAGAGAGCAGCCCGGAATTTCACGCAGAGAAATCAGTAGTGACATAAAAGTGGTACAAAATAAAATAAAAATAAAATATAAAATAAAAAAAACATCCGTACATACACACACACACACCACACACACACACACACACAAACTTTTTTTTTTCTTTCCTTAGATAGATGGCTTGATGAAAAAAAAAAAAAAAAAAAAAAGCAAATCAATGCTTATTCAATGTACCATCTGGAAATAAAAATTGGATTGGATTGGATTGTGGATTGGATTGAGCTTTGAGGTACCCACGTTATACAGGGCGGAGCACCAGTCGCAGCGCAGCGTGTCGATCATGCTGAAGTTGGCCTTCAGGTCCAGCAGCGCTGCAGGTTGGTGTCCGGCAAGAACAGCTGGGGGGGGTGGGGGGAGGGGCGCAGCTGCGTCATCATCCCCACCGACGCCGCCAACACCAGCACGTACAGGACTGACAACAACAAAAACAACAACAACATGATTTCCAGTCTCAAAGCTGTTATGTTTATGGTTTGATTCCTAGAAAGGTTGGAACAACAACAACAACAAAACATGATTTTCAGTCTCAAAGCTGTTATGATTTGAGCCTAGAGGTTGGAACACAAACAACAGCAACATGATTTCCAGTCTCAAAGCTGTTATGGTTTGGACCTAGAAGTTGGAAAACAACAACAACAACAAACAACAACACGATTTCCAGTCTCAAAGCTGCTATGGTTTGAGCCTAGAGTTGGAAAACAACAAACAACAACAACAACAACAACACGATTTCCAGTCTCAAAGCTGTATGGTTTGGACCTAGAGGTTGGAACAACAACAACAACAACAACAACAACACGATTTCCAGTCTCAAAAGCTGTATGGTTTGGACCTGGAGGTCGGAACAACAACAACAACAACAACAACACGATTCATCTCAAGTGTTATGGTTTGAGCCTGAGGTTGACAAACAACAAACCATTCAGTCTCAAGCTGTTATGGTTTGGACCTAGAGGTTGGAACAACAACAACAACAACAACAACAACATGATTTCCAGTCTCAAAGCTGTTATGGTTTGACCTAGAGGTTGGAACAACAAAACAACAACAACACGATTTCCAGTCTCAAAGCTGTATGGTTTGGACCTGGAGGTTGGAACAACAACAACAACAACAACACTGATTTCCAGTCTCAAAGCTGTTATGGTTTGAGCCTAGAGGTTGGAACAATTAACAACAACAACACAACACGATTTCCAGTCTCAAAGCTGTTATGATTTGGCCTAGAGGTTGGAACACTTGACTCTATCATTCTAGTACAGTAACAAAAGGACTATCT
>CM060331.1:52812526-52820026 GCA_030674155.1 Stramonita haemastoma
GAGAGTAGGCCATTGTGTGACGGTGGGAACAGATAACAAAATTCACAAAACTGCATGCACACGGGGACTAATGTAAAAAAACACATGAGTGCTTATTCTATTATCCTTGATATAAAAAAATGAAATAAAATAAAAAACACACAGGGACACACACACACACACGTGACACATAACTTTCAGGCACACATAAGCGTCTACTTTTCTCCTTCTGTTCTAGCTGTCTGCCTTCCATGAGATACCACTCACTGCGAAAACGACACTAAATCAAAGGATGAGAATAAACAAAAATTATCTCACACGGGACAGGATCGCTAAGTGGTCAGAGTGCTCGCTTTCCCCAAGTTAAGCAGCGTCGAGTGTGGTTACCACTTGGATGGGTGACCGTTTGCCACCTTGGCTTCAGTACAGTCCACCCAGTTCACCCAGCTGTCAATGGGTACCTGCCCTCTTCAGGGTCAGGGAAGGTAAAGCAGCGAGGGAGAGGAGAGATGGGCACCACTCTCAACACACTGGCCCCTGGAGAAGCTGAGGTCTCTAATGCCTCACTCCCCTACAACCACATAGGTTATGGAACACCTATACCTCACCTTAACCTATCTCACGAGCATACTCACAGTCTTGCTCCATGTGCAGGAGAGGGACGTCATCGTCGTCGATGGTCAGGCGAGGAGGGACGATGTCCGAGGACTGGCGGTGACCCGACTGTTGGTGAGCCGAGTCCTGTGTCACGGAGCGTGACACACAGTGACAGCATCTGAGGGACACAGCACCCACAGCGGTCAGCATCCCCCGCTTGTTTGTTTGTTTTGTTTTGTTTAATGTCCTTCACTACTAGGTGATATAGACACACCCGCATTCAAACCATTACCTCTCTCTCTCTCACATTATATATATATATATATATATATATATATATATATATATATATAATATATATATAATATATATATATAATAATATAAATTAACTACAGTAGAGGTCTTACTGGAGAGGAATATATAACCTCAGCAACTGATGTTATGAACTGCTGAGAGTCATATAAAACTTCTTGAACAGTGGCATATCTTTTTTTAATATCCAGTCTTCTCCATTTAAACAGGACAATAAGAATTGGGCAATCAAACAATAAACGGTGGATTGAAAGAGGTTGAAAACAGCAACATGACACATTTTCAGAATATTTGGTATTCCATGCATTTCTCCCACTTTCAGCTCCTCTCAGGAGCTAATTAGCCCAGCCCAGCCCAGCCCAAATGTGGCCAGCTGGTGCTATTTATAGCTGGAGCTGACCACACTTGGACTAGGTAAAAGGACGGGGTGCGCTAAATTTAGCACTTGACTAGGCCCTACTGAGTGATGTTGGATCTGAGCACTGTGCACCGCTCTTTGTTATAAAAGGTGGATTGGTGGTCTAGGAGGTAACGTGCCTGCCTAGAATGCCAAAAGTCTGGGTCGGAGTGTGCAGTGTTCGAATCCTGTTTGGGCCCAAAACTTTTCCCCCATCCATTAGACCATGAATGGTGGTCTGGGTGCTAGTCTTTTGGATGAGACGATAAACTGAGGTCTTGTGTGTTACACATCATTACTTGGTGCACGTAACAGAACCCATGGCAACAAGGGGGTTGTCCTTGGCTAAACTCTGTAGAAAAAAGCCACTCTGATAGGGAAACAAATACAGTTGCAGACAGGAAAAAGAAAAAAGAAAAATGGGTAGGTGCTGCACTCGTGGTGACACGCTCTCCCCAGGAAGAGAAGCCCGAATTTTGCACAAAGAAATCTGCTGTGACATAAAGTGGTATAAAATAAAAAATAAAATAAAATAAATTTTAAAAATAACAGCAAGATTAAAATGGGGTATAAAACCAACTTTACTGTTTTTGCTTGTATCAACATCCTGGTCACTGTCAACAATCCAGTCCTTACTTACTGGGGAATGGGATAGCCTAGTGGTAAGAACATTGCACTAGCAATCTGATGACCTGGGTTTGATTCCCGTTTAAGGGGTTATTTTCCCCTGGAGTTCACATCAGTGCTGACTCCACTCTCCCCCAAAGTCCTTTGAACAAGTCTATAAACCGAGGTCCCATGTGTGAACGCACTGAACAGCTTGTGCACACGTTAAAACCAGTTCCGCCTTTCGAAAGAGTAGGCCACTGTGTGCTGGTGGGAACAGACGTTATAACAGCAAGTTTTTCCATACAGTCTTTTATATCTTTATCACTGGGTCCAGCTTTCTTTCATTTCAATTTCTACACTCAGCTCATAAAAAAAAGCTTGATCATAGCTATTAACTGTTGTCCTGGTAGCCTGAAAACAGGAAAATGTCAAATTTCTGTTTATTTTTGTGCAGTGGCAACGGTACTTTGAAAACTGTTGTTGTTGTTACTGGGCTTCAATACTGCTCTCTGACAAACCTACACATCAACAACAACAATAAACCTACACAACAACAATGAACCCACACATCAACAACGACAAACCCACACATCAACAACAACAAACCCGCACATTAACAACAATAAACCTACACAACAACAACAACAAACCCAAACATCAACAACAACAACAAACCCACACATCAAAAACAACAACAACGAATCCACACATCAACAACAACAACACATCCACACAACAACAACAACAAAAAAACACCCACACATCAACAACAACAACAGACACCACACATCATACAACACGACACAACACATACAATAAAACGAACCACACATCCTCATTCAACAACAGCAACCAACACGCACTACCAGAACACCCAGTACAGCCACTGCCCACCACATGCACATAGGATCCACACATCTGCCAGGTTCGAACCAGAAGGCCGTAAGGTAACGAGGCGGACATGAACAGGAACACGTGATCCAGCAGCTGGCCACGATCAGCGACATGAACAGCCCAAAGGTGTACACTGCAGGTATCTGCACAAACCACCAACCTCAATGGATAAAAGGTAAAAAAAGGTAAAGGTGTCCCATAACCTAGCTGGCCACGATCAGCGACATGAACAACCCAAAGGTGTACACTGCAGTATCTGCACAAACCAAAAGGTGAAAAGGTAAAGGTGTTCCATAACCTAGGTTGTGATAGGGGAGCGAGGCATCAGAGACCTCAGCTTCTCTAGGGGCCAGCATAATGAAAGTGGCACCCATCTCCTCCCCCCTCATGTATCAATGGATACAAAGGAGTAAAACTGAATTGAAACAAACATACTGAATGAATGAATGAATTTAAGATTTATATAGAAAGAGAGTACTTAGGAATATCTGCACCTATAGGCATATTACTCCGAGCTGATAGAGAAGGGGGTGGGGGGGAGGAGAGAAGGAAATCGAACTCTTCAAGAGGATGGTAGAAATTGGGAATAAGTAGGGGGAACAAAGCAATGAATTATTATGAGCTAAAAACACAAAAAGCACAGACGCACAGAGTGACACATGCACGCACGCACGCACGCACGCACGCACACACACACACACACACCACACACACACACACACACACACACACACAACACACACACACACACACACACACACACACACACACAACACACACACACACACACCACAACTACACACACACACACAACACACACACACACTACACACAATACACACACACACAACACACACACCCACACTAGACAAACACACACAGCATACACACACAAAACACACCACACTAACACACACACACACACACACACACACACCACACACACACACACACACACACACACACACACACACACACACACACATGATCTCACCGAGGAAGTCATATTGGAAGCAAAAGCGATGGCAGTGGTGAAGGAAGTGAAGAAAGTGGCCACGCCCGCTGTGCGACACGTGTACTTGAGGCGATGCATCACTGACTTCATGTGCGTGCTTTGTCGGAAGATGTTGATGAACACAAACACATCATCTACACCTGCAAAATAAACAAATAAATATGTAAATAAATAATCCTCCCAAAGGATTAATAATGATTCAGTAAGTCATAATTCATGAATATACTTGGGGCGGGATAGCTCAGTGGTCAGAGCACTCGCTTTCCCCAAGTCAAGTTAAGCAGCGTCGAATGTGGTTACCAGTTGGATGGGTGACCGTTTGCACGCCTTGGCTTCAGTACAGTCCCCCCCAGTTCACCCAGCTGTCAATGGGTACCTGCCCTCTTTAGGGTCAGGGAAGGTAAAACAGCGAGGGAAAGAAGATGGGCGCCGCCCTCAACATGCTGGCCCCTGGAGAAGCTGAGGTCTCTGACACCTCGCTCCCCTACGACCACCTAGGTTATGGACACCTTTACCTACATGTCTATATTCTGACAAAAGATAATGGCTTTCTTCTTTACAAGCACTCTCCCTATGGGGATCCCCTGAGGTAAAAGGAAGGGGTGCGCTCAGTTTAGCACTCTTGACTGAGTGATGTTGGCATTATCTATTTATTTATTTACTTATTCATTCATTCATTCATTTATTCATTTATGTATTTATTTATTTATTTATTTATTCATTCATTTATTCATTTATCCATTTATGTATTTATTCATTTATGTATTTATTCATTTATGTATTTATGAATTTATTCATTTATGTATTTATTCATTTATTTATCTATGTATTTATCTATTTATTCATTTATTTATCTATCTATTCATTCTCTGCCCGCTGTGTCTTTCCTTACCACACACACACAGCGCAGTGTTGACTCACCGATGCCGATGATGACGAAAGCTGCGGCACCGTTCATGATGCCCAGCCCCACGATGTTGAAGACGACGCGATAGAAGAAGATGGCCAGGGGGAAGGAGAGGGCGATGCACAGCAGCCCAGTGAAGGTCAGCCATGGGGAGAACGAGGTCATGATGAACATCAGGATGGCGATGCACAGCGCTGCGATCACCGCCATCTTCACATCGCTCCAGAACGTCGACTCCACCTCGTAGTCAAACAGCTCGTTCCCTCCGTACAGCACGTGGATTTTGCTGAAAACGGTCAGTCCCTGCTTTGTGAAGGTTTTAGTATGCAGACAGTGCTCGTGTCTTAATTTTTTTAATTTTTTTTTTTTACTTGTGTCTAATATCGCCGTACGTGAAAAGACAGAACATGAAGGAATTAGCTAACATTAATACCCATCCCAGTTCTCAATATTCACTGCTGTAGTTGATATGTCACTTTTTGATATGCATATGCTACGTGACCATCATGTCTTAAATAGTCTTCCAGTGCTCCTTCGAAGGTGAAAGACAGTAAATGGAGGAATAAACTAACATTACATACCCATCCCAATTCTCAATATTCACTGCTGTAGTTGATATGTCACTTTTTGATATATATATGCATATGCTATGTGACCATCGTGTCTTAAATAGTCACGGTTTCACAAACAATTTAGTTTAGTGTGTACATACATGATATATGCATTACATAGCATCAGAAATTTATCACCTTTATTGCTATGATTAAATTATCAGTGTGACGGATGCCACAGCCAAGTTGGTCAGATCATTCAACTTCCATCCTCATTGTTTCCATGAAGTCATGGGTTTGAATCTCAGCAGCCTCTGGTGAATTAAGAGTGGGGATTTTCACAAACTTCCAGGTCAACTTTAAATGCAGACCTGCCAGTACTTTAATTCCCTTTGTGTATGCACTTACAGAAGATCCTGTATGCATGTTAAAAACCCCATAACTTTGTCAGTGTTCAGTGTGTTATGAAAACATAAACATACCCAGCCTATATTCAGATCGATTTGATCCTCAAAAACTGGTAAGACAGGGCCTGGCTGGGATCGAACCCAGAACCTCACGGTTTACTTCAGTTAGGCAGAAGAACGTCTTTACTGTTCTGCCAGCTTCCTTCATGCCATTCAATTCAAAAACTAACTCACACCAACTTGTGGTCAATGAAAAATGAGAGGAGACAGAAAGAGAGGGAGGAGAGGAGGGCAGAAGGCCTGTATTCATGAGGGAGAGCAGAGCTCAGAAAGAGGGGAGAGGAGACAGAAAGAGAGGAGAGGAGACAAAGAGAGGAGAGGAGACAGAAAGAGAGGAGAGGAGACAGAAAGAGAGGAGAGGAGACAGAAAGAGAGGAGAGGAGACAAAGAGAGGAGAGGAGACAGAAAGAGAGGAGAGGAAGGCAGGTGGCCTGTATTCATGAAGGAGAGCAGAGCTCAGAAAGAGAGGAGAGGAGACAGAAAGAGAGGAGAGGAGAGGAGAGGAGGGCAGGTGGCCTGTGTTCATGAGGGAGAGCAGAGCTCAGAAAGAGAGGAGAGAGACAGAAAGAGAGGAGAGGAGACAGAAAGAGAGGAGAGGAGACAAAGAGAGGAGAGGAGACAGAAAGAGAGGAGAAGAGACAGAAAGAGAGGAGAGGAGACAGAAAGAGAGGAGAGGAGACAAAGAGAGGAGAGGAGACAGAAAGAGAGGAGAGGAGACAAAGAGAGGAGAGGAGACAGAAAGAGAGGAGAGGAGACAAAGAGAGGAGAGGAGACAGAAAGAGAGGAGAGGAGGGCAGGTGGCCTGTGTTCATGAGGGAGAGCAGAGCTCAGAAAGAGAGGAGAGGAGACAGAAAGAGAGGAGAGGAGACAGAAAGAGAGGAGAGGAGACAAAGAGAGGAGAGGAGACAGAAAGAGAGGAGAGGAGACAGAAAGAGAGGAGAGGAGACAGAAAGAGAGGAGAGGAGACAGAAAGAGAGGAGAGGAGACAGAAAGAGAGGAGAGGAGACAGAAAGAGAGGAGAGGAGACAGAAAGAGAGGAGAGGAGACAAAGAGAGGAGAGGAGACAGAAAGAGAGGAGAGGAGACAGAAAGAGAGGAGAGGAGACAGAAAGAGAGGAGAGGAGACAAAGAGAGGAGAGAGACAGAAAGAGAGGAGAGGAGGGCAGGTGGCCTGTGTTCATGAGGGAGAGCAGAGCTCAGAAGAGAGGAGAGGAGACAGAAAGAGAGGAGAGGAGACAGAAAGAGAGGAGAGGAGACAAAGAGAGGAGAGGAGACAGAAAGAGAGGAGAGGAGACAGAAAGAGAGGAGAGGAGACAGAAAGAGAGGAGAGGAGACAGAAAGAGAGGAGAGGAGACAGAAAGAGAGGAGAGGAGAGGAGAGGAGAGGAGGGAGGGCAGGTGGCCTGTATTCATTAAGGGAGTACTGACTCAGTGGAGGCCCTGGACAGGAGGTCGATGTAGGTGATCACAAACTCCTTGAACTTGTCAGACTGGGCCTCCGAATGGTCCCCCAGGCTCTGGAATCCTGAACACAACATCACAGAAAGAAGTGAATTTAGATATATAGAGAGAATATATATATATATAATATATATATATATATATATATATATATATATATATATATATATATATATATATATATATATAAAGATAAAACAGACTGAAATATAAATTACATAAAAACACATAATCCCACAAACATGTATGCATACTTAGCCCCCTCCCTGATGCACACACACACACACACACACACACACACACACACACAC
>CM060331.1:52825026-52837526 GCA_030674155.1 Stramonita haemastoma
GAGCACACGCACGCACGCACACACACACACAAACACACACACAACCACACACACACACACACACACACAACACACACACACACACACACACACACACACAACAACACACAACACACACACACAGATACAGACAGACAGACAGACAGAGACAGAGAAGATAGCAGGACAGAGAGACAAAGAGAGAGTGAAAGGGTAAGAAGACTCAGACAGACAGACAGACAGACAGACAGACAGACAGACAGACAGACAGACAGACAGACAGACAGACAGAGACGAGACAGACAGAGAGATAAGTAGCAGACAGAGAAAGACAGATATATATACAGACAGAAGACAGAAGACAGACAGACAGAGAGATGACAGAGACAAGAGGACGACAAGACCGCAAGTACACACTGGATGAGAAGTTTGCATAACGACTGTGGGTGGAGGGGATGTTAGGATTTGTTTGTTGTTGGTTTTTTTTGGGGGGGTCTTTTTTGTTCCTAAGCTAGAGCTGTGACGTTCACTAATGGGAAAGGTTTTTGTGTATGTAACCATGCCCCCCCCCCCCCCTCCCCTGCATCATTTAGGTAGCTGCATTCCAACTTTGGGGATGGTGTCTAAACATTATAACACCTCTTTGCATACTTGGGGGATTTTCTTTGTCATCCATTCCTACTGGCACACAATGGCCTACTCTACCAAAAGGTGGATCAGGTTTTTAACGAGTGTTCAAGATGCTCTGCATGCATTCACACATGGGGCCTCAGTTTATAGTCTCACCTAGAGGACTTTCATATTCTGTTTGATTTTTTCATCAGACTGAAAAGAAAGAGCGGCTGGGAATTGAGCCCAGAACCTTATGGTTTACTTGTTGGCAGATGAAAATCTTAAGTTAACCATCCCACCACCCACCTTCTTTCAACTGTATTCAATTTAAGGGCCCTGCCACACAGGCAAATAACTCTATTCTAGCTTTAGAGGGTTGTTTTTTTTTCTTTTACTGGAGAATGCAGAGTGTTAAGCTCAAACAGTCAAAGCTCATCATGGCTAAAAATAATTATGATAATCTACATTCCCCCATGGGGATGCCAGGGGAGGGTGGGGGGAAGGGGGGGGGGCCTGTCACAGAGTCAGTTTAAACAACATCTGCACCTTCTGGAAATTCTTTTCTCTCCCTCTTTTTGTTTCTGCCTTGTTCCTTTTCTTTCTGCCACTTCCTTCTTGTCTATTTTCTGCCTTTTGGGGCCATTCTCCTGCCATTTTCCAAAGATAACTGAAAAGGTAATGTTCAATGCTCTCCCACGCCAAAGTCTGACATGCTGGGCCTGACTTGTCAGGCGTTTATAACCGCACCACGAAGCCTTTTCATTCCTATGATAGACGATGATAGTTTATGTCTGAGCATTCAACAAAAAAGAAGAAAATCTCCACAAAACATTTAAGGCATAATAACATGTTAATGTAGTACACTTGCTTTGGATATGAACCACAAAAATCCTGTATGCAAAAAACTGAAAAGTGACGTCAACCACCCCCTCCCTGAGGAAAACTGCAGAAACAGATCACTCCATACAGTATTACAGGATCTTTTACAAAGCAGGATACGTTATGGCTATTCCAAGGAAAGATTGCCACCACGCACTGATTCACGCACGCATGTAGGCACTCAAGCACGCACACACAACACACACACACACACACACACACTACACACACACACACACGCACACACACACACAAACCACACGCAACACACACACCCACACAGAGAGTCACACACACACACACAAACACAAACACACACACATACACAAACACACACATTAGGCATGTAGGCACTCAAGCACGCACACACAACACACACACACACACATACACACACACACACACGCACACACACACACAAACACACACGCAAGCACACACACACACACACACACAGAGTCACACACACACACACACAAACACAAACACACACACATACACAAACACACACGCAAGCACACACACACACACACATACACAGATCACACACACACACACACACATACTACACACACACACACACAGAGTCACACACACACACATACACACACACACACACACACACACACACACACACACACACACACACACACACACACATACACACACACACATACACACACACTTCTCTGAACCACTCATAACTCAGTAAGCTAGAGACAAAAAAATGTGTATACCCATATCCTGTTACTTAAAAAAAGAATTAAGTTTATCAGAAAAAAAGCCATGGCAAATAGATTTAAAATAAAAACCACACACAACAACTACGGCTTTCTTACTATAAAAAGAAAAAAACCAACCTTTAATTTATGAGCATAATCAATTAGATTTCAAGATTTGCCACACGACTGCTCACTGCTCAACATATCGCTTTCAATAATTTGCATTGCTATTGTTCCATTTCTTTTCATGTTTCATGTTTACCAACCATACTGGCAAGCAAGCATGCATGTGTGCACGCACGCACGCACACGCACCAACACACACACAAACACACACATACATACACACACACACATACACACACATACACACACACATGCACACACACACATACATACACACACACACATACACACACACACACACAGATGGAGCTAAGCAAACACCAGAATGACCTATGAGTGATAATATGACTAAGGAAGTAGATAAATTTGCATACCTCTTAATTAAAGTAATCTACAAGCACTGTCATAAACACATTAAATAAAATGAATGCATAAATGCACACACAATTTACACCCTCCCACACCCACCCACACAAAAGCTGGGCTGACATAAGACAATTTACCTAGTTATTTAATGTAAGCAATATGCTATGAGGAAGTCAGTCTGGTTTTCTCTGAAAAGATTAATTATTTATGAATAGGCAAAGTGATCAATTCACACATGTATTCATGTCACACACACATGCATGCACACACGTGCACACATACACACGCACACACGCATGCACACACAAACACACACGCACAAACACACACACACACACACACACACACACACACACACACAACCACATACACACACACACACACACACCACACACAAAGCATCCTCAAATGATCATCTGCGTAAAAAAAAAACCTTGTGTTCACAGACCAACGATTGCTATCATCACAGTCTGTCTCGGTGTCTGTCCATATATTATGATCTACATGTATTATTCTACAGTTATCATTCAATCAATACACATTGAAACAGCTATAAACATCTTCTATCATTCACATTATCTTTCATAGTTGATCTTTCTTAACTGCAAAAGAAACACTGAGTGATCCAGTCAGATATAAAAAAAAAAAAATTAAGTTTTGGTTTGGGGTTGGGTTTTTTTTCATTCTTCAGCTAAAGCACTGAGGTTCACCAATACAGAGATTTTTGTGTGTAAGACCTTTTTTTTTTTTTAGTTCCAGTGCATCCAACTTTGGTGTAGGAGAGAACTGTTTTGTTTAAAATCTTTCTGGAAAAAGAGACAGGAGAATGAAGCAAGAATGTTGAGAAAACAGACAAGAAGGAGGTGACAGGAAGAACAGAAAAAGCAGAAACAAAGAGAGGATTGAAAAGAGCTAATCCTAGCACAAAATCTCTCTCTCTCCCTCCCCCGACTTCCCCCCCCCCCTCCCCCTCTCTCTCTCTCTCTCTCTCTCTCTCGATTCTCTCTCTTATCTCTCTCTCTCTCTCTCTCCTCTCTCTCTCTCTCTCTCTCTCTCTCTCTCTCTCTCTCTTCTCTCTCTTCATTCTGTGTTTGGTACAAGTATGTTGTGTACTTATTTAAAATGTGTAGTTGTTCATCTCTTATGAATATAGGAGATATTATTATTATTATCATGGCTACAAATTCTGCCAGCTAAACATGCTGCTCTAAACAAAACAACAACAAAAAGAAAAGAGGATCTGGCCTGACCCCACCCCAGTGGCCAAGAGGCTCTATAGATAGGAAACTGGAGAACCTGCAGTGTACTGCTGCCTGCATTGCAGAGACTGAGCTGTCCATCTGACGCACCCAAAGGAGATTGTGACTGCTACAGTGATTGTCATCTTCGGATTATCATTATCTGATCACAATCTTCTTTGGACCATCATGATCTCTTGACCATCAGTTGTCAAAAGAATGCCCGGCTTTCTGATTCGTAGACATGTCAAGCAGCTCCTAAGGTTATCAGAAAACACTGCTTGTTTGATGGGTGAGTTTATGTCTATACTGAGACTCACCTAGTCATTCCATGGTAGTTGCAAGTTGGGTCTGTTTTGTCTTTTAACCAAGATTTCTTCCTCTTCTTTGTCACTGTCGAACACTCAGACAGCAACTATTGTTGTCTCAAATGTCTGTCATATGAGCGAAAATGCGTTGAGCTGCCATTAAGCATCTAACATAGTAACAAGTCAGGCCCAGCATGTCCAACTTTGCCATAGGAGAGAACTGTTATCTATTAAGTCTTTCTGAAAAAAAGGCAAAAGAATGGACCAAGAAGGCAGAAAATAGACAAGAAGGAGGCCACATGAAGAAAAGGTACAAGGCAGAAACAAAGAGAGAGATAGAAGGAAATTTACCTAGCACAGAATTTCCTCAAATATGCAAGGAGAGAAATCTGAGATGACCACACCATACCTACCATACCATGCATACTGTACCATACCACACCACACCATACCATACTATAGTCCATACCACACCACATCATACCATATTCCATACCACATGACACCACACCATACCA
The DNA here is from genome assembly GCA_030674155.1 of Stramonita haemastoma. Lineage (NCBI taxonomy): Eukaryota > Metazoa > Mollusca > Gastropoda > Neogastropoda > Muricidae > Stramonita > Stramonita haemastoma. Next base: position 52,829,775 of record CM060331.1, read on the forward strand.
TGCACCATACTATACCATACCACACCACACCACACTACATCACACCACACCACACCACACCACACTGTACCACATCACACCATACCCCTCCTTACCACTCCATACCATACCATATAATTATAAAATGTATGTTTCTCATAATCTGTACCCTACCGGCCCTACTTTTTCTCCCTCAAATCCACAGACATCTTTCTGGCTTCCCTACCATACCTCAAAATTTTCTGTCCAATCCAATGTCATTGTTTATGAATTAATCAACAGCCCCACCAACCACAGAGGCCACATCAGGGCTGTCACCTCACTAAATGCTGAATCTCCAACGAAAATCAAGCAACTGTGCATACAGATTACATAAAAACAAGATTTAAACACCAACTTTTTGTCATTCTTCATGGATAAATGCCCAAGCCCACCATATGTCAACACACAATGGTCACCATGTTAGGGGAGAAGCATGTAAACGACAAATAAAACAAAACTTAAACCAATACCAAAATCCTCAAAACCAACCTTGTTCCTAGAAAGAAACAATGACATGTTAACTCATACCAGACGGAAAGAGCCCCATTTTCTAAATTAGATGATTCACTGACACGGGTACTTCCCCAACAGACCCCACACACACGATGTATTATCAGAACTAATACTGCATCAAGGAAGAGAAACGGTGAATTTCCTTGTGGCAACAAAAGTGCTAACCAATCACAGAGGCCACACCAACCTGTGCACTACATGAAACAGCAAACTGAAAACTTTCCCTCTGATCATCACAGACAATAACAGTTCACACTACGTGTTGAGCCTGAAGGCGTATGATATTCACACATGTCCTAACACAACCCTCAAGGCATTTTTTAAATGTACGCATGCATGTAGCCGAACTCAAAACAAACAGTGCTGCGTCATTGCTTTTAACCACCGAAATTGAAGACGAAAATTCCTGGGTTATATCTATGCTTTTACCTCATCTCGAGTAACACAATACTCAGTCTCCCTGACACACTCAGAAAGTTAAAACAACATTTTTGCTGCAGAAAAGAGAGATCAATCTGATGATGAATCCTGCATGTTCCCAGTTGTGTACTTGCCCCTGGCATATATCTGAATAAGCCTGGAAAGAAGTTTCACGCTAAATTCCATGAATTTTTGTTAGAACTTTCAATTTATGCTCCTAAAAACGAGTACACAATGTCCTTATTTGTGGTGCAAATAGAATTTTGTTGTTGTTCTTCAACTAGAGCTACAACTTCAAGGTTCACCAAAGCCGGCAAAGGTGAGATTTAGTGAACAGTTTGGCCATCAAATTGAGGCAGCTGTACTTTTAACTTCATGCATACTTTTGGTCTTCTGCATGTGTACATAATACATGCAAGAAGAGAATTAAGACACTGGTAGGTCTGCACTTGCAGCTGACCTGGGAGATCATAAAAACTCCCACCCTTAATTCACCTGACGCCACCAAGATTCGAACCCATGACTTTATGGACCCATGGGACTGAAGTCAAATGGTATACAACACAATAAGATGCAATACAACACAATACAATAAGACACGACACAATACAATACAGTTTAATACAACTACAAAAAACACAACACAATTAAGCACAATAAAAGTAAAAAACACAACCAAGCACAATAAAACACAACAAATTCGACAATACAACACAACACAATACAACACACCTATACACTAACCATGCACAATAAAACACAACAAATTCTACAATACAACACAACACAACACAACACACCAATACACTAACCATGCACAATACACAAAAACTTAAAACGGGGGGTCACTTTCGTATGGGAGCACTTTCAAAACAACACACCGACTCAGTGTCCAGGTGTACCATTACACCTAGGGCATAGCCCAAACAAGCTCAAGCTCGGATGTTGGTTAATGCTTTTTTAGCTTCTTTGTTTCCTTTCTTTGTAAGGTAGAAAGGGTAGTGGGGAGACCAGCCCAGACCCACACTACCCGACCTTCCAACCATGACCGATCGTGGCTGCGGTTGTTTGTTTTGGTCTTGTCGAAAGCTTCTTTGTTAAAAGCGGGTTCCGTTTGAAGTTCTACAAGAAGATACATGTAGATTGTAGAACCTGTGGTACTTTTGTTGTAATGAGTGTGTGTGTGTGTGTGTGTGTGTGTTGTGTGTGTGTGTGTGTGTGTGTGTGTGTGTGTGTGTGTGTGTGTGTGTGTGGTGTGTGTAGTGTGTGTGTGTGTGTGTGTGTGTGTGTGTGTGTGTGTGTGTTGTGTGTTGTGTGTGTGGTGTGTGTGTGTGTGTGTGTGTGTGTGTGTGTGTTGTGTGTGTGTGTGTGTGTGTGTGTGTGTGTGTGTGTGTGTGTGTGTGTGTGTGTGTGTGTGTGTGTGTGTGTGTGTGTGTGTGTGTGTGTGTGTGTGTGTGTGTGTGTGTGTGTGTTGTGGTGTGTGTGTGTGTGTGTGTTGTGGTGTTGTGTGTGTGTGTGTGTGTGTGTGTGTGTGTGTGTGTGTGTGGTGTGGTTGTGTGTGTGTGTGGTGTGGGGGTTAGGGAGTATTGGTGGTAGTGAATTTGTATAGATCTGTCTATTTATATATGTGCTTGCAAGTGTATGTTTTTCTCACCTAAACCTACCAGAAGGGTTTGTTTTTTTCATTCCTCAACTAGAGCACTGAGGTTCATCGATGGCCAAATTTTGCATACTTACAATACATCAACAGACCTAGTCAGAGACAACAGACAGACAGACAGACAGACAGACAGACAGCAAGCCAGCCAGCAAGAGATCTATGCAGAGTGACAGAGTAACAGACCTAGTCAGAGACAGACAGACAGACAGACAAACAGTCAGACAGAAAGACAAAAAATATCCATCACCTAAGAGAGGGTGAGGAAACTTGATAAATTATATAATAATATATATATATATATATATATATATATTATATTATAGTATGTGTGTGTGTGAGTTGCACCTGCTTAGTTGGGGCAAACTTTATAGCCTGACATTCCAAACTGCTTCACCCCCTACCTTTTATACTGCCAACCACTCCACTCTGTACTTTAAATCTGTGGCAGATTTTATGCGTTGACTTTACAAAAAATAATCTATAAAAATCCAACTGAACACAGCACGGTCATGTAGGGTGAAAGACTACCAATCCGTCATCCATTTATCTATTTAAGGGAATCTGGGCATTGACGTCAGCTGTTATAATAAAATAAGTATCTTGCTAAACACAAGCGCTATAGCAGTATGTTGCATTTTCGTGAAATTGGCATAGGGGATGCAAAATTCGTAGGGAGCTGGTATTAGCAGAATTTGTGACTATCAGCCCCTGAAGCCAAGGGCAACTCACTCTGGCTAGTCTTGATAATCATAATTAATATATATGATAAAAAGAACGGATGCTATAGCCAAGTAGTTAAGACTGTTCAACTTCAATCCCATGAGTCAATAAATGAAGTCATGGGTCTGAATCTTGGTGGCATCTAGTGAATTAAGGATTTTTCCATCTTCCAGGTCAATTTCAAGTGCAGACCTGCCGGTGCATTAATTCCCTTTGTGTATTACATGCACAAGATCAATCATGCACATTAAAGATCCCATAATTCATGTCAGTGTTTAATGGGTTATGGAAATATGAACATATCCAGCATACACCGAAATGTGGCTGGCTACCTTTATGGTGGGAAAAAATGGTCACAAAAGCAGAGTCTCACTATTACTAGTAAACCTCAAAACTCTAGCCAAGGAATGAACAAAAAATAAATAGATAAAAAATAAGAAAATAATGCAGCAAAAGTTACCAGCAGCAGCAGCAGGCTAACTAGGCAGTGTACTGCCGTTTTCGCATGCTCATAACAACAGGTTTCAAGAAAACATCACCAACAAACTGATGATTCAGAGCCTTTTATCCAACAGAGTTTTAGCAAAGACAACTCTCTTGGTTTTGTGGGCTTTTTTTTTTTTTACATGAATAAAATGTTATGTTACACATGGGTGGGACATCAGTTTATTGTAGCATCTGTTAGAACAAAAAAACACAAAAACAAAAAAAAAAGCTTTATGTATTTTATAATGTGAAATGAATGTTACACACAGGTGCTCAGTTTGATTTTTTTTTAATCAGTTTGATACTGTATCATGCACAAAAAAACTAGCACCCAGACCACCACTCATGGTTGCAGATGAACCCTGAAGGTAAAGATCAGCCATGTACAAGAATCAAACCCACAACCTCTCGTTTTCTAGAAAGGTACGGTAAGTAACACCTACGCAACTTAATGAGTCACCTTGAAAGAGGCAGAAACTGAGCACTGAGGTAGCAAGGAACAAGATGAGAATAAATCACACACAAAATTGTACTGTAGGGCTAGCCCGGGGCAAAAGCTTTGTCAGATATTGATCAATGTCGGCCATGTAATGTGCCTGGGCCTGTCAAATGTTCAACACATTATTTTTTTGTTTGGCTGGTTGTTCATTCCTTGCCCAGAGCTCTGAGGTTCACCAATGCTGAGAATTTACGTTACAAGCGACCATTTTTGTCCAACATGAAGGTAGCTGCATTCTGACTTCAGGGATATTCGACATTTTAGAGTCTATATTATCTGAGATTGTCCTTCGCTAACAAAGAAAAGAATTGTTTGTGGTAAGAATGTGGCTTACAGTTATACCATAAGGTGAGACACTTAACAACAAAAAGTCATGAATACATAAATTTCTCATCCTGTCTGTACAATTTACTGTCTCACAGTGCTTCCCAGGTGGGTTGGAACAGTCACTCAGTCAAAGTGCTTATTTTCAATCAGGATGATCCCACACACACACACACAACACCACCACCATCACCACCAAACAAGGCAGCAACCAAAACACTTGTGTGTGTGTGTGTGTGGTGTGTGTGTGTGTGTGTGTGTGTGTACTCTGTGTGTGTGTGGGGGGGGGTGTACCTGGGTGTGTGTGTGTGTACTCTGTGTGTGTGTGTGTGTGGTACTCTGTGTGTGTGTGTGTGTGTGTGTGTGTGTGTGTGTGTGTGTGTGTGTGTGTGTGTGTGTGTGTCCGTGGGGTTTGTGTGTGTGTGTGTTGTGTGTGTGGTGTGTGTGTGTGTGTGTTGTGTGTGTGTGTGTTTCTTTGGTGTTTTCGATTTCAAAGGAAATCAGCCTTAAGTGAGAAGAAGAGAGTGTGCAATGTTTCTGCAGGAAACAGTGTTCAGCTTCCTTAAGTTTCTAACAAGTTAAGTTATCAACTGCTCAAGTGGTGTGACTGAATACACGGATTCATCGAGTAATAATGCTTATTTGCTATCACTATCAGCCACGAAGCCAGTTTCCTATATTGTGCTGATTAATTAACACCTTTGGGGAAAAAGTGGATGAGAATTATCATTTTAGATGCATTGTTCTCAAGAGATATGATCGTTGATACTTGTATTGAAAATTACTTAAGCGTGCGCGCACACACACACAAACACACACACAGATGCATGCATACAAACACAACAAATATAACCCCCCCCCCCCTTCACCACACCATTTACACACAAAACACATACCTACACACACAAAAAACAGTTACACACACATACACACATATACACACACAACACACACACACACACACACACACACACACACACACACACACACACACACACACACACACACACACACACACACACCACACACATGTGACACATGATGCACACGCATACGTACAACCACACACACACACACAAACACACACACACACACACACCAACAAACACACACACACACACAACACAACACAACACAACACAACACAACACAACACAACACAACACAACACAACACAACACAACACAACACAACACACAACACACACACACACACACACACACCACACCACACACATGTGACACATGATGCACACACGCATTAGATATCTCTCTCTCTCTCTCTCTCTCTCTCTCTCTTCTCTCTCTCTCTCTCTCTCTCTCTCTCTCTCTCTCTCTCTATCCATCTCTCTTACATCTGGTATCACTTATAATCCAATCCACACCTTCTAAGTCATCTGGTATCACTAAATGAAAATTTAGACGTTAAAAAATAAAGTACAACAATTACACACACACACACACACACACACACACACACACACACACACACACACACACACACACACACACACACAGGGTCTCATCCGAAGTGTGTGAGCGTCTGAGTACTGTGTCCATGTACTGTCAGTATTTTCTACGATGAGTTTTCAACCTCTACTAAAACTTGTACACACAAACTAGACACCCACAAACATCTGATCTACACACACACACATCACCTTGATATATTTTTTAAAAAACAAACACTAACCACAAACACACAAAACAAGACACAGACATGTGTCTATGTTCCCAGTTCACACACATTAAATATATCTAGATCTCACATGTATGGAATGGATTGTATCCTGACATCATTTTTTGCAACCAGACCACAAACCACACATCTTAAGTTCTATCGGACACAAAATTTGCCGCCAAAAACTTACATCCATCTATCTATAAGAAAGGTTAGGTTGAGCTAAAAACAGGCAGGACATGCACGAACCACAAACTGACAAACAGGAAAAGAAAGCCCGGCTTGATCTGTTCAGTATACACTCTTTGACCCAGTAAGCTGTAACAGGATGTGTTGGAAAAAGGATAGATAGATGTATAGACAGATCTGCCTGTCACTTTGCTTGGCTGATGGATGAGGATGGGTAGCCCTGTAGGAAATTGCTGCACACACAGCCAGCTAAGTTAAACCTGACACGAAGCTCATCGCCTCAAAACAGTGTCAAAATCCTGCTTTTGATTTCATGTTCTTTTTACTAGGAGGTCTCCAATATAATTTATATATTATATATATATGTTGCAATGTCTGTTATACCAACCTAACCTTATTTTGTGTGTGTGTGTGTGTGTGTGTGTGCGTCGGTGCGTGCGTGTAACTGAAACAATCATCATTCATGTAATGATGTATGATTTGATGCAGATTGAAACTCATAATTATCACATTGATGCTTAAAAAAAAAAGATAATGTCAAGATCTAGATCTATACAAGATAACTTGTATTTTTTGTATCTTGACATTCCTTTTTTTTTGGGTGGGGGGGGGGGGGTCAAATTTTTGTCAATGTCTTTAATCAATGTCAATAAAAAATGTTTTAAAAAAGTGACAGCAACATATATATAGGTTGGTGTTGGGGGGGGGGGGGGGGGGGGTTTTGTTTTTATTTTGATACATGTATGTACGCAAACATCAATTTCCTTTTTGAAAGTAAACTAAATGCATCACGGTGAAGATTTTTTTATCAATCTGCATCATATTTCATGATAATTAAAATACCACATGTATACATACTGATATATATAGCAGCCTGTCTAGGTTTCTGAAATCAACTCTTAACTTGACCTACAGAGACACCATACAGCTACATTGGTGGATTGGTGGTTTGAAGGTGACACACAGGTCTGCATAGAAAATGAAAAGTCCAGGTGGGAAGTCAGCAGTAGTTTGATTCCCACTTGGGCCTGAAACTTTTCCCCCATCCATTACGGCATTAGACCACGAGTGGTGGTCTGGTCTGGGTGCTAGTCTTTCAGATGAGATGATAAACATAATCATTAAGGGCATGTAAAAGGACCCACAGCAACAAGAATTTTGTCCTTGGCAAAATTCTATACAAAAAAGATGCTCCGATACAGTGATAGGGAAACAAAAAAATTCAGTAGCAGACAGAAAA
>CM060331.1:52845026-52847526 GCA_030674155.1 Stramonita haemastoma
AGGTAAAGGTGTCCCATAACCTAGGCGGTCGTAGGGGAGCGAGGCATCATCAAAAGACCTCAGCTTCTCTAGGGGGCCAGCATGTTGAAGACGGCGCCCATCTCCTCTCCCTCGCTGCTTTACCTTCCCTGTCCCTAAAGAGGGCAGGTACCCATTTACAGCTGGGTGAACTGGGGGGGGTGGGGGGGGGGGGGGGGGGGGGCTGTACTGAAGCCAAGGCACGCAAACGGTCACCCATCCAACTGGTAACTACACTCGAAGCTGTTAACTTGACTTGGGGAAAGCGATCGCTCTGACCACTTAGATCTAGCTTTCCTGCCCAATTGTTCATTATTTTTTATCTCGTTTTATTTGCAGATACTGGTGGGGTAGTTGAACTATTACAATGTAGTGGTGACTCTTCCATTCTTTACTTTTTAAATGACACACTATCATTTTCTACTTTACAGTTCAGACAGACCATTCAAACCTGTGCGTTGGAACCTGTTAGTGTGAAGTGGACCTAAAACTGCAACACGAATCTTTGGAGATGTGTATCAAGTGAAAGGGGACGGGATAGCGCAGTGGTCAGAGCGCTCGCTTTCCCCAAGTCAAGTAGAGCAGCGTGGAGTGTGGTTGCCAATTGGATGGGTGACCGTTTGCGCGCCTTGGCTACAGTACAGCTCCCCCAGTTCACCCAGCTGTAAATGGGTACCTGCCCTCTTTAAGGTAAGGGAAGGTAAAGCAGCGAGGGAGAGGAGATGGGCGCCGCCCTCAATAAGCTGGCCCCTAGAGAAGCTGAGGTCTTTGATGCCTCGCTCCCCTACGACCACACAGTTATGGGACACCTTTATCTTTACTTTTTATAAAGTTGAAAGTCACTGTGAGCACCCAAGCTTCAATCCCCCCACACAATACTCACACCCACGCCTGCCTGCGCGAACATGACCCTGAGACTCAACCTGAGGGGTGATTGGCTTGAAGATGAGAGCTGTCTGTTTGAGATAGAACAGGACCCACGGGTTTGAACCTGAGGCCTCAGTCTGTTTGACAGGTACGTTTACAGCACTTGACAGAGAATCTGACTGATCTGTTTTACCCTGTCTGGGCTTTGGGTTCAAGTCTAGTCTTGTGGGCCTCGAAATCTGCATTAGCTCAGGTATTTCAGTTACGGGACAGGATAGCTTAGTGGTCAGAGCGCTCAATTTCCCTAAATTAATGTTTAGCAGCATTGGCCATGGTTACCAAGTAGATGGGCGGTGGCCATTTGCGCGTCTGGCTTCAGTACAGTCGCCCAGTTCACCCAGCTGTAAATGGTACCTGCCCCCTTTAGGGTTCAGGGAAGGTAACGCATCCAGGGAGAAGAGTTGGGAAATGCCCTCTATAATTATGCTAGCTCCTGGCCGGAGGTCTCTGGAATCTCCTTCCTCAAGGATGGCATAAGTTATGGGAACATCTTTACCACCTTTACCTATTTCATGTACACACACCCCCTCCATCTCTCTCTCCTCTCTCTCTCTCCTCTCTCTCTCTCTCTCTCTCTCTCTCTCTCTCTCTCCTCTCTCTCTCTCTCTCTCTCTCTCTCTCTCTGGGGGACGGATAGCCCAGTGGTCAGAACATTGCGCTGGCAATTTGAAGACCCAGGTTCGAGTCCGGTCGAGGAGATTTTTCTCCTGGAGTTAACATCAGTGCTGACTCCACTCTCCCCAAAAGTCCTTCGGATGAGACTTAAACCGAGGCCCCGTGTGCGAACGCACGCAGAACATCTTGGCACACGTTAAATCCATGTTCCGCTTTTCGTAAGAGTAGGCCATCGTGTGCCGGTGGAACAGATGACATTTACAAAATTGCAGACACACGGGGACTGGATGTAAAAAAGCACAGAGTGCTTATTCCATCATCCTCGATATAAAAGAATTAAAAAAAAATTAATACCCTCTCTCTCTCTCTCTCTCTCTCTCTCTCTCTCTCTCTCTCTCTCTCTCTCTCTCTCCTCTCCTCTCTCTCTCTCTCTCTCCTCTCTCTCTCTCTCTCTCTCTCTCCTAATTGGGAACCACAAGATAAGCATAAAGGAGGCGCAGCATTTTTCAAACACAGGATAAAGAAGGGGGGGATGGGTGGGGAGATATCTTTATTATCTTTTGTATGACACAAAGATCAGACATAGGAGTTGAGCTAGTCTAAGGGCAAAACATTCTTGGTCTCTGTAGCCTCTCTATATCTTTTTTTTTCCATACAGAAGAAAAGAATTAGCGAGGAAAGCTGTTTTTTTCTTCTTCTCCCAAGCCTCTCTGTGGTTAATGAATGTACCACTCTGACCGTCGCCATGCTTCTCTCAGTGGTCCTTTTCGTCTGTGTAGCAGCTCTAGGTATGTTTCACTCATTATACTTCTTTTCAGTTTGTTTGTTTGGTTGTTTTTTTGTGTGTGTGTCAGCTTAGTTTGCTTGATTTCAATCATACCTGAGTACACAACTTATGTTTACCTAGAACATGTAGGGATCCTTGACTGTCTTTTTACAT
>CM060331.1:52860026-52862526 GCA_030674155.1 Stramonita haemastoma
ACTGGATTAAACAAGCACATGAGTGCTTATTCCATTATTCATGAAATAAAAGATTAAAAATAAGATAAAATAAAATGCAATAGAATACAATGTCGCTGCCCAGTTTGTTACTTTTATCAGACACGACATATAAAATATAATACTCGAAGGATCCAAAGTACGCAAATAATAACCATGAACAACTGTACTATTTTCTTATGAGAAATGTACTGAAATTCTGTGGCACGCCAATTACAATAGTTCAGTTATGATGGTTTTATTTCTGATTTGACATAGGGCCTATTTCCATACAATCTTAAAAGAGATGACAGGAATAAAAGATCGTAGTAATGAACACTGTGAAATCGCACATTAAATGCAATCTGTGCATCCTAGCCGCACAAAGCGCACCGGAGCATCCTCATCTTCCGGAAATTCTGTGCTCGGAATTCCCTCTTTTCTATCCCATTCTTTTTTTTTTCGCCTCGTTCCTTTTTCTTCCTGTCACCTTCTCTTTGTCTAATTTCTGCCTTCTTGGTCCAATCTCCTGCCTTTTTTTCCCGAAAGACTTCAAAGACAACATTTCTCTCCCATACCGAATTCAGATGCGCTGGGCCTGACTTGTCAGGCGCTTAACAGCAGTGCAACGCATTTTCGCTCATATAGCAGACAACAATAGCTGCTGTCTAAGCGTTGGGCGAAGAGGAGAATGTAGGCTAATACCGACTCCTGGATGTTGTAAACCCAACCATTGATTCTGGGAGAGGGAGAGCCCAGTGGTTAGAACATTGAACTCGACAGCTGACAGCCTGGGTTCAAGCTGCACCCGAAATACCAATTTGAGGGGATTTTCTCCCCTGCAAATAACATCAATGCCGACTCTACCCCCCCCCCCCCAAAAAAAAAAAAAAAGTCCTTCAGATGAGACTATAAACTAAGATCCTGTGTACGAACGCACACAGGAACATCTTGCCCACAGGTTGAAAGCTGTTCCACTTTTCGGAAGATGTATTCTTTATCTTGTTTAATTCTTTTATTCGAGGATAATGACTGAGCAGTCGTGTGCTTTAAAAACAAATTGTAACCGTCAGCCCCCATGTGTGTACAGATTTGTCATGGTGAGTAAACCACTGCATGCCGGAAGGAACGAATGACACAGAAAGAGAAACAAAAGACTTCACAAACGAACGCATGCACATTAGTGTCGTGTTTCGACATCATTCCGAAGTCGGAATGCGGCTACCTTAATGTAAGTTTAAAACTGTCGTCTATGCAAAATCTCACTATCAGTGAACCTCGGAGCTCTAGATCTAGTCGAGGAACGAAAGAACCATAAACAAAAGCAAAACCCCAACCAGAACCCCCCATCTTTTTTTCTGTTTTATCTCTGCATTTTTCGTTTGTTTGTCAGCACGAGCAAGCAAGCAAGCAAGGCAAGGCAAATTTCTTTTATTCGAGGATAATAGATAAGCACTCGTGTGCTTTTTTTTTACATCAAGTCCCCGCCCTTTTCAGGGACAACATCAAGATTAAAAGATAGCCTCAACTAAACAACAACAATTATAATGATCCAAATACCAAGAACAAGAAACCATACCAAGAATCAAACAACAGGTAAGAAATAAGACAGAGATACAATATTAAGGTAATGTTATAAAAAAGGCTCTCATTCAGAAACGAAAAGCAAGCAAGCAATCAAGCAAGCAAGCAAGCAAGCGTGTGTGTGTGTGTGTGTGTGTGTGTGTGTTGTGTGTGTGTATGTGTGTGTGTGTGTGTGTGTGTGTGTGTGTGTGTGTGTGTGTGTGTGTGTGTGTGTGTATGACTCTGTGTGTGTGTGTGTGTGTGTGTGTATGACTCTGTGTGTGTGTGTGTGTGTGTGTATGTGTGTGTGTGTGTGTGTGTGTGTGTGTGTGTGTGTGTGTGTGTGTGGTGTGTGTGTGTGTGTGTGTGTGGTGTGTGTGTGTGTGTGACTCTGTGTGTACGTGTGTACGTGTGTACGTGGTTTTGCTGCTGCTGCTTCTGTCGCTGCCCATTCCCCAGATCAACCCCCCCCCCCCCTTTTACCCCCTTTTCTCCATCTTTCTCTTCAATCTCCCCTCTCAACATGGCAACCACACAGCTAAGTGGACAGCATGATGCGCTCTAGAACCAACACTATTGGCAAGAAGGAGCAAGACTCGGGTAGCCACAGAAACACACCTTCCCTTTCATCCTTCCCCCTTTCGCCACACTTCAGAACCAACAAGTCTCTCGAGGTCATGTTTTTGCATAATTTATTCTGCAAAGTTGCTGTTACAGTAAATGACTACTTATTTCTATCAGGAAAAAGTGATGAACAAGACTTGAGGTCATGTCTTCGCATAATTCTACAAATTTGTTATGACAGTAAATGACTACTTATTTCTATCAGCAAAAAGAAAAAAATGAACAAGACTCGAGTTCATGTCTTCGCATAAATTCGCTGATTTGTTATGACAATAAATGACTACTTATTTCTATCAGAAAAAAACATTAACAAGGC
>CM060331.1:52867526-52882526 GCA_030674155.1 Stramonita haemastoma
AAAGGTCAATTTAACGGTATAGGCCCTACCTTTAACCTATGACAGTTGTTGGGGAGCGAGGCATCAGAGACCTCAACTTCTGCAGAGGCCAGCATATTGAGGGTGGGGCCCATCTCCTCTCCCTCGCTGATTTATTTTCCCTGACCCTAAAGCCGTCAGGTACCCACTGACAGCTGGGTGAACTCGGGGACTATACTGAAGCCAAGGGTTAGCTCAGTGGACATAGCATTTGCTTTCCCCAAACAAAGGTTAAGCAGCATTGAGTGTGGTAACCAAGTAGGTTTTAATTAAAGGACAACAAAATCGCATTGCTGAGACACAGGCATTGGTACACGAACGACACACTCAGAGAAACCTGACGGCATCGTCAGTAGCACACCCCCACAGTCACTGTGCGTTGAGGGGACTGGGTATGTAGTGTAGTGTAGTGTAGTGTAGTGTAGTGTAGTGTAGTGTAGTGTAGTGTAGTGTAGTGTAGTGTAGTGTGGTGTGGTGTGGTGTGGTGTGGTGTGATGTGGTGTGGTGTAGTGCAGTGCAGTGCAGCGTAGCGTAGTGTAGTGTAGTGTAGTGTAGTGTGGTGTTGTGCGATGTAGCGTGGTGTGGTGTGGTGTGGTGGGGTGGGGTGTGGTGTGGTGTGGTGTGGTGTGGTGTGGCGTAGTGTAGTGTAGTGTAGTGTAGTGTAGTGTAGTGTAGTGTAGTGTAGTATTGTGCGATGCAGCGAGGTGTGGTGTGGTGTGGTGTGGTGTAGTATGTGTGGTGTAGTGTGGTGTGGTGTGGTGTGGTGTGGTGTGGTGTGCTGTGGTGTGGTGTTGCATTATCATATGACCAGCTAACAGTACGACCTTAATAAATGACTTATAGTGGTAAACATTACAACACAAACCCTAAGCGAATGATGCACTTCTTCCACAGTCTTTCCCCTCCCCCCCCCTCCTCCCATCCAGCCCCACCCCTCCCTTCGCTCATTCCCCCATCTCCCCACCTACCAGGCCCCCACTGCAAGTTTGCCACGCCCACCCCCTGGGTTTATGTGTATATATAAAATAAGACAAGGGCAGTTTGGATTTATAAACAAGCTTTTTGGAGGGTCTGTTTTGCGCTGATTCCAAATCCGTTTCTGCTTTAAGTCCTGACTCTATCGGCTGCTTAACCAAAGGTTTGTAGATCACGTTGAGGATATACGTGATGGTCATTTTTTAAAATGTAGTTTTACAGTGTGTGTCATGGTCTATGTTTTAGTTTTTACAGTATATTGTGTTGAAGTTTTACAGTGTATGTGATGGTCTTTTTTGTAGTGTCACAGTATTACGTGATGGTCTGTTTCAGTTTTATAGTATACGTTATGGTCTATGTTTTAGTTTTACAGTATTTCATGTGACGGTGTATGTTTTAGATTTAAAGTATTTTATGTGATGGTGTATGTTTTAGTTTTATAGTATATGTTTTAATTTGACAGTGTATGCGGTAGTCTATGTTTTAGTTTTGCAATATTTTAGTTTTACTGTGTATGCGATTGTCTATTTTGGTATTTTCACGGTATGACGTGATGGTCTGCTTCAGTTTTACAGTATACCTAATGGTGTGTATGTTTTAGTTTTACAGTATTTTATGTGATGGTGTTGATGGTGTATGTTTTAGTTTTACAGTGTATGTTTTAATTTGACAGTGTATGTCATGGTCTATGTTTTAGTTTTACAGTGTATGCGATGGTGTATGTTTTAGTTTTACAGTATATGTTTTAGTTTTACAGTGTGTGTGATGGTCTGTGTTTCAGTTTTACAGTGTGTGTAATGGTCTGTGTTTCAGATGTACAGTATATGTGATGGTCTGTGTTTCAGCTTTACAGTATTTTATGTGATAGTCTGTGTTTCAGTTTTACAGTATCTTATGTGATGGTAAATGTTTTGTTTTTACAATAGATGTTCCAGTTTTACAGTATATTATGTGATGGTCTGTTTCAGTTTTACAGTATTTTATGTGATAGTCTGTGTTTCAGTTTTACAGTATTTTATGGTAGTCTGTGTTTCGGTTTTACAGTATCTTATGTGCTGGTGAATGTTTGTTTTTTTACAGTAGATGTTTCAGTCTTACAGTGTATGTGATGGTCTGTGTTTCAGTTTTACAGTATATGTGATGGTCTGTGTTTCAGTTTTACAGCATCGTTAATGGATAGCATTGTACATGTTGGGGGGGGGGGGGGGGGGGTTGTTCCTGGCTCGAGTTCCCAGGTTCACCAATGGTGAGATTTTTGCGTATGCAACAGGTTTTTTTCCTCCACATTTTAGGTAGCTGCATTCCTGCTTCCGAATAATAATAATAATAATAATAATAATAATAATAATAATAATAATAATAGATGATGATGATGATGATGATGATAATAATAATAATAATAATAATAAATAATAATAATAATAATAATAATGATGATGATGATGATGATGATGATGATGATGATGATGATCATCATCATCATCATCATCATCATCATCATCATCATCATCATCCTAGCAGAAGTGTACCTGTGAGGGGAAGAGGTAGTACTAGACATCCGCCGTGGGAATGCCGGGGGGGGGGGGGGGGGGGGGGCTGTCAGTATAAACAGCATCCTCACCTTCTGGAAATTCTGTGCTAGAAATTTCCTATCACTCTTTTTGTTTCTGCCTTGGTCCTTTTCTTCCTGTCACCTCTTTCTTTGTCTATTGTCTGCCTTCTTGGTCCATTCTTCTCCTAGTTTTTTTTTAAAATAAATCCAGAAAGACTTCAAAGATAACAATTCTCTCTTATGCTGAAGTCGGATAAGCGCTGGGCCTGACTTGTCAGGCACTGTCTTAACGGCAGCGCAATGCATTTTTACACACATGGCAGACAACCATAGTTGCTGTCTTAGCGTTCTACCGAGAAGAAGAAGAAGAAGAAGAAGAAGAAGAAGAAGAAGAAGAAGAAGAAGAAGAAGAAGAAGATGAGGATGAGGATGAGGATGAGGAAGAAGATGAAGATGAAGATGAAGAAGAGCCACCACTAAGATACCCTGTTTTAGGGCATGTTACCCTGGAGCTAACATCAGCACTGACTCCACTCCCCCACAAAGTCCTTCAGATGAGACTGTAAACTAAAATCCTGTGTGTGAATGCATGCAGAACATATCATTTGAGCTGGTTAAAAACCTGTTCTGCCCTTTGAAAAAGTAGGCCATTAATTTCTTGCCGGTAGGATCCCGTGACAAAATCAAGACCAATGCATGTACACATGTGTCATGTTTAGATACCGTGCCCGTAGTTGGAATATGGCTGCCCATGTGGTGGGTTAAAATGTCAGCGTATTGAAACTCTCACTATTTGTCAACCTTGGAGATACGAAAGAAAGTGTGACGATTTCTTGTCTTTTTTTAACAGTTTTTTTTTTAAAGTTCTCTTGCCACTGATTTTTTTTTTTTCGTTTTACATTAGTCCATGCTTTTGTTGGTTTTTTGTTGTTGTGTTGTTGTTGTTGTTGTTGTTGTTGTTGTTTTACATTCTTTGGATTCTGTATTATGCTTTCTAAATTCCAACCCAACCCCTTTGCTGTCTTCCATGTTTTGTGTTCTGCATTATGTGGTAGTTGTCTGTACTTGTTTTTTTTTTTGGGGGGGGGGGGGGTTACTAATAGGTGGTGTGCCAGTTACTCTTCGAATGTTTTATCCTTATTTATGAATATCTGTGATTTTGAGTCACACTACTTTGTGCTCATCTTTTTTGACATTTTCAGAAATATTTCTCGCTACTAAGTCATTGTCCATCTTCTATTCCCTCTGCTTTTCATTTTGTAGAATTGTTTCATTTTGATGTGTGGATCTTCACATAACCACACCACCCTTCATTTCCATTCAAACGATTTCTTTTACAGTCAGGTTCCACAAACATGACGTCTTCAACAACCAACACCCTGTCAATCACCGTCACAATGAACACCGCCTTTACTGACGTCACCACCAACGTGACGTCGTCACCGTGGCAAGACTTGAAGAACAGCGTCACACAGACTGTGACCTCCTCAGAGGACTGCATAGAGTTGAACTTCTCTGTCATAACTCCCTGGGCTAACCCTGAGGATCTGGTCACGAGAGAAACCCAAAAAAGGTTCAACAGCTTTGTCAACACTTATCTCCTCACCCTGCTGTTCTTCATCTGCGCGCCAACCAACATCATCAACATGATCATCTACTGCAAACATGGCCTGAAGGAGAGAATCAACCTCTGCCTCTTCTGTCTCTCTTTCGCAGACCTGGTCACAGTCCTGGGCCATTTTGAGTGGAATCTGGATGGGTTGTACGCGGAGATTACGGGCAATCAGTATCAGCCTGTAGTTTTGAAATTCAGCGTCAACAACATGATCCACTCCCTGGCGTCCTTCATCTACATCTCAGGGTTTCTGTCCTTGCTCATCGCCTTTGAACGCTTTCTGTGCGTGGTGTACCCGCTGAAGGTTCACAGTCTGCTTCGTACCAGAACCACGCTGATCGTCATCGTTGCTGCTCACGTCCTGATCTTCGCCATCCATTACATCGTGGCCACCAAGTGGCACGTGGTCTGCGCGTTCGACTCGCTGATTGGTCAAACGACAGACGTCTTCTATCCCAGGGACTTTTACTTGCGGAACAAGTTCCTGATCGATCTCCTTGACGGCATAGTGTTTGGCATCCTCATCCCTGGCGTCTGCATGGTCGGGGTGCTTGTCTTCACTGTCATCATCGTCATCAAACTGCGAGAAATGGCCGAGTGGCGAAACCAGAGCTCCTCCAGGGAAAACAAAGCCTCCGGCAATGTCAAGGACGTTGCTCTGACCCGGATGTTGGTGGGCACCTCTGTTCTGTACGTGGTGTGCACCTGTCCTCCTGTGGCTTTCCACCTGGCGTTGCCCATCGTGCCGGAGCTGAGTCTGCGCGGCAAGTTGTACAACACCTACCTGCTGCTGGTCAACGCGCAGCAGCTCCTCACCTACATCAACGCCTCCGTCAACTTCTTCATCTACCTCGTCTTTGGCACCAAGTTCAGACGCGGCGTTCACAGGCTGTTTTGTGTGTGCAGAGGGAAGAAGTGCGGCCCCGTTACTGCAGGGAAGTCAGCCACCAACAGTTTCAATACCAGGGCTTCCTCCTCTCTCCCTTCGTCTTTGCCAAGCGTCTCCAATCTCGTTAATGCTGGCCAGTGATACCCGGTCTGAAGAATAACGAATCAATCAATCAATTAATCATTCAATCCGTCGATCAACCAATCATTCAATCAATCCCTTGACAATATGGTCGCTGGATGGAGGAGGGGGAACGGAGCACAAGGGACATGTTGACCAACAGTGGGTTTTTTTTCGATCGATCAATAAATTAATCGATCAAATCATTCCATCAATCAATCAGTCAACCAATCCCTTGACAATATGGTCGCTGGATGGAGGAGGGGGACGGAACACAAGGGACATGTTGACCAACAGTGGGTTTTTTCGATCGATCAATAAAGTAATCGATCAAATCATTCCATCAATCAATCAGTCAACCAATCCCTGACAAGATGGTCGCTGGATGGGGGAGGGGGGTCGGAACACAAGGAAGATGTTGACCAACAGTTTGTTTTTTTCAGGCTGGTCTATCTTCATTCAGCCTGTTGCACCAACACAGCCATGCCTTTTTTTTTTTCCTTTGTCGTGGAACCCTCAGACAGCAACTATTGTCATATGAGTGACAATGCGCTGCATTGCCACTAAGCTCCTGACAAGTCAGGCCCAGGGCATCCGTCTTCGGTCTGGTAAAGAACTGTTCTTTTTTAAGTCTCTCTGGGGGGGGGGGGGGGGGGGGGGGGGGGGAAGCCAGGAGAATGGACCAAGAAGGCAGAAAATTGACAAGGAGGCGACATGAAGAAAAGGAATAATTATAAGGCAGAAATAAAGAGAAGGATGGAAAAGATGAAATTCCTAGCAAACTTCCCAGAAGGTGGGGATGCTGTTTGTACAGACATGCCCCACGGCACCCCCACGTGGAAGGGAAAGGGGGGGTTCAGCCATGGTTGAGAAATGAAATAAAGAGTTTAAAGAAAGAAAAAGATGATGATCTTGTTTTTGTTTACTTAAAGCTAGAGTCTCCAAGTAGAGGTTGAGGGCAGAAGGAAAAGAGGCAGACCACCAACATCCTACATTGCCAACCTCACTGAGATCAGTGGTCTGGGAGGGGGGAAATATGGTACAATACTTGCTGCATCACATATGGAATCCAAAAACATATCTAATTATTAGTAGAGAAATATAGTACAAGTGAAAGGAATGAGACAAGGCACTTTTATTCGTATCATGTGATTCACATTAAACTTTCGCATCGTCTTTTTTCCAGGTTATTGTATATGCTATTGTGTCCGTATAAGTAGAGTTCTGTTGTTCTTCTTTGATGTAGAATTGTAACCATTTCATCAAAGAGAAAAGCCTACGCTTTTTTAGCGTAAATTTGAAACAAGTCAGGGAAATACTGTTTTGCACTGGTTTTGGAGGAATAAACAAGCCTGCTTCAATTTTGCCACCAAAATCTCGTCGAGGTTTGTAAGTGGTGATACCCAAAACATGAATAGATAGCTAGGTAAATAAAATTAATGAAGAAATAAATGAATAACATAGCTAGTTATCGAGATAGATAATAAGAATCGAAATAGATAGAATTATTATGAGGGTGTACCTAAATCAAATAATGTTGCAATTTTGCTTGCTGCTTTTGATATTGTTTGTATTATTGGCAGTGTGGGAAGGTGTGGGTATGCGTGCATGCGTGTGTATGTTTGTAGATGTGAGTGCGTGTGTGTGAGTGTGTGTGTGTGTGCGCGCGCGCGAGCGCGCGGTGTGTGTGTGTGTGTGTGAGAGAGAGAGAGAGGTCAAATGCTACATTTGTATTGTATGTTATGTATGTATGTATGTATGTATGTATGTATGTATGTATGTATGTATGTATGTATGTATGTATGTGTATGTATGTATGCATGTAATATGTATGCATGTACTAGTAGATGTACGTATGTGTGTGTGTGCGCGCACGCGCGCTTGTGTGTGTGGTGGTGTGTGTGTGTGTGTGTGTGAAGTCAGACGCTATTTCATTTTTTACTATATACATGTATAGGCCTAATACCTTTTTATCTATATGGTTTAATTTAGGCTGTTTAATTTTAGTTTTTAATACACCACTCATAATTTCTCATCCTGAGATCATTGAGTTTCTTGAGTCTCGAGTAGGCTCCCGGACTCAGTTGTTGTTGTTCTCAGTAGGACATGACAGCTGGGAAAAGACTCGCCGTTGGAAATGTTATGACTATATAAGCAGCAGAAGTTACTGTGTTGTGCGTTCCCCAGCTTACCACTCTTAGGGTCTATCACCCAGAATCTGCACTCGACTCACATTCTCACCTGGGAATCACTTGAGATTGAAATTGCACACTGAATGAGAAGTTTGCGTGTATGACTATTTTTAAGCACCTCGTCATACTGATACACTATAGGCAGCCATACTCCGACTTCAGAGGATTTTTTTTCTCCTTTAAAGGAGAGTGTGCAGGTTGTTTTGTTTTGTTTTTTTTTCTTTGAGTGTGCAGGTTGTTATGTAAAGAGCTTGTCATGGCTGAAGGCAAATCTCAACAGAACATTTTACAACATAACAATATTTCAGTGTAGGCCTTGGCAATTAGCTGACATCAATAAGTTTTAATAACTGACACAGCTTTTGGCCTGGGCCAAAGTAAACAGCAGTGCAGGGCCCTTCCTGTTAGTGGCCCCTTAGCAGCCCACGAGACATTGACGACAGTTATTGCAAGATTCGTTGCGTATTGAATTATTTGTGTTGTATTTTCTTGCGCCCACATCTACAAATTGTGGGTTTTTGTTCAATTTCATGTAGGGGGGGGGGGGGGGGAGGTTCTTGAAATAAAATCTTAAATCTTGAACTTGTCAGCGTTCTTGTGGACTTATTTATTTTATTCCACTTTTATGTCACAGCAGATTTCTTTGCGTGAAATTCAGACTGCTCTCACTGGGGGAGAGCGTGTCGCCACAAGTGCAGCGCCTACCCATTATTTTTTTCTGTTGTTTCCTGTCTACAACTGTATTCGTTTCCCTATCATAGTGGCTTTTTTTTTCTAGAGAGTTTTTCCCGGGGGCAACCCCTCTTTTTGCCATGACTTCAGACATGGGACGCGACGTGATGAGCCTAGCTAACTCAGCAACCCTTATGGTTGACCAGGGCGTCGATACAAGCAAGGACAGTCAAGTTGGTTTTATACCCCGTTTTAATCTGTATAGAGCTGCACACTTTTAATACGAGTTTTAAAATGTGATGAGGTGACAGCCCCGATATGGCCTGTGTGGTCCGCGGGGCTCTAAGCATCATGATTGGATTGGATTGGAGCTAATTCAGCATGGTTATGATGGAGAGATTGGAATGAGCGGCGTGAGAACGGCAGGACGGGAAAAGTTGCTGAAGATGAAACAAAACAACAACAAAAAAGGTAAATAGAAGGAAAATTGTAGTGTATACCGTATATTCCAAACAGCAGGATGAAGTACTATTCGAGAAAGTAAGACAGCAGAGATTGAAAGACTAGAGAGACAGACAGAGACAGAGACAAGAGCAGACAGATACGCAGACAGCACAGAGATCAAGGGAAGGGAGTAGACTGAGTAATCAGGAGAAAGAAGGGGAGGAGGATGAAGGTGAGAGGAGAGAGATGAGGAGAGAGAGAGAGAGAGAGAGAGAGAGAGAGAAGAGGAGGGGAGAGAGAGAGAGAGAGAGAGAGAGAGAGAGAGAGAGAGAGAGAGAGAGAGAAGAGGGAGGAGAGAGAGAGAAAGAGAGAGAGAGAGAGAGAGAGGACAGAGAGAGATAAAACGAAGAGACAGACAGACGACAACAACAACAGACAGACAGACAGACAGACAGAACACAGAGAAAGGAGTAGAAGTGAGAGGAGAGAGAGACAAAAACAAACAACACAACACACAAAAGCAGACACACGGAGTAAAGCAAGCAAAGGACAGACAAGCAACACTACATCACACACACCAACACACACACCACACAGCACACACACACACACGACACACACACACACACACACACATACAACACACACATCAACACACAGAGGGTAATCTGGGAAAATCCAATCATATAACATCACAATCATACCACAAACACTCAACAAACAGCAAATTTATCAAGAACTCCATCCAACCTCTCCCACAGGGGAAGGCGAACAGAAATTTATTGTATGAACCATTTTTTTAAATTTTATTTATAATTATTACTGACAGGATTACTGCATGATACAGAAGCTATTCAATTTTCCAAGGAATACACAAGACAGTATAGATCTTACAACCTTTGAAGGACAAAGTAGAGACACAATTCACCATGGTACTGGGGTTTTTTTGGGGTTTTTGCCTCTACACTATAGCTTTGAGATGTATTATACCAGTAACCAGACAAACATGCAAAATACTTTTGAAAACACAAGGACAGTATTATGGAGGGGAGGGGGGGGAGGGAGACCATGGACTTTCATTTCTTAACCATTTAAAAAAATGTCCAACTCATTCAACTCAATTATGTAACCCTGATTTATGTATTTATTGGACCATCTATATTTTTCATTATTTATCTATTCAATTATCTATTTACCTAATTACCTTTTTTCAAAAACTAATTTATTCGTTTTACTATTTACTCTTTTTTGAATCGTCAAAACCTAGTAGTGGAAGAAAACAAGAGCATATATATATATATTTTTTTATATAATATATATCAAAACATGATTGATATGCCTGAATGTCCACTTGTGGTATCTGGGTTTGTTGGGTTTTTTTTTTTAATGATTCATTTATCCCTATACTTATCTATTCATAAAGTATCTCACAGCATTGAACGGTATGAAAAGAGTCTAAAAAGGTCATGCTAAAAACAGAGGTCAACTCCCATCTGCTTTCAGTCAGATCTGCGTTAAACTAAGGTAGTAAGTCCAAAATAACTAAACATAAAATAAAAAAAATGTTTAAAAGAATTCATAAACAAAAAAAACAAAACTTCGCTATTACAACATGATAAACTTGATTGTCTCTTATTATTGAGACAGACTACTCTTAACACAAATAAGTCCAAGAATACTTCCCCCCCCCCCAAAAAAAAAAAAAAAAGTTCGCTTCTAGACAAACAAATTCTACAAACTTCGCTATGTCTACCAAGGGCTGAACAGAAGCTTGACTTCAGGCTCTCCTTATTAGTTGGAGACAAGACTACTCTGCACACACAAAACAAAAAGCAACAGACCTAAAGCAAGTAGCACTTTTCTCCTTGTTGTTGACTGTCTTTCCTCTCTTTAGTTGGAATGTGGCTACCTTCATGGTGGGGCAATACTAAAACAGTTGCATACCCCCCCCCCCCCCCCCACCACACACACACACACACTTTTGGCGAACCTTGGTGCTCTAGCCATGGAACAAGAAAAAAACAAAATAGCTATATTTATGAAGTCTACCAAAATCTATTAACATCATAAACAAAAAACCCTTATTTTTCAAGCTAAAATCTCCATCAACCTCCCCCACCAACACCATCCCCCCCACACCCCCCACCACCACACACACACAACACACACAACACACACACACACACACACACCCCACACACACACCCACCACAACATCCACCAAAAACAAAAAAAAAGAAAAGAAGACTTTTCATTCAAAAAAACAAAAACTGAAGAGACAATGCCAGGTGAAAACTTAGACACAAAAGGAAAAATTCCAGCACACACTTTCCACAAGACCAAAAAACACATTTTTCTATGGGATCTGGGATTTACAAAAGTTCCAAGAAATCACAAAATTTGGCAGAACACTTTACGTTTTAATTAAACATCAACTAAGCGGAAGACTTCACATTATTGATGGCAGTTGTTTCTATATGATAACCCCCAATATACCAAAAATAGTTGTTTTAAAAAAATGATACACATTTTTTTTTCAATAACACACAAAAACAGAAGTACAATTCACATGCAGTGCATAGTGCTTAAAATCCACACTTGTACATAAAGGAAAAAAAATGACAATCAACATTTTGGAAGAGAAAACCAGAGTCAAAATAACTTCATAGTGTTGTCAACTCTGCATACCGTAACTTCGCATTTTCAGAACACGGATTTTTTCTTTTTCTTTGATGGTTATTACACTAAGCCAAAACTGAATTCAAGGGAAACAGCACAGGCATCTAGATAAACTATTTTCAAGTACAGAGTCGTTTCCCCGTTGAGCAAAAACAAAACTCATGAAGAATTTTTATGGAGAACAAAAGAAAGTTTAGCAACAGACCAAAGTCAGACTCTGAGTGCTGCCGTGATATTTTGTCTTCTTTTATACTGGGTCTACGTAGAAGAGAAGGGTGGCAGGATGGTTAAGACATTCACCTGCCTAACAAGTAAACTGTGAGGTTCTGGGTTCCATCCCCAACTTCGCCCTTTCTTCCCAATTTGGCAAGAAAATCGAACTGAATGTCAAAGTCCTTTGGATGAGACTGTAAACTGAAGCTTGTGTATGGATGCCTGCAGAACATCTTGTAAGATGTTTAAAAACCTGTTCTGACATTCAAAGAGTAGCCATTTCATGCTAGTAGGAATGCTTGACAAGGGTTAAAATAAAAATGCAGGATGCGGCGTCATGCTTAGAATACCATCCATTGTCCAAATGCGCGTCGTTGAGGGTGGGGGTGGGAGGGGAGGGGGTGGGAGGGGGGAGGGGGGGGTGGGGGGGGGACAGTCACATACACAAAAATCTCACAACTGGTGAACCTCAGAGCTCTCGCCAGTGAACCAAACCTCCTGCCCTCCCCCCCCCCCAAAAAATACAGTGTGTAGACAAACATCTGACTTAAACATAATTCACAAGACCTATGGAACATTCTTTTGGTGTGAAATGATCTCCTTTAGTTCCCAGTAGACTACGTAATGAGCATATCACACACACACACACACACACACACACACACACACACACCACACACACACACACACACACACACCTTGCTAGATAAAACAATCATGATTTTTTTCCCTGTATTATGGATTAAATGACATCATTCAAAAACTATTTTCAAAACAATAATCATAAACACACTTTAAAAAAAGTGTTTAGTACATAACATTGTAAAAGTCGACACAATTCACCTTTAATTAAATCAAAGCATAATTGAATGGTTTTATCATTTTTTGTTGTTGGTACGCTGAGTTTGAAAAAATTAAAAAAATGTGGCCAAAATCACTTTGTAGGAGAAGAATGGACACGTCAATTTCTTTGCTATGATTTATCCAATAATTCTGGTCAACATTATGGATAAATATGTTTGCTGATCAGGTTCTGAAATCAACAAACAAACAACAACAAAAGATCCACATGGTTAAAACCCTCTTCACTTCAGGCTTATGCTTCAGTCAGTCATTTATTCAGTGCATAACATTGCTGAATCAAGAGAGAGAGAGACAGAGACAGAGAGAGAGACAGAGAGAGAGAGAGAGAGAGAGAGAGAGAGAGAGAGAGAGAGAGAGAGAGAGAGAGAGAGAGAGAGGAAGATTGTCATTTGTAAGGGAGATAACTCAGCTTCAAACAGATTTAAGTACAGGACTTTTGATCAATCAAAAATGTCAATGGCTCTTTCACAAAAAATTATGGTGTTTTTTTTTGTTTGGTGTTGTTGTTGTTTTTAGATCAAAACATATCACAGAAATCACAACAGATCTGAAATGAAAAAAAAAAATTCAGATAGTCTCTATTATTCAAAAAGAGATAAAATTCAAAAAAAAAAAAAAAAAAAAAAGAATTTAATACATAAGCACAACACCCAATAAACCTTCCCCACAGTCACAGTGTGGCAACAGATTTGCTCCGGTCTTTGCAACAACCTCAGAGCTACAGAGCATTTATTTATTCATTTATTCATTCTTTTATATCGGGGATAATGGAATAAGCACTCAAGTGCTTTTTTTACATCCAGTCCCCGTGTATACCATGAGCGGCGGGCATACCCTTTTGCCTTACATCTAAACACCACAACTAACTGTCACAGTAAAGTGTGTGTTGGCAGAAAGTCCAAACTTCCAGACAGCTGCCGTGGCGCATGTGGTTAGCTTTTCGAGATAATGGACTGGAAGGCTGCAGGTTCGAATCCCTCAAGAGTCACAGGGATTTTTTCAGACTCTGACCGGCTCCTACCTAAGAGTGAGTGTGCTGTAGTAGGTTGATTGGTAAGACTGGGATCACACAGTCGAGCTTGATTCATTTTACAAGATACAGTTTTGAGAGTGTTACTCCGAAACACCTAACCAACACTGCAGGAGGTGTCTGTATTTCTGAAGCCTGCTTGATGTGGGGAGTATACTTGATAATGATAGGAAGCATAGGGTACAGCCCTGTCACAGTCTCAAAGCAAGCATTGTCATATCATCCTCATTGTCATGACATTCATCATCATGCAATAAAAGAACATTGTCTCTGATTCTGTGGCTCCACAGAAGAGACAGCAGCAGCAAAAAAAAAAAGAAAAAAAAAAAGTTTGCACTTCCAGCCAAGGCAAACAGACTCTCGCCAAAATTCACTGATGTGTCCCACTTTAGAAACACAGCATTAAGCTTGTACTCCTTCCGTAAGGGAGGCAATTACAACCACACCATGTTTACATAACTTTCTCTGTAAAGTGTAAAAAAAAAAAAAATGCTAAGAATGTTAAGATTCTCCTTCCTCAGAAGCAGTGCATAATAAAATTCAGGGATTTCCTCCCCCCCCCCCCAAAAAAAAACCTACTTCATGTTTGTATCATGTAAAAACAGTGCCAATAACAGACACTGATGTTGAATGTAGTCTCCTTTTATCCAAGTTCCTCTAACACATAAAAAGATCAAATGTATCTGAGACACTCTTCTTCCTTTCACTTCCACTTTGATGAAATCAAAACAGTATTCCCCAAACATTTGTAGCAATGGCTTTTTTTTTTTCTTATAGTTAAAAAAAAAAAAGAGCAAACCTCTATCTCTCCACCCCTCCTCATAAAAAATAACCCACCACAGATGATAAGAAAAACCAAAAGCAATTTTTCCGTGTGTGTGAATTTAACCCCTATCCCCACCCCCACCCCCCTCCCAAAAAAAAAACCACACGAAAAAGTCAACAATCCTATTCTTTACCAACCCATCCAGTTTTTTCTATCTGTCTCTCCCCCCCCCCCCCCCCCCACTACCACCACCATCCCCCTTCCTCCTCCCCCCCCCCCCCCCACCCCAAAACAAACAAACAAAACACAGCAACAAGCTCTTTGGTTCAAAATATTCTTATCACCATGAAGTAAACAGTGGCAACATTTTCACAATGCCACTTCCAGACAGCAAACAACTCCACTGCCAGCTGTCTAAAAGAAGCACTAAATACAATTTACTCGCTTCGCTTAACGATAAACATAATTATGATAAACTTTCAACTGCTAACAATGACATCTGGTGTACAGTCTGTGTGTGTGTGTGTGTGTGTGTGTGTGTGTGTGTGTGTGTGTGTGTGTGTGTGTGTGTATGTGTATGTATGTATGTATGTATGTATGTATGTATGTATGTATGTATGTATGTATGTGTATATATATACATATACTATTCCACTACTCTGATATGGTGTCAACATTTCAAGACGGGAAAGCTCAGCAGTATGCAAAAAAAAAAACACACTCCTCCCCCTCCCCAATAGTGATTTAAAACTAGTGCTATTTTATGTTGATTTCATATGGAATCCATACTCAAAAATTCCAAGTTCATCCATTGTTTCATAAACTGTCAAAGGTATCCCTTTACTTGGCAAAGTATGTAACTCTTCAGTTCAGTTTAAAAGTAAATCTCAACATTACTTTATGGTTTAGTCCATTTTGTTTTTTAATTTCAAAACTGACGTTATCTTTAATATGTATCTACGAGTGCATGT
>CM060331.1:52887526-52890026 GCA_030674155.1 Stramonita haemastoma
AATCAAAGTAAAAATGTCATCAACATCAAAACATTATTCCTTTCTGGAGCTTCCATGAATTAAACGGGAAGAATGGTTATGAAAATAACCGATAAAGCATGCACACACACAAAAAAAGTGAAAGTCAACAATAATACTGAATCTGATCTATATGAGTTGATGAGCAGTTCTAAAACGTACAAAAAGATTCCTTCAAAAGATCGAACCACCCACAACAAAAGAGAGTAATGTACAGTGTAAAGTCTCAGACTCAAAATCAACGACACGCTCATTCATTCATTCATTCATTCATTCAGCTTCTTTGCACTGACTTGCTCAGTGCTACAAAGTGTTCATCAAAAGTGTTCCTAACCTTTTCGGTGAAGAAAGGGACAAATGAGAGTTGTGATTATTATACCTTGTATTTTCTGAGTTATAAATCATTCATCTTTTTAAGCCACATCAGACCCCTGCAGCTTATAGTTCTAACAGACATACATAGACATGGCTTCTAATACAGAATGTTAAAATGAGGATCAGTGGTCTAGAGGTAGCCTACCTGCCGAGTAGAAAGCAAAACTCAGGTTCAATCTGGGTCTGAGTTCGATCCCTGTTTGTGCCTGAAACTTTCCCCCCTTCCACTAGACCTTCAGTGGTGGTCTGTGCCTAGTCTTTCAGATGAGACGACAAATCAAGACCCTGTGGGCAACATGCATTTAGTGCACGTAATAGAACCCACAGCAACAATAGAGTTGTCCTTGGCAAAGTTCTGTAGAAAAAAATCATTTTGATAGGAAACAAATACACATGTATGCAGACACGAAAAGAGCAACAACAAAAAAAACCCAAAGGGATGGTGTTGCTCTTGTGGTGACATACTCTTCCCAGGAAGAGCAGCCCGAATTTCAAGCAGAGAAATCTGCCATGACTTAAAGCAAACACACAAGTTTTCCTGCAATCTGTTTAGCAAACAAGATCAGGTGGGGGGGGGTGTCAGGGGTGTTATAGCCATAACTTGGGTTCAGCATACTAGTTCAGTTACTGAGTCAGTGATATTTATTTTTTTCTTCTTAAATATATATTTTGCAAACATAACATTCAGTGATTTTTGGTGTCAAAATAAGTGTTTGGCAGCAATACCTTAAGATTCAGTGACACCAACTTTGGTGTTCCTGTTTGGTAACATAACAGCAATCCTATCCATGTAGACCTACCATATTGGATGAAAAGCTGACCAAAGCATTTCCAGTCTCTTGCTCCTAAAAAACAGTGTTTTGTTGATGAAAAAAGTATAACTGGTGGTTTTGCTCTCTCTCTCTCTCTCTCTCTCTCTCTCTCTCTCTCTCTCTCTCTCTCTCTCCTCTCTCTCTCTCTCCTCTCTCTCCTCTTCCCCTCCCTCTCTCTCCCTCCCTCCTCCCTCCCTCCCTCCCTCTGAAAAGGCTAAAACTTTAAAAACAGCTGGTGAAAAACAAGTGCTAAAACTGTGCTGGAAACTATTTTCTGAGGCTTACAAAGTTTTGGGGCTTTTAAAAAAAAAAAAAAATCTTCATTGTTTCAGGTTTACAGTTCTACTCAGAATACACAGGTAAGGATGAACTAGTTACCTTTACTTCAGCAGGCATTACAAAACATCAACCAGACCTAAATATGAAAAGTTTTGAAAGTATATCACACTCTTCTTCACATTTTAGTCCTAATTCTATCCTCACCCCTTCAAATTATAAACAAAACCAATAAACTAAACAAAACCAATAAACTAAACAAAACCACTAACAAACCAAACGAAAATCTGTGTAAAATTACAAGATATGTTGAAGCTATGATAATTTTTCAGCTATCCTAGTGTCTATAATTTTCAAAGTTCTATAAACTGATCATGCCTAATAGTTTGAAGCTTTTTCCCCCGCTGCAAGTTAAGGTCACTAATCACTTAAGGTCAAGTTTCTGCGCTATCATTTTAAACAAATGGCAACTTTTTTTATGACCAAACAGGAATGCTGATACAAATTATACACATTTACTTTGTCATCTTATTCAATAACATCTTTATTTCTAAGGCTAAACAACCATATCTTTTCAGTTTTCACTTCAAAACTAAACCAGGCAACCCACGTGGACATCAGGCTTGATTTCATTGAAACTTTTCATCAGCTGTAGTAGTTGTATTCAAAAAAAAAGTTTTCCTCAAAAATCGCAACTCTTTCAGGACAAATGTATATGGGGGAAAAAAAAAAAGGATAGAGAAAGAACTACAACGTTTAATTCTTAACCCTTTGTACTAATTACTGGTACAAACAAACTTTCATTTTTTTTAAGAAAGTACACGTATCAGAAAATTCTTGGAACAAAGAACCTTTTTTTTTCAAAGGGGAGATGGTGGGGGTTTCTGAACACAAAAAAAAAAAAACACAAAAAAACATTTGGACAGTTTATAATGTAGTCAACAGATTATTTCTCCTCCCTCCTCCTCCTCCTCCAGGGCACAGACAGACGACAGACAGACAGACAGACGGACAGACAG
>CM060331.1:52897526-52900026 GCA_030674155.1 Stramonita haemastoma
ATTCATATTTTTATATGGGAGATAAGGAAATAAACACGCATGGCTTTTTTTTACACCCAGTCCCCGTGTGCATGCAGTTTTGTAAATCTTGTCACCTGTTTCCACCACCACACAATGGCCTACTCTTACGAAAAGCGGATCAGGACTCTAATGTATGTGCAAGATGGTCTGCGTCTCATCCGAAGAACTCTTCACTCAACTACTAGCATAAGCATTGATTTAGAAACTCTTGATGTCGGAGAGACAGAATGCGAACAGTAAACAGCAAGCACGGACAGTCTCAGGACACCCTTTTAAAGAATCGATACCAAAGAGAAACACACTAACACACCAAGCAATAATAAATAAATATTTTTTTAAAATACCAAACAGGAAAAACACGCGCGTCCAAAGATTCTATCTTGTCACTTCTTGTGTTTGCATTGACGGACTGGGTATAATGGAACACTCAAAAAAATATTATTTTTTTTAACTCGACCTTTGCCCATTGGTTTACTACAAACACAGAAGACTGTTTTCAGAACAGTGTGCTAATGGGGCCTGGCCTTTGCAGACGACCATTTCAAAGTCGTAAGTAAAAGAATCTCTCTCTCTCTCTCTCTCTCTCTCTCTCTCTCTCTCTCTCTCTTCTGTGCTTCATCGTTTGTGCTGTGTTGTCAGTGGATTGTATGTTTGTTGTATCTCCACCCTCGTCAGCCTCGTCCCTTTACAATGGGCGAAAGCTTTACGCAATGCTTTTTGTGAATCGTGGACTGTAGCAAAATATAGCAAGAGACAGAGGCCCAACCGGACTGAGCACTTTGTTGCAATCATGTACCTGACTCTGGATCTCTATCTTTGTACCATGATGTGGAATCCATGCCATGAAGATCATTTGGGCTGCAACCGTATTTTGTTTCTTCTTGTTGTTTTTGTTCAATATGGTCATTTGTGTTGTGCCCAATCCCCTTCCCACTGTCCCCTTGTGAATGGGCTGTAAAGCTTAAATCACAATAAACTATTGTCATTGTCATTGTCTCTGTGTGTGTGTGTGTGTGTTGTGTGTGTGTGTGTGTGTACCTCTGTTAAGTCCTTTAAACGAAGAGAAATGATAATGTCACAATAATTTCGCTTTAGCCTGAAAAAAAAAGTATGTTTTTTGAGATACATGACCTTAGTGTGGAACGTGCAACAAATACCAGTGATGCCCTTCAAATGACATAGCGTGGCAGAACAATTATTCGACAGTTACATGAAAATATAAAGAAAAATAGACAAACAGACAGACAGACCGACAGACACACAGACAGACAGACAGGCATACAAACAAAAAACAGTCCTGGACAAAGACAGAGACAGAGAAGAGACAGGAACACACACACAGATATGGATCTTACAGATTTAAGAGGTAGAAAGAGTAAGACAGAAAGACAGATAGACACAGATATATACAGAGCCATAAGCATAAACTCAGAAAATAAAGACATGTACACACAGAGAGACAGAGAGCCGTGGTCTTGAGAGAGAGAGAGAGAGAGAGAGAGGAGAGAGAGAGAGAGAGAGAGAGAGAGAGAGAGAGAGAGAGAGAGAGAGAGAGAGAGAGAGAGAGAGAGAGAGAGAGAGAGAGAAGGCAAGGCAAGGCAAGGCAAAGTCTTTTATTCGAGGATAATAGATAAGCACTCATGTGCTTTTTTACATCCAGTCCCCGCCCTTTTCAGGGATAGAGAGAGAGACAGACAGACAGACAGACAGACAGACAGACAGAAGGGGGCGGGGGAAGGGTGGGGTGAGAAGAAGCGCACAAAAAGAAGAGACGAGTATTTTCCCTGAAAGGTCACGGCCACCGTAACTTTACCTTATCTCAACATTCGTCCATATATATATAATACTGCTTCCCTTTCCCTTAACCCCCCCCCCCCCTCCTTCTCCTCTTCTTCTGCACTATTACCCCAGAGAAAAAGACCAGCAATGAAAAAATGGGGGGAAGGGGGGTGGGGGAGAAGGGGGGTGTAGATACACATTTCATTTCGAAGCAAAAATTTTATGGAGCGTGATGATATTGCATAGTGATCGATGATGATGGTGTTGTGGCGGATGATGATGATGATGATGAGGGTGGTGGTGGTGGCGGCGGTGATGTTGTTGTTGCTGCTGCTAATGGTTGATAGATGGGGTCAGTGGGTAGAGCGTTGGGCTTTAGATCTGACCAAAGGCCGAGGATGAGCCACCACAGAGGCGCCCGTTTTAGAAAATGTTACTCTGGAGTTAACAACATTAGGACTCACCCCACTGCCCCAGAAGTCCTTCGGATGAGACTATAATAGTATAAACCTAGGCCCCTCTGCGCGAACGCAGATAGAAAATCGTGCGTACACGTTTGAAACTAGTTCCACTTTTCCGAAGAGTAGGCTGTTTCGTGCTGGTAGGAAGGGATGAAAACTTTAAAAAAACAACAACAAAAAACATGCACACAGGTCACGTGGTTAGACACCATCCCCTAAGTCGTATCACAGCTACCTTC
>CM060331.1:52902526-52925026 GCA_030674155.1 Stramonita haemastoma
CTAAGGAGGTTTCTGATTTAGGGACTGAGTTTTGCTGGGAGTAGAGAGAGATCTTTTATATCATTAGGCCGGTTTGTTTGTTTTTTTTATATCGAGGATAATGGAAGAAGCACTTAAGTGCTTTTTTTTTTTTTTTTTTTTTACAGCCAGTTCCTGTTTGTATGCAGTTTTGTAAATCTTGTCATCTGTTCCCACCGGCACACAATGGCCTACTCTTACGAAAAGCGGAACAGGATTTAACGTGTGTGCAAGATGTTCTGCGTGCGTTCGCACACGGGCCTCGGTTTATAGTCTCATCCAAAGGAGAGTGGAGTCAGCACTGATGTTAACTCCAGAGGAAAAATCCCGTCGACCTGGAATCGAACCCGGGTCTTCAAATTGCGAGCACAATGTTCTGTCCACTAGGCCCTCCCGTCCCGATATCATTAGACCGGTTGGCCCTTTACTCTGCTCTGTCAGCGGTATGTACAGCAACCGAAACCGGATAGGCACTCTACTGTGTTTGTATTCCTCCCAGCATCTACACTAAGTGTGTTGGCAGATTTCTCTGGCACCTGTCCTGTCTAGTGTGGATAGACAAGACCCCGGGGTTATGTTTATGAAAGCTTAACTTACCCCCCCCCCCCCCCCCCCTTCCCCCCTTCCAGCCATGGGAAAGATGTGGAAAGTGAATGGACGCTGTTTATCAGTCCTTTCCTGTATAGCCTACTGGACCTGCTGTTCTGACACAGTTCGTCGTAGCAACGCAGTTCGTCGTAAGTTGCGACGAACTGCGTTAGCTCCCCCCCCCCCCCCCCCCCCTCCTGTAAAACAACAACAACATATCTTTGATCAATGTAACTTCAATATAATGCACTACCTCAGTATTTTAGAAGCTCCTCATACCTTTTTGTCAACTTTCTGACTTCAGTTGCAAGTTGTGACAAAGTGCGTCAACGCACTTTGTCACAACTTTTCAGTACCAAAAACATGCAAAGCCAAAAACGTTTTTAGTATAAAAAGAAATGATAATAAAGTTGATTTGTAAAAAAAAAAAACAGATAATAAGTAAACAACAAAAAACACACAAAAAACTTTGAAACCTCAGCTAGGCCTAGGCCTATCTATTACTTTTTCTCAGCTGTTTGATTTAACTTCCAGATTAGGACAAAGTGTACTTTTCATCATCAAACACTTTGCAATGATAAATCTACTTATTATAAAAGTATGCTCCTTCAAATTGCAGTGCTGTTCTGACACAGTTCGTTTGTTTTTGTTGTTTATTTCTTATGGCTCTTTTTGGTTTACAAATCAAATTAACTACCATTTCTTTTTAAAACTAAGAACTTTTGCCATTGCATGTTTTTGGTGCTGAAAAGCCACAACTTGAAACTGATGTCAGAAAGTTGACAAACATGTATGAGGAGCTTCTGAAATGCTGAAGTAGTGCATTATCTTGAACTTACGTTGATTAAAGACAAGTGTTTTTTGTTTTTACAGGGGGGAGGGTGGGGGGGCTAACGCAATTCGTCGCAACTTACGACGAACTGTGTTCCTATGACGAACAGTGTTAGAACACCTGCTGTAGTTGGCTTCACATGTGGTTTTCATTATATGTAAGTCACCAGAAGGTGATCTCTCTCTCTCTCTCTCTCTCTCTCTCTCTCTCTCTCTCTCTCTCTCACAAAAAAGAAAAAGAAAAAAAGTGACCCTCCTCTCCCACCCCCATGAGGAAGCTTCAACATCATTCCACACGTTTGCTGTTATTGTTCTTACTCTGTAAATGGTGGGAAGATTCGTTTTGGCAACACAGCTGATGAAAATAGTAGTGATGATTGGTTTTAACTATTTGATGGAGAGAGAGAGAGAGAGAGAGAGAGAGAGAGAGAGAGAGAGAGAGAGAGGAGAGAGAGAGAGAGAGAGAGAGAGAGAGAGAGAGAGAACTTGCCAGCACTAATATATCAGAACAGTGATAGCGAAGGTGATTTAGATGAGAAGAAATGTTCCCTCTTTATTAAAGTTTTTCACACCTATATATACCTTTGTGTGGCATTTTTTGTGACAAGTGGGTGACAATGATAACATCACAGAAAAAGACCACGCGTAGGTCTACATAACTGGTAAATACTTATATGTTTGCTTTAGTCTCAGCTTTAATGATCATCACTTTGACTCTGCTACTATTTAGAAACGTGCTTTATATTTTGGAACATGCTTGTGCTCTAAGGGGATTACATGGTGACAGCGAGGACACAGAGACGTGTTCTGTGATTGGATATTTTGTTCAGAATAAAACAGCAACACGAAAGGAGGTCAGGTGTGTGAGTACAAGCATGTTATGTCAGCTTCAGTTGTAGAGTTAACGTTCTGTCTGCATGTTGTTTTGTTTTGTTATTTGTGACACAATGAATACTGCCAACTGTCGTGTTTCCTCATATAGCACCACAAGCACACCAGCCCATTAAACCATGCTCCTGTCTTTGCCACATCCCTTCCCCACATGATGGTGTATGGCATGTTATGTTTAATAATCAACAACACAGAGTAAAGAGACAATGACCCGATAACCCCTTTGTACTATTTCTCTCTCTGAAACCCCAGAAAACACAGGGATAGTAGGTCTGGAAATTCAGACCTCAGCAATTAGAAATACTCTTCTGCTAAAGCGGCCAACAGGGACAAAAGATCAACTAAGGTGTTAACAACACCCAAAATAATGGCTATAAGATAAATAGTAATTAACTTTTTTTTAATTAGTCGAAATGGCAAACATGAAAGGAACTCCCGAACTTTAGGGAGAAATTCTATTCAGTTCCACAGGGTTCACATGTTCAGTTAGATAATAGGATTTGTCCGTTTTTGAATCTTTTAATTTGCGATTTTGAGGTTGAGACTGATGCATTTTAAGCTGGGTGGGGAACACACAACAACATTTTATTCTTTTATTACGAAGACAATTAGATGAGCACCCCTGTGGGTTTTTTTTTTTACATCCAGTCCCTGAGTGTATACAGTTTTTGTAAACTTTGTCATTCATTCCCACCAGCAGACAATGATCTGCTCTTACGAAAAGCCTGTGCCTGTCAAAAATTAACCCAAGCAAACAAACAAGAACTACAGGCCTGCCAGTGTGGACATTGATGTTTAAGCAGTTGGCCTATATCTTTTACTTGAGAAAAAAAAAGCTGGCTGTGGTCACATTCTGTTGCAACATTCAAGGTAAACACGGGTCATTTTATTAGAAAAAAAAAAACACTTTAATACTTGGGGCAAACGGCGACAGGCCCTGAACTTATTGATTAGTCCCAATAATTAGAAGAGACACAGAGTTATCCGTCTTTGTTTCGTAACATGGCGCGCTCTTAGCAGGTGAGCATGAGTTTAATAGCCTATTGGGGTTGATGCCAGTTGAAGGAGTAATATGTGAATTTTAGTGGTTAGGCTATAGTCTCCAGTTTTTAAGTTCTCAGATGGAATGATGTGCACACATACTATCACAAGGTAATTATTTTCAATTGCCTTTTTTCATGGGATCGAATTCGACAGTGGAAGTAAGCATTGAATTTCAGTTTGTCGTGACACTAAGCATTAATTACAAGCTTCCGGTTTCAGATTTCGGGCTTTCTTCTTCTTTTTTTTTTGTAAACGTATCCTTTAACATTCATCAAGTTACATTTCTTTACTTAGTATTAGGAAAATTAAGTTTCTCAGGAGTCCTGATTCACCAATGCCATGGTGTTGCTGTTGGAGTGTTTGCCAGCGAAATTCAGTTATATTCAAGTAAGCAAGTAGTGTCATTGTATTGTGGAAGTGTCTAAACAGGACACCAGTGAGATGCATTTCATAAATGTTGTCATCTGTTCTGAATTTAGATCATTTAGGATCAAATTTATAACATTTATTTATAGTTCTGGGCTGCCAAACTGTATCTATTAGTCAAGCTACAAAGTAAGGGGAGAAAAAAAAAGATTTTCCCTGGAAAGTCCATCCCTTTTCAGGTGACAAATTAATTATATACAGTGTATGTTCGTGTCATCCATACAAGCAGCCCTGGCTGGTCCTTCAGTTATGATTGGGGGGGGGGGGGGGGGGGGGGTAGTGGGTTCAAGATGTTAGGCAAATTGAGTATGAGTAAAATTATGAAAGGAGTGACAGAATGTGTTAGATCTTGGTGTTGGAAAATAAAGAGGGTCCATTTGACTTGTTAAGCAGCTCAATCCCAACAGAGCCATAACTGTTGCACTTCAAAATGTATGCAAAATATCCCACCCTTTGTTTACTTTAACATGATGCATAATGCGTACATAGTATCAGAGCCAGTGTATTCTTTTATCCAGTATATGAGAAAAAGGAAGTGTCAGCCAGTATGCATACTTTTAATATATATTCAAGTTTTGTGGTAATTCATCAGTCAAAAATGGTTTATTACTGAAGATACAAAGGTAATTACCTGCAAAACACATGTCCATCTTTTTACCTGTAAAACAAGCAGACTCTCTCTCTCTCTCGCTCTCTCTCACTCTCTCTCTCTCTCTAGTGACACATGTTTATGTCTGTTAACAGACACGGGCTGGCTGTGATGGACCTTGTCACCAAGGACACTAGGATGAAGGTGTCAGCACTACAGTCCTGCAGAGTTCAGGACATCTGTACTGTATGTATTTCTTTCTTAGGATCTCTGTTGAGGTATGGAGAAGGGATGATAAAACAAAAATACATTAGCATTGACTTGAAGGGCTTCTTGACTTGGTGTCTGGGACCAGAAGGTATGCTGGTTTTGGACTGTTGGATTGTGATACTTTTAATTCAATGCTTGCCCAGTTGATGCACAATATTGCAAATTTTCAGGTCTTTCAAGGTTGAGCTACAGCAGAGACAACTATTATTTATGAGTTGAGTGTACACAAAGTTAAGTAAATAAAGACAAAATGAATGGAGTGCAATGCAAAGCAGTGCATTGTAAAAGACAGACAAAATAAGAATGAAAATGGTATAAATCAAAAAGGGAAATAAACCAAACAATGGATTAAAAAGGGAGAAACAACTAAAACAAAAAAATAAAGAACTGGAGCACTTGTGCAAGACTCTAAACGGAAGCCACTTCAAAACAGGAACAAGCAAAACAAAGCAAAGGAAACAAACAAAAAAGCTACAAAACTAAAATGAAAAACTGAGGGGGGAAAGAAACGAGCACTGTAAAGACTCCCCTGGCTGGTGGCCATGTTCTAGTCCTGCATGTAAACAAAGCTCCAGGTCAACTTCAGGCTTTGAGTACATTGGAGTTTGCCTGGATACTGTTGTGTGGTAAGTTTGAAATGAGTGATGTGAGAACAGTTGGACTGGTGCTTGGCAGACAATGAAATTATAAACCCATGAAATTAACTAAAAGAAACAAATTTAAAAAATAAACACATTAAAATGAAACTGATAAAAGAAAACCAAACATTACATAGACTGAACTAAACATAATAAATTGGAAAAAAATGAGACAAGTAACCTAAAAAAGGAAAACCAAACCAAAAAAAAAATCCTAAACCAATAAAGGAAAAAAACCCTAAAGAAGTGCTCATTGATAAAACAGAAAACTTAAACTAAAAGAACAACCCTCCACCAAACCAAGTGCAAAACTCACCAACCAAAAAATAAACAAACTAAAACAAACAGCAAAGAGTTCTTGCAGGAGATTGAAGGACATAATCATCATTGTCATCATAATCATCAACAGCATTATCATCAACATCATCAGTCCCTTGGCCAAGATGGTCATCATCATCATCATCATCATCATCATCATTCATCATCATCATCATCATCATCAGTCCGTTGACCAAGATGGTTAACCAGAGGGACATGAGCATTACAGCAGGCAACAGTTTTATTGTTTTCCAGGCTGGTCTGTATTCAGCCTTTCACAGCAGTACTGACATGTATTTCTGGTTTGAAAGCAGAACCAGCAGCCTATTATGTATGGTTTTTTTCTGAATGATGATCTCTTTTACCAGGAATTGATGTTTGGACAGTTTCAGACAGGCCCAGCACCATCAGAAGTCTTCTTCATTACTGCAGCCATAAGGTACAGATTAATCCATTAAAAATTTTTTTTTCTGTCTTGTCTGATCTTTGTGCATATTTGTAGGTTATATAAATAATGTAGTTTACAGGTTGTTTTTATTCTGCCCCCCTTTCTCTGCTCGGTTTTTCTGTCATTGCAGGATTGTTTGCATTTTTGTCTGTCTGTTACCTGCCATTTCTGTCTGTCTGTTACCTGCCATTTCTGTCTGTCTGTTACCTGCCATTTCTGTCTGTCTGTTACCTGCCATTTCTGTCTGTCTGTTACCTGCCATTTCTGTCTGTCTGTTACCTGCCATTTCTGTCTGTTACCTGCCATTCTGTCTGTTACCTGCCATTTCTGTCTGTCTTTCTCCTGGCATTTATTTGTCTTTTCTCTGCCATTTCTGTCTGTCTTTTGCCATTTTTGTCTCTCTTTTTTTTGTAGAGGGGGGCATGTATTTCACTTTGAAAATTTAATACAGTGCAGAAAAATCTGTTTGTTAACAGAGAAACTACTATCAAGGAGTACACAATACTGACGGCATACCTACCAGCATGAAGTAGAACCAAGGACAGGTAAGAAAAGGAGTCCTCTGTCACTCAAATGATTTGAATAAAATAACTATGCAGTTTGAAAAGCAGGATATTCTTTTTTCAGGTTCATTGGTGGTTTTGAGATCTTGGGCACATGATCAACAACTGTGTCCAGCAGTGTTTGTTGAATAATTAATATAGGTAAAATAAGGTTGCATATTAGAGATTGCTTTTGTATGTTGGGAAAAATTGTCATTTTGTGATTTATCAGATGAATTCATTACACTTATCTTTTTGGGGAGGTATTTTGGTAAAGTATGATCTTCATCAGTTTGAAAGTATTGTGACCATGTGAATGTATAGTTTGTGCTTAAGAAACTTTTATCAGTGTGACTTATGCTGATTTACTGCTTTCAGGATCTTTAGGGCTGGAAAGAAGTGCCAAGGAACAGTCCTCTTAAGCTGCATCCTGTGTTCACAGAGGTACACTTCTGCATACTTAGTGTTTGTTCTTTTTGCATGTTTTGGATTTTTGTTTTAAATTTCTGTTTCATTATGACTGATGTGTTCTGCATTATTTCTTTTTCCTTTGTTAGT
Source organism: Stramonita haemastoma (assembly GCA_030674155.1). NCBI lineage: Eukaryota > Metazoa > Mollusca > Gastropoda > Neogastropoda > Muricidae > Stramonita > Stramonita haemastoma. The sequence goes on from CM060331.1 coordinate 52,909,688, forward strand.
CATTTGTATATGTATCATTTGTCTTGATTGTAAGTTATAATGCATTTTGTTATATGCTATTTTTGACTTGTGAGTACTAGTCTTGCATTATTTTTTAAACTCATTTTTGGTACATTTTGCTTCATGTCAGTTTTAAATGTGAGGACAGTAATTGTACTACTTCATTAGCATGTTGTGTTGTACTTTTTAATGCTGTCTTAAACTTTGAGTACATCTGTTTTACCAGTACAAACAAGGCCCACCAGCTAGCCAGCTGTGGTCATGCCAACACCATCAGGTAAGTTACATAGGTAAAAAATGATGTCTTTGTGACCTGGTGTGTGTTTGCCAGTCTGTGCATTATGGGTTTTTCTACATGTCTGTCATATGCATGGCTGACCATTCTGTCTGTTTTGTCAGTGAATGTCTTGTCTTTGTTCTTATTTCTGTCTGTCTGTGGCTTTCTGAGGTTCTGCCTTTCATGTTGAAAATGTTTCACTGCCAGGTAATAGAACCAGACTGTTGACAGAGCTGCTGTCAAAGTGCATGGACCTGATGGCACACCTGCCTGCATGGGGTAAACCAGGTCTGGGGAATGGACGACTGAGTCCAGGTGAGAAAATTGTGGATTTCATTTGTAACTTTGCCGCTTTGAATGTGATGTGGATGCTAGTTAACACTTTACGAGATGTATGTTCCTGAATGTGTGTTATGTAATGTAATGTAAATGATAGTTAAACTTTGTTTTTGCCACTTTTAAGTGATGTATGTTCTTGAATGTGTGTTATGTAATGTAATGTAGATGCTTAACTTTGATTTTGCCTCTAAGTGATGTATGTTCTTGGATGTAATGTGGATGTAAATAAAACTTTTAGGATTGACAGTATGTCTCATGATGATTTATTGCTTTCAGAGCTGCAGTCCATTGCTGAGGACAGTGTGTTGCAGTAGTGTCGTCACAACTTGCAGTACTTCAACATAGGTATGTTTCTGAAGAAGTAAGCTTTTTGTTCATATTTTTGTCTTTTTCTGTTTGACATGAAGTTCAGTCTTAGTTGATTTTCTGATTTAATTATTTTTTTCCTTTATTTGTCATTTGTGTTTTGTTATTTGGCATTATTGCTGACTAGTATTGCTGATAATTTGTGTTAGGCTGTTGTCATATTTGTGGAGTACATCTTTTTTTTTACCAAGTACTAGAAAAAAAACTCACCAGAAGTTGGTAAGTCCATTGTCATTAGGCCTGCCTCAAGCTTTAGTCACCAAAGAAAGTGAAGGATAATTGATAATACTTCTCTGTGTGTGACTGTGAATGTATACCTTTGATTTTATCATGTCATTGTTTCCATGTCTGTTATCCATTCTGCCTTTCTTTCTCTGTCTGTCTGTCTGTTCACCTTGTCTGTCTGTCTGAGTCTCTCTGCAGGCCTGCATTTCATGTTGAAAATGTTTCGCTGCCATGTGATAGAATCAGTCTGTCGACAGAGCTCCTGTCCAGGTGTATGGCCCAACAACGTCACAGCTGCCTGCGTGGAGGGGAGCCGAAAGATTCCATTATAGTGCAACAGTTCAGGTGAGAAAATGACAGATTTGATTGGTATTTCACCACTTAATATGGAGTAATTAACTGAATGCAATGTAGATGTTAATGATTTTCAGTATGACTGATGATGACTTCCTGTTCAGTATGACTGATGATGACTTCCTGTTCAGTATGACTGATGATGACTTCCTGTTCAGTATGACTGATGATGACTAACTGTTTTCAGAGTCTCTGGAGTGGAGTGGCAAGGACGGTACATGTAACAGACAGTGACCAAGAACTGAAGTCTGTCAACAAGGTAGAGTTCTACAGACTTGTGTATTTTTATTTTTGTCTCTGTCTGTGTTGATTTTCTTATCTATATATATTTTTGGTAGTCACTGTTACATATATCATTTGTTTCTGCATTACCTGTGTCATTTTGGGTTGTGGTTACTTGTTTTGTGCTATCTTGTCTCTTCATTATGGACACCTGTCTGAGGAAATACTGTGTAAGTGCAGTCAGCTGTGGTCATGTTAGTATTAGGAGAAAAGGTAAGTGACCTGTCTGTGTTAGTTATTTATACATCTACTGCATGTATCTTTTGTCGCTTACTGTTCATGCTTTTTTTAAAAAAAGCTATTTCTAATTGAATGATGTCCATGTGTTTCAACCAGGTATCGTGAAAGCCTGACCAGCAGTGGTCAAGTTCAGCACCTGCCTCAGACAGTGGTCACTAAGGAAACTTCAGGACGCTTGGTAACATTTGGCTTTTTTTCGTTATAGTCGTTGTGACGTTGTGTGTGTAAGTAGTTGTTTATGTGATGCGTTTGTCTTTTTGACTATTATTTTTTGTGACAGTGTGTGTGTATGTTAGTATTTTTTTTGGTGATGCATTTGTATTTTTGTCTATCATTCTTTGTGACAGTGTGTGTGTGTGTGTGTGTGTGTGTGTGTGTGTGTGTGTGTGTGTGTGTGTGTGTGTGTGTGTGTGTGTGTGTGTTAGTATTTGTTATGCATTTGTCTGTGTATCATCCATCCTGCCTGCCTGTCTCTGTATTGTTTGTATTTGCATTTCTGTCTTCTCCCATTTTTACCTGTCTTTCTGTCTTCCTGTAGATCTGCATTTTATCATGAAGGTGTTTCACTGCTATGTGATAGAATCTGTCTGTCATCAGATAGCTGCTGCCACTGATGTCAGCACCTGCCAGCAGTAAGGGAGAACTTCTGTGACAAAATGCAGGTGAGAAAATTACTGAACTCATCCATTCAGCCCCAAAATAGTTTTGCGGTCACTAGTTCATTGACATATAAAGGGCTTTTACAAAGCTTTCACTGTGCCCTTGAATGTGACTACAGAAAAACCAGCAAGTAAAATGTTCAGGTAACAACATATGTTTTTGTTTCCTGTTCTATTGTTCTCATATACATTGGTAAGCTGATTCTTTGGGGGGGGGGAGCTTGCAATGGAGGGGCTAAAGATAGATTGTGACATTGTTTTGCGGTAATCCTAATGGATTTAATCTTTGAAAGTGTTAAGTCGTTTTAATTTCTAAGCAAATAATGCAGTGGTGAATTTTTACAAGGGCTGTAAAAAATAAAAGATCTGTAGAATACGTTCTTAATTCATTGTTGTGTAATTCAAAATGAAATGATCAGATGAATGTATTGTGTAAGCCAAGGAAGCAAAGGAATTTTCAGTGTAGCTTATCATTTGTTATTACTTTCAGGGACTGTGGGGGTGAACTGAATCAAGTGACAAGGAATGGGCGCCATGGTGAAAAAACAGCCATCATGAACATCTTGGTGGAGGAGTGGAATGATCACACTATGTTGAGGTATGTGAGATGAAATAGAAAGCGGGGTTATATGAATATGAAAACATCTTTAAAGAAAAATGGTGACTTTATCAAGTTTCAAAGAAGTGAAAGTGACTCATTTAAGTATTTATTGAAGCAAAACATGCAACAGTGATGGTTTTGAATTGTCATTAAAGCATTTTATAAAATCATAACATTGAATCATTTTGATATTTCAGTCAATGAAAGTAAAGTGAAATTGACCCATTTAGGTATTTGACCTAATGAAGTGAATTGCGAAACAGTGATGATGTTTTTGAAGAGACATTAATCCATTTTGTTATGAAATCATCACATTGAGTTATTTTGATATTTCAATCAACAAATTTTATGATAAATTGCAGCAATATTTTTAAAAGAATAATGTTGAATTTATTATGCTTCAAAGTGATGAGCAAAAGTACTCTTTATATTTTAGCAAATAAAGCACATGACAAAACCTGTGACCATGTCTTCAAGGCATTGTAATATTTCAGCTAAAAAAAAGCCTTCAGTATTTTTCTCGTTACTGATGACTGCTGATGTGCTTACAGGAACCACTGGACTGGAGTCACATGCCAAGGAACACAACGCCATCCAGCATATCCCCATGTCAGTGTGCAGAACATGATCAGGTAGAGAGATGTTTGTCATTGATCTCTCTCTATGATGCAGCATTTATCTGTGTCTGTGCCAGTCTGTCATCCTCTGCATCTTCTGTCTTATTTTCCACACTTTTTGTTTTGTTTGTTAGTGTTTCTTCTGTGTCTTTCTGTTCTTACTCTCTGTCACTCTGTCTCCTTAAGAGATCTTATGTTTTGTTTAGAAAACTAATGTCATCCCATAAGATAGGATCAGAATTTCAGCGGAATAGCTGTCAAAATCCATAATTTTGTTAGCAGAAGACTGCAGGCTTCTGTGTAATATCAACTCTTCGTCCTGGATTAGAAAAAAAAATACATAAGCAGGATAAAGAATAAGTTGTAGTTGAACATCACTTGAAGAAATTGAAAATCTATGTGGAGCTGTATCGACCACACTCTACCACTGCCTTCAGTTTATTGGTTTTACAGGTCTTTGGCTTTCTCCTCGTTATCGCAGAATAAATGAATGGTGATATACTTCAAAATATTTTTGTTGTTTGTCATGGTTTGTGGTAAATAACGATTGCTAAGTTCTGACTATCAGGTATGCAAGTGTGTATTCATTAATACATTTTTTTTAATTTTGAAGAAAAAAAACAACTTATGATGCCGAGAACCAGAAGACTTCATTTCAATATTCAGGAGCCATAGGCTAAGGCATAAGTTTACATTATCAGAAAATAATTGATTGGTTATGCAGTAAATCATGAATATTGTAACAACAATACTGCATTACGTGTGGATGTCAATCAGGATTAGGGAGTATGTGGATTTCATTTGGGAAGGGGGGGGGGGGGGGGGGTATCTGAGTGGCTAGTATGTTGAGCTCATGATCTGATGGCCAGGGTTTGAGTCTCTACTTAGATGTCTGATTAACGGGATTTTTTCCTGGAGTTAACATCAATACTAACACAATTCCCCAGAAGTCCTTAAGCACTATGTAGGCTGCAAATGCACACAGAACATCTTGCACAATGTTATAACTTGCTCCACCTTTTGGAAAAATAGGCCATTACATGCCTGGGGAATGGATTAAAAATATTCTTAGAATGCTTGCATACTTTTGTTGTGTTTAGAAATCATCTGCAAAGTCAGAATGCTGCTACTTTAATGGTGGTCAAACAGTCGCACGTGTGAAGTTATGGTTTTGGACAACCTTGGAGATCTAGCGTTGGAATGAAAATGTCACTTTAAGCATAGCATTAACTACAGTGATTGCAGAGGTCACTTTCTTAAAATTAAAAAAAAGTTGTGGCTGAGTTGGTGAGTTGTGGTGTACTGGCGTATTTGTTGTATTTGCTTGCAGGAAACAAGATCAAGATAACATCTTGACAAACCCCAGGTTGATAAGAAAGCTTTTTGATTTGTCTATTGTAGACTTCTTTTTATACAGAGCTGTATAGTCTCTATGTGAAATATCTTCTTGAATACATTGCAAGTATAGATCTCTCCATCCCTTTCCATGAGAAAAAAAAAAGTGATTAAATACTCTGCAAAAATATGGAGATTGCTTTTTTTGTAGGTGGAGATGTGAAGTGTACATTGTCAGATTAATCAGTCAGCAGAAAGATCAAAATAATACTTGTCTCAGATGATAGGCCAGTGTCTCACATTACACCATCTGTGTGCTGCCCTATCTATAGCTTTTTTAAATTTCATCAAATGAGTCCTTTAAAAAAAAGGATTTAAAGTAAGGAGATTGTTTTGAGCAGGTGAGGATTTTTGTCTTCATTTTCAGAGTGATAAATCAACAAAAAATAAAGCAATTTGCTGCATTTAAATCAGACAATAAAATTGAGAATACAAATACTTGATCGTATGAAGAAAAAAAAAAGTAAAATCATAATTGTTTGTAATTTTGAATATTAAAAAATGCCTAAAAAGTAATGTTAATTCACAGGTGTACATGTAAACATCTAAAAGTGTTTGAATCAAACTGTTGTAGTCTCTGAGCTTACTGAAGCTACTTACTGCTTTCAGGAGCTGTGGAGCCAGAATCCAGTGCCCAAGAATCTGCTGTGGACAAGTCACCGGGGACTGAACAGGTATAGTTTTATTTCCTCTTCTCTGTCTGTACTGTACGTGTTTCACTGGCCAGCTCTTAAATCTTGCTTTCAGGAAGAATGCCTTTAAAATGAAATCTCTGAAAATTCATGGCATTTTGATCAGTACAACACTTTAGCAAAAGTGATTGCATTTTTTAAAAACCCAAACTGTTAGAGCATAAGTGTTACATCACCATTGTCTGTACTGCAGTCAGAATGTACATGATACCCCACTTCTGAAAATGGGTACACCTGAAACAAAAGTGTAATGGATTCCAAGATATATCATACTCAGCACTCATGCACAGTGAATTAACATAGTGGTTTAGTATACAAAAACTGCATACACACAGGGACTGGATGTAAAAAAGCATATGAATGGCTATTCCATTATCCTCAATATAAAAGAATAAATAATAAATAAATGGCGTACACAAAGGTAATTATAAAAAAGGGCTGCTGTACCCCTCCTCTCCATGCCCCCCCCCTTTCCCCCTTCTGCTTTTTTTTCCTTGGATAGCAATTTGTTCACACACTGTCACATGCTTTTTTTTGTTGTTGTAAATGTCAATGCTGATTATTTATACCCTGTAAAAAAATGTTTTAAAAACTTTTATGCCACAGCAAATTTTACTTTTGTCATTCTGTGGAGTTGTTAGGAGATAGTTCAAACTAAGAAGTGTCCCCATTCTGTGGTACATGTTTCCTCTTTTATATTAGTGTGCTTCTATCTTTCTTTCTTTCTTTTTTTTTGGTCTCACCCTTTCTCTTTTACTCACTCACTCACTCACTCACGGAGGATGGGATAGCCTAGTGGTCAGAACTTTGTGCATGCAATTTGATGACCCGGATTCAATTCCTGGTTCAGGGATTTTTCCTCTGGAGTTAACATCAGTGCTGACTCTACTCCCCCCCAAAATCCTTCGGATGAGACTATAAATTGAGGCCCCGTATGCGAATGCACACAGGACATCTTGCGCACATGTTAAATCCTGTTCCACTTTTTGTAAGAGTAGGCCATCGTGTACTAATGGGAACAGATAAGATCTACAAAATTACAGACACACGGGGACTGGATGTAAAATAAGCACACGAGTACTTATTCCATTATCATTGATATAAAAGAATAAATAAATAAATGATAAATAAACTCTCACTCATTCACTCACTCACTCACTCTCTCTCTCTCTCTCTCTCTCTCTCTCTCTCTCTCTCTCTCTCTCTCTCTCTCTCTCTCTCTCTCTCTCTCTCTCTCTCTCTCTCTCTCTCTCTCTCTCTGTTGTCTTGCTACTTGCTAGGATGAATTGTTGACAAAGTGTATCTAATGAAAGTTGCGTATAACTCTTTGTAAGCATACTAGAGCCCTTAGAATGTTTTTTTTTTATCTCCAGGAGGAGGAGGACATCACCAGGCTTCAAGGACACCACAGTGCATCAGGAGGACGCTACCTTCATCATCACCAAGGACATTTCATTGATGTGGACACTTGCAGTCACCAAGAATACCCCCAACACATCCTAGTGCAAAACCTCCATACCACAACTTACAAAGTGAATCGTGCAAAACCTCGGGAAAGACAGCAACATGAAGTAGGAGTGGTGTGTACTTGTGGAAAACCTCTAATACTTTGTGTAAAATGACGCCAAGTTTTGCAAGTGAATCAGTATAAATAGTATCGCCACCTTTTAGAAACTCTGTGCAAGAGATTTCCACTTTTCTATCTCACTCTTTGTTTCTGTCTCTCTCCTTACCTTTCTATCACCTCTCTTGCTTATTTTCGGCCTTCCCAGTCCACTCTCCTGCTTTTTTTCAAGCAAATCTTTCAAACAATACCCTGTTTTCAATATAATTTTTTTTTGCTGCCTCGTCTTCTGTGATGTCCCCGTCCTACTGTTCCCACGCCACTCATTTCAATCTCCCCTCCACAGCCATACGCAGATTCGTGGTGTCTCATCTTTGGGGTCAGGATATCAGGTAGTGATATTTAGACACTGGGATGGGCACATGATGTCTAATCTGCAATGATATTTGCCCATGTGACATTTTTATGTATATTTTTGTACTTTAACATGTTTGTACTTTAACATGTTTGCTAAACTTTGAATTTTTTAAAAAAATCTGGGAATGATAAATTAAGCGAAATGGCTGGCATCCTCAGCACAACCTGGTTTATTTGCCATAAGAAATTAAATTATTTAGGTCCTGTCATTTTTCAGATGGCCAGTGTTAAGATATTTGAAAGTATTAGGAGGTGATTGTTTTGAACCTAAAGTTGGAAGTTACTGGTACCACTGAAAGTGAATGAGGTGACAGCCCTGGTATGGCTTTCGTGGTCGATAGGGCTATAAACAATATGGTATGGTATGGTAGGTGAATCATAAATAACCTGCGGAAATCATTTACACAAAGCATGAGAGGTGTGCACAAAAACTGAACACTTCACACAAACAAACGATACATTGTCATCAGCATCACTCGTGAAAAATAACGGAGCTATCAACTGCATATTTATTTTTTCAAGTCTGCTTTGAGTGCGTGCCTCAACACACACTAGAGCAACAGCAGACCCAGACAAATGCGTTCAGATGTCAAACCACCTTACAATGCACAGGTCACTCTGCATGAGGGCAGTTTTTGCTCTGAACATTATTTAGGTACTAGTGACTGAAAGAACTGTTAAAAGAGAGAGGAAGTGGAGGGGAAAGAGGTTCTGCTGCTGTTTTGTTGTGGATTTTTTACCTGTGAAGAGAGGTGTGTAAAGCAAGGAGAGAAAAGATGGGTCCTCAGAACCCTACTGCAAATGGAGCTGAAAGAGAGAAAAGACAAGAAAAATGTATGGTAATGGAATGGAAAAGGGGCTGATGAGAGCTGACAGAGGAATACAGTCTTTTGTTTTTTAAGTTTGAGGTTATTTTATAACTGAAACAGAATGGCGGGTATCCCCATTTCACCCTGCTTGTGTTCGCCTTAACTCCTCCTGTCAGTTCTCTCCCTTCATTTTCAGTCATGGATCAATGTTTTTGTTTTTGATGAACAGGGTCAAAGATGATTTCAGAAAATGGTTTTGTTTTGTGGAGCTGATAATTTCAGTGATGATTTTTCTTTATCAAGCTTTTACTATTTTAAGAAAAAGAAATGATAGAATCACTTTATTTGTTAACAAGCTCTTGAGCTGAGAAGCTTCTCAATACTTGCAAGATACTCAGTAATGTTTTTTTTTAAAGGTGAAAATGTAGTCATTTTAACCCAAACTGGAGATGGTATGTAATTTGCAAAGGTTTTGAATTTAGTTTTGGAAGTGTTTTTTTTTTAAGAATTGTGTTATATATCATTTTTAGTTTAAAAAAATTTCTTTTCTTTAAAGGATAATGGAATAAGCACTTGTGTGCTTTTTACATCCAGTCCCTGTGTGTATGCAGTTTTGTAAATTTTTGTCTTCGATTCCCACCGACACAGTGGCCTACTCTTCCAAATAGTGGAACAGGTTTTAACATATGCACAAGATTTCTGCATGTGTTCACACACGAGACCACAGTTTATAGTTTCATCTGAAGTAAGGTGGTGTGCAAGGGATGTGTGTGAAAGGGGTATTTTGTGGAAGAGGGAAGAGTACATTTAATTTTTTAAGAGAGGTGTTCATTTTATAGGAGAGGTGTTCAAGGAGACGGGTGTTTAGGAAGAGGAGGCAGGGTGTGTTGGGTTAGTCGTCATCAGTTCCTTGACAAAGATGGTTGTTGGAGGGGCATGAGGGATTTCCCCACATTGGTCTGTCTTCAGCCTTGTGCAGCAACACAGCCATGTCCAGGCTGGTCCAGTCTTTGATGTTTGCCATCCAATTCTTCTTCTGTCACTGTGTCTCTCCTTCAGGGGTCCTTCGCACAGTAGTCTTGGCAAGAGAGCTACAACACAGGATTACGAAAAAACAATCATCAAATTAATGGCCTGACCCAGAGTAGAGAAGAATGACTACCACTATCTCAAAAGAGAACAGGTCATCATTTCTAAGACTCCGCACTGAGCACAAGAGGCTAAATCACTCCATATCTACAAAAATGAAACTTGTTTCTTCTCCCATGTGTGTTTGTAGTAAAGAAAACCAGACTGGCGAGCACATCCTTCAAAGATGCAAGCTATACAGCGACCTGAGGAAGATGGTGTGGCCCACAGAGATAACCCTGCAAACCAAACTGTACAGCCCACAAGAGGAGCTGGAAAGAACATGCCATCATTTTTTCCAGACACACCTGATGGTGTAAAACGAAGGAGGGAAGATTTCAACCAAACCAGCCAGTTTTCTTATCTCTACAACATCCAGAAGGGGTTGGTTCCTGTGGCCCAGCTTTCATCATCACTTTTTACCGCACTGGCTTATAGGTTCTGTGGTCTGGACAGGGGATTCATAGAAGCTTTTGGGGTTGTTGTTTTTTTCAAAGGATTGAATCTTAGTTCCCGTTTTTTGAAGTTAAGGTCCAGCGTTCACACTTAGCAGTATGGATCAGACGAGTGCTTAAAACAGTTGAAGTTTTCGGGAAACTGGTCGGCTTGCTTTTCTGAATCCTGGCCTGCTCTGCCATGGCCAAGGTTGCAAGGGCTTGTCTGATCTTCAGTTCAGCTAGAGAGGGGCCATCTTTGGTCAGTGTGGAGCCAAGATAATTGAATGAGTCTGTTTCTTCAAGTTGTTGGACCACTCACAATAATGCTGAATAAAACGTCATTGGTGCTGTCTACCTTGCTCTTCTTTGCACTGATCTCCTTACCATAAGTGTCAGCTCATTCTTTCTTGCATATACCATAAGAGTTAGCTCATTCTTTCTTGCATATAATACCCTAAGAGTTAGCTCATTCTTTCTTGCATATAATACCAATGGTGTTAGCTCATTCTTTCTTGCATATAATACCTTAAGTTTTAGCTCATTCTTTCTTGCGTATAATACCATAAGTGTTAGCTCATTCTTTCTTGCATATAATACCAATGGTGTTAGCTCATTCTTTCTTGCATATAATACCAATGGTGTTAGCTCATTCTTTCTTGCATGTAATGCCATGCATGCTAAGTCATTCTTCTTGCCTGCATAGGATACCACAAATCCTAGCTCATTCTTCTAGCTTGCATAGAAGTTATTGGAATTCAGTGTTAATGCTTCTAAGGAGATCAATGTCATCAGCAAACTGCAAATTGCAAATGGGTGTCAGCAAGACAGACAGTGGGGGAATGTTATCCTCTGAACCTTATCTAGTACTGTTAGGTTACTAGAAATACAGGAAAAAATGGGAGGGCTAGCGGAAAGAGCTTTTTTCCTCATGTTTAATCTGGATTTAACCATTTATTTTTATTTGGGTATAAATATTTCTCAAAATTGAACAAAAGTAGTTTTGTTTTGTTTTTAAATGACATGATGGGAAGAAAACCACTCTGCTGATAGCAGAACTGAAATTTGTCTTTTAAAAAAATCCAAATAGCAGCCTAGGCTGGTAGGATTGGTAAATTATGATTTAAATAATTCTCCATATCACTGTGTCTACAGCTACGTACCATTGTGTTTTCCTGCTGTTGTGTCCACATGCATTCAGACTGACCGACCAACCAACTGACAGACAACCCCTACCCCAATGCATGCTAACTGTTATTGCTAACACTAACTCTAACCTTGTTTCTTAATCCTGGCCCCTCATGTGGACACAAAGACAGGTAGATACCTTGGTACAAGCTGACAACAGTGGTCAAATTTTTTTTCCTTGGGGTTTCATGGAGGAGGGGGCAGCATTGTCAGAAAAGGATGCCAGGAATGGGAGGCTGCATGTTGTAGTCTGCTGGAATAAGGAAAGGGAGATTGGGGGGGGGGGGGGGGGGCGGGATGGCTCATGGATATATGACTACTTGAACACACTGTCATTTGTTCTTTTTGTCTGACAATTTCACTTGTAGAACCCAATTTCTGCGGCATTTATCATATTTTCATCATCTTTCTTCATAGTCCAGGCTTTACATATTTCTATATGAAGCAGCATAAAATTCTTACCTTCAGCTTTGCTGGTATGCCTGTCTTTCCATGTGTTGTTCAACTGGACCGTGTTTTGCTTGGCCATGCCTACTCTTGAGCTGATGGCCTTGCTGCAAGATCCTGAGTTGGTTTTGACAGAGGTTATATCTTTGAAGTTGTGCAGGTTTTCCAGCTTTGGTTTTATTTATTCCTGTGCTCTGCTGTGGCTGGTTAGCTGATCCTTCCAAGAGCACAACTTTGGTTTTTTTGGCATTCAGTTTCAGTCCTGCCTTGTTTCCTGCAGTAGCTACTTGAATTAGAATTCTTTTCATAGTTGTGATATCTCTGGATAAAAGGGCGATGTCATCAGTGCATTTCATGTTGGTGAAATTCGTTTCTCCCATTTTAAATCCCATACATTACGGGCAGTCAGAAGTCCTCAATGTCCCCACAAGCACAGATACAGACAGCCACCCTATCCTCTGAGAAGAAGTGGAAACAGCAGTCAAATTGCTGCAAGAGGGGAAGTCAGCAGGGGCTGACAACATTCCAGCTGAGTCGGTTCAAGCTAGAGGGGAAACCATAATCGACACTCTACTTAAAATCTGCAACAAGATCTGGCAGACAGGAAAATGCCCAACACCATGGACACAGTCACTCATCATCACCCTCCCCAAGAAAGGAAATCTTCAGCAGTGCCAGAATTACCACACAGTCAGCCTCATATGCCTCCCAAGCAAGGTCATACTGAAGATAACACTGAACAGATGGAAGCCACAAGAAGAGATCATCATTGCTTTTTTTTTTTTTTTTTAAATCCTTTTATATTGAGGATAATGGAATAAGCACTCATATGGGTTTTTTTTTACATCCAGTCCCTGTGTGTTTGCAGTTTTGTAGATCTTGTCATCTGTTCCTACCGGCACACAATGGCCTACTCTTACAAAAAGCGGAACAGGATTTAAAGTGTGCACAAGATGTTCTGCGTGCGTTCGCACACGAGGCCTTGTTTATAGTCACATCTGAAGAACTTACCTGACTCATTGCTGAGGAACAAGCAGGTTTCAGAGCAGGTGTAGCACAACTGAACAGATATTCAACCTCAGAATACTCCGTGAGCGGTATCTTCAACACCAACAAGACCTCTACCACGTTTTTTTGATAATAAGAAGGCATTTGACAGGGTGTGGTATGCAGCTTTGTGGGCAACCATGAATTTGTACAGCATCAATGTAGACCTGATCAGAGTCATCAGGGAGCTGTACAACAAGGCCACCAGTGCAGTGTACTGCAGCAGCAACATTGAAGAGTGGTTTTGAGCAACAGTTGGAGTAAGGCAGGGCTGTGTACTCTCACCCACTCTTTTCAACAGATTCAAGGCTGATGCACTGGAACGCCATGAAGGATCAGTCAGCATTGGTAGCAGAACGATTACAAACCTCCGCTTTGCAGATGACTTTGACAGACCAGCGGGATTGAGCAAGAGCTTGCCAGCCTAACAGAACTCATGAACAAGACCTCTAAAACATGGCATGGAAATCAGTGCAGAGAAGACCAAACTCATGACCAATAACTTCTAGGGTATCAGCACTGATATCAGTGTCAATGACCAGAAGCTGGAAACGGTTCAAAGCTTCAAGTGCTTGGGAGCTGTTGTATCAGACAAGGGGTCCAAGCCAGAAGTAGTATGCAGGATTGCACAGACAATAACAGCACTGTCAAAACTGAACACTATCTGGAAAGATAAAAATATTTCACTCAACTCCAAGATCAGACTAATGCGCTCCCTTGTCATATCCATATTCCTGTATGCCTGTGAATCGTGGACCCTGACTGCTGATTTGGAGAGAAGAGTACAGGCGGTAGAGATGAGATGCTTCAGGAGACTCCTTGGCATCTCCTACAGAGACCATATAAGCAACAAAGAAGTGCACAACAGAATCCAGCAAACCATTGGTCCCTATGAAAATCTATCAATTGTACAGAAGCATAAACTTGTATGGGCATGTCACAAGATCAAATGGACTTGCAAAAACAATACCGCAAGGCACTGTCCAAGGAGGAAGAAAAAGAGGCAGACCAAAGAAGAGATGGGAGGACAACAGCAGCGAATGGACAAGCCTAGAATTCAACAAAATTTTGAGAAAGGCAGAACAGAGAGAGGAATGGAGAAAACTGGTTGTCAAGTCTTCAGGGGTGCCCCCACAGTCGCCAGACTAAGGGATAGATAGATAAATAGACAGACAGACACAGACAGACAGACATTCTGTGTCTGCATATCTCATCATATGCTCTGTATATATTGAAAATGTGGGGAGAGAGAATAAAACCTTGCTGCGCTCCCTTTCTAAGTGAGATTCAGTGTCTGGAGAAGGCTACTGGTGTTGGTAGAGAGATGCTAAGAGAGAGATCCGATGTTGGAAAAAGCCCATTGTTGCTGGTGTTGGTAGAGAGATGCTAAGAGTGAGATCCTATGTCTGGAAAAGCCCATTGTTGCTGGTGTTGGTAGAGAGATGCTAAGAGTGAGATCCTATGTCTGGAAAAGCCCATTGTTGCTGGTGTTGGTAGAGAGATGCTAGGAGTGAGATCCTATGTCTGGAAAAGCCCATTGTTGCTGGTGTTGGTAGAGAGATGCTAGGAGTGAGATCCTATGTCTGGAAAAGCCCATTGTTGCTGGTGTTGGTAGAGAGATGCTAAGAGAAGTGTCTGAAAAAGCCCATATCTGACAGGCCTGTGAACAAGTGGTTGTTTATGAAACTGTCCAATGCCTTGCTGTAATCTGTAACAATTGTAGGCTTTCTGTTCAGCATTCCTGATTTTCTCTCTAAGCATTTGTAATACAAACAATGTGTCTGTTGTTCTGCTGTTTGTTCTTTAACCTTCCTGAAAGTCTGAGAACTCTCCTTCCATTTTGATTTTAATTCTGTTTAATGAGGGTCAGAATTTTACCAGCATGACTTATAAGGGGCAATGTAGGAATAGAGAAAGAGGGAGGAGAGAGAGAGAGAGAGAGAGAGAGAGAGAGAGAGAGAATGTGTGAGTTAGTCTTTCCACTTTAAGTGATACCAGATGACCCTAAAATAGAAGTCTGATTAAAGAGATAGATCTACTGTGTGTGTGTGTGTGTGTGTGCGTGCGTGCGTGTGTGTTTGTGTGTGTGTGTGTGTGCATGCATATGTGTGTGTGTGTGCGTGCGTGCATGTGTGGACAAACAAGGGCAAAGGAATGATCTATCCCACAGGCAAACCCATGCAGTGGAATATCTTTATGGCATATTGTCAACAATACATGCTGCTGTACAACAAGCATAACAGTAGCATTCTTGCTGG
>CM060331.1:52932526-52945026 GCA_030674155.1 Stramonita haemastoma
TCATCATCATCATCATCAATGTAACCACCTCCATCATCATCACTAGACTATGAAAAACTTGAGGTTCTTCCATTAAAAGATATGTTCACCATAGATAAAGGAATAGATATGCATAAAATTGTGACAGGACTTGCTCCACAAACCCTCCAATCTAAATTCCATATGTCTTCCCGATACTCCAACAAAATTCAACTACCAAAACCTAAAATTGACCTGTTTAAATCAAGCCTTGCATACTCAGGTGGCTTACTCTAGAACATGCTTCCGACACATGTGAAAACATCCCAGAGTAAAGAAACTTTCAAAAAAGCCATTTATACCCACCTCAAAAATACTTATTAATATACTTACACAACAGAACCCCTACTGCATGTTTTGAATAGTATGTTTATGAACTGAGCACTTGTATGTTATTTACACAACAGAACCCCCACTACATGTTTTGAATAGTATGTTTATGAACTGAGCACTTGTATGTTATTTACACAACAGAACCCCCACTACATGTTTTGAATAGTATGTTTATGAACTGAGCACTTGTATGTTATTTACACAACAGAACCCCCACTACATGTTTTGAATAGTATGTTTATGAACCGAGCACTTGTATGTTATTTACACAACAGAACCCCTACTACATGTTTTGAATAGTATGTTTATGAACTGAGCACTTGTATGTTATTTGAAATCCATGTTATTGGCAATGAACTGAACTTTAAAAAAAAAAATTATAGTAAAACTGTCTTAGTTGCTGTGTTAGGATTTGTATTTTATGTGTATTATTATTTGAAAATATTATCTTGATTTTTCATCATGTATTACACTATCTGAAAGTGCATTAGATTATGTCTAATTACTAGACAATCTTTTATATAAATGTTTCCTTACATACTATATCTTGACGTGTTTTGCCTGCTTGTAGTTACATTGGGGTTTTTTTTGTCTTTTTGTTTGGGTATTTCTCTTAGTAATGGCTCTCCTTACTATTCCCTTGGAATGTATCGATTTTCATAATATGAATGTTCTGGTTTAAAGATTTGTGATGCCTTGGGTACCATCATCCTAAATGATTGCAGTCTTCTTCTTTAATAGTATATATGATATGTTTAATGCATTGAGCTCAATTTTAACCTGGCTGGTATAACTTTAAATGCTGTTCCGTTGCTATTTGATATTTTTATATACACAGTTTTGTTTTGTTTTTTGGGTTTTTTTGTTTTGTTGTTTGCTTCTCGTTTTTTTTCTCATTGTTAGGCTGTTGGACACATTACGAGCCTATAGATTTCATTGATGATAATTATTGTTTAAAGAAGTGTTTTTATGGATGTTTTCAAATACTTTGTTGACTTGGTTTTTATGATGGTGTAATTTGAAGATGCTCCTCTCCTCTCTCCTCTCTCTCTCTCTCTCTCTCTCTCTCTCTCTCTCTCTCTCTCTCTCTCTCTCTCTCTCTTTTCCTTTCCTTTCCACCTTCCACTCTCACATATGCTATCCTAGACTTATCACTGTATAGGTGTTTGGTTGCTATGTTGAATTGAAATTGAATTTTACTGTTTAAATATAGAGATATGATTTTTATGTAGTTTTTTGTGTATAAGGGGTTTTATGTTTGGATTTTTATGTGTGTGTGGGTTTTTTCTTATGCCTTCTTTGCTTGTTTTCCCCCTCACACACACGCGCACCACACACACACACACACACACACACACACACACACACACACACACACACACACACAGGTACACACACACACACACACACACACACACACAACACACACACACACACACACACACACGCACACGCACACACACACACATGGAATGTATTATTTTTCATATGATTGTTTTGGCTTATAGATTTGTAATGCCTTATGTACCATCGTCCTGAATAATTGCATTTTGTCCTTCTTCATTAATTTTTTTTTTCTTTTAATGTACTGAGTTTGATTTAAAACTGGTTTGTATAACCTTAAATGTTTTTTCACTCCTATTTAATATTTCTTTTATACAATTTAGCTCTTTTGTTTGTTTTGCTTTGGGATTTTTCTTTTCATTGTTAGGCTTGGCCACATTGTGAGCTTATAGGTTTCATTGATGATAATTATTGTTTACAGAAGTGTTTTGTGGGTGTTTTGAAATACTTTGTTGACTGGTTTGTTTTGATGACGATGTAATTTGAAGATGCCTTTTTTTTTTTTTTTTCTCTTCCATCTTTCACTTCCACATAATTATGCTATCCTAGTCTTATCATTGGATAGGAATGTTTCGGTTCTTATTGAAATTGGAATTGAAATTGCATTTTACTGTCTAAATAGAGAGATACAAATTTTATGTAGGTTTTTTTGTGTTTAAGGGTTTTTATGTTTGGTTTTTAATGCGTGTGCGTGACTTTTTCCTTTTATACCTTGTTTGCTTGTTTTTCCCCCTCACACACGCACGCACACACACACACACACATGCACGCACGCACACACACACACACACACACACACGCACACACACACACACATGCATGCACACATGCGGTCTACTCCTACCTTCATGGTTTATGGTGAGATCGGAAAAGTCTCTGTTACTGTTAACAATTGAAGCATGGATGTTATGCTTTTGGTACAGATTATGTACAGGACAAAATGCATGTAAGTTTTCCTGTTTAGTATATAGATTATTACATAAAATGTATGTCACACAAAGGTTTTCTTCACATTATCTGAACAGCATCAAAAAGACATTAGATGGGCTAGGGTTGAGTGGGATCTGGTTGAATCAACAAAATAGTGAATGCAGTTACTATTGGTTTAAAACCAAAGTCAAGCAATGCATATGTGACGCATTTATTCATAAGTGGTACACAGTAGTAAATACAGAAGACATTTATATAAATTATAGAATGTTTAAAACGGAATTTTGTGTTGAAAAGTATTTACTCTTATTGCCATCCAGTGATTCTGTTCAATTTGCCCAGTTTCGCACAATTAATAACAATTTGCCTATCAATATCCTACGTTTTGAGGGAATTCAAAGCAATGAAAGATACTGTACAAAATGCAATAGTGGTGACATTGGTGACGAATTTTGTTACACTTTTATTTGTCCAGTGTTTAATGAAGCTCTTAAAAGATGCTAACCAAAATATTACGCTAAACGACCAAACACTTTGAAGTATGAACATTTCTTTTCTTCACTAAATAAAAAGTCTCTGCTCAATGTTGTTAAAAGGATGAGTATTATCAGAAATAACATGTAAACTTTGTGAGTTTGATATGTGTAAACAGACATTTTTTTGTTTTTTTCTATGGTAATTGTTCAAATATTCAGTGACATAGTGCATGTATGTTGTTCAGTTATGATTTTGTTTATTGCTGTTTTGTAAAATCCTCCATATCCCTAAAGGGATGACAGGAAGTAAAGAATTTGAAATTTGAAAAAAAATTGGGGGGGTAATGGAATAAACACTTTTGTGCTTTTTTTAATTTTTTATCTAGGCCCGGTTGTATATGCCTTTTTCCAAGTTTTGTCCTCCTTTCCCCCCTGCACACAATGACCTACTCTTCCAAAAAGCGGAACAGGTTTTAACTAGTGAACAAGACATTTTGTGTGCGATTTCGCACATGGAGTCTCAGTCTCTCTCTCATCATGATCCTTTTAAGTAAGCTGAATGACTGTCCGTCATGATTATGACATGGTTATGAACGTGATTTTTATTACCATAATCATAAGATTGATTGATGTATTAGAGTGTATATGTCCCAAGATAAGTGCCTTACAGCGGATAGATTCCTCTTGTGTTCTGTTACATGATTTTATTTAAAATTCAAGGCATGTATTTCCCTTAGAATGAAGTTTATTGATGACATGGGCACAAACCGGTGAATGTGTGTGCGTGCGTGTGTGTGTATTAGTCTTTTAAAAATTCTCCCCTAATGTTCTGATTTATATGATAGATGGTGGTGGATTGATGTTTTCAGTTGTTTACCTCTTTATATTCTCTTGTTTGCTCTTTGATTATTAGCGCTTTTTTATAATCAAAATCATAATTTTATTCTTATTTTCATTCTCTGAATGATTGCAGTTTTTATTACCTTATTATTGTCTTGTCCTTTTTTTATCTGTTGTTTGCAACTGGGTATGGTCTCTTGTTCTTGGTACTCGGATCATTATTACTGTGGTTGTATAGTTAGAGGAGGTTTTTTTTAATCTTGATCTTATTCCTGATAGGGGAGGGGACTGGATGTAAAAAGCACATGAGTGCTTACTCGTTACCCTCGAAATAAAAGAATTTGCCTTGCCTCAGTCTCTTGTTTTTGTTCTTGTTGTTCTTCTTATGAGTGAGTCTCGGTTTATAGCATCATCAATTAATTAATGCAAACATGCATTTATGCATGAGAAGGAGAGTATCTGTGTGTTTGGCGAGCGTGTGAATGCACATGAGAGTATGCATAGTCGTCTTTCAACCTGTGCATTTACTTGTATCAAAGCTGAATTCTTTCTTGTTGTCTTGTTGTTGTTGTTGTTGTTGTTGTTGTTGTTGTTGTTGTTGTTGTTGTTCTTCTTCTTCTTCTTCTTCTTCTTCTTCTTCTTCTCTTCTTCTTCTTCTTCTTCTTCTTCTTCTTCTTCTTCTTCTTCTTCTTCTTCTTCTTCTTTCATCAAACGAACAGACAGCAACTTTTGTTGTGTCATACAAGCAAAAATGCGCTGTGCTGCCCTTAAGCGCCTGTCAAATCAGGCCCAGCACATCCAACTTCGGCGTGGTAGAGAAATGCTATCTTTTAAAAGAAAGAGGAATTTTAGAAGGTAGGAGAATGGACGGATAAGGCAGAAAATAGACAAGAAGGATGTGACAGGAAGAAAAAGAACGAGATAGGAACAAAGAGAGGGACAGAAAAGAGGAAATTCCTAGCACAGAATTTCCAGAAAGCTGGGATGGTATTTATGGTTTCTGGCATCCTCAAAGGGGGAGTACTGTTTTATATTTTCTTGTCTAGTATTGCGTTGTGGTGTAAGGGTGTTCTATTGCATTGTGTTAGATTGGATTGTATCATATTGTATTGTCTTGAATCCGATCGGATTGTGTTGTTTTGCGTTGTTTAGTATTGTGTTATACTGTGTTGCATTGTGTTGTGTTGTATTGTATTGTAAAACATTGTATTATATCACATTGTATTGTATTGTATTGTCTTCTATCATATCGAATCATATAGAATTGTTTTGTTGTATTGTGTTGTATCATATTATTTTGTATTAAATTATATTGTAATGTGTTGTGTTTCTACTGTGTTGTATGGTATTTTATTGTGTTGTATTGCATTGTATTGTATCGCATTGAATTGTGTTCCATTGTATTGGTTTGTGTTGCATTATATTATATTGTGATGCATTGCATTGCATTGTATAGTGTTACATTATATTGTACTGTATCGTTTTGTATACTATTTTCACTCATAGTAGATTCATTTTTTTTACGTGAAAATCGTACTGCATCCCCACTGGAGTGAGCGAATTGCTACAAGACCATGCACCCCCTCCCCCCCCCCCCCCCTCACTTGCTAGCCTCACCCCTACCCACCCCCTCCCTCTCTCCTTTTTCCCCAGTCTGGTGTGTATTTGTTTCCCAACGCAAATGACTTTCTCCTACAGAATTTGTTGTCAGGGACAATTCTCTGTAGTCATGGGGTCTTTTACGTGTGGCAAGCGCATGCTGCGATCTGGATTTTTGCTTGTTTCCCGTCTACTCTGAAAGACTAGCACTCGCACCACTACTACAGGTCTAGTGAATGGGGGTGGTGGTGGTTAGGAGTGATATCTCGTTTTCTAGATAGGTGCGTAACCTCTAGACCACCGATCCAATATATTGTTTGGCATTTATGTGTGTGCATGCCATTGCACAAGTGTGTGTGAGCTGGTGTATGAACCCATGTGCATGTGAATGAGTGAAAACATGACCCTATGTGCGTTATGTGTGTTGTGTTGTGTTGTGTTGTATTTTATACCACTTTTAAGTCGTGGCAGATTTCTCTGCATAAAATTCGAACTGCTCTCCCCAGGGAGAGCCTGTCACCACAAGAGCAGCCCCACCTTATTTTTTTCTTTTTCCTGTCTGCAACTTTATTTTTTTCCCTATCGGAGTGGCTTTTTTCTACAGAATTTTGGCAGACAACTTCCTTGTTGCTGCAGGTTCTTGTATGTGCGCTAAATAATTATGTGTAATGCACGTCTTATCCAGAAGACGAGTACCTATACCACCACTCACGGTCTAGTAGATGGGGGGAAAAGTTTCTGGCCCTAACAGGGGTCAAACCACCACACACTCTGAACCCGAACTTTTCGCTTTCTAGGCAGGAGCGTTACCTCTAAACCACCATCTATGTGTTGTGGTGTGGTGTGGTGTGGTTTGGTGTGGTGTGGCGTGGTATGGTGTGGTGTGGTGTGTGTGCATGCGTACGTGTGTGCATGGTGTGGTGTGTTTGTGTGTTGTGTTGGGGTGTGTGTCAAAGTCAAAGTCAAACTTTTATTTTCAGATGGTTCATTGAATAAGCAGTGCAATTGCTTTGTTTCATCAAGCCATCCATCTGAGAAAAAATATATACATGTATAATTATATGCAGATTTGAAAAATAAAATCTAAAGAAAATAAGTGATACAAATGAAAAACAAACGAACAAAACAAAATTCTTAGAAAATAACACACCAAAGGAGGAAACTACACACACGCGCACGCACGCACGCACCCACACACAGAGGAAACTAATGTACATTTTCCTTTAAAAATTGTTTCACACACACACACACACACACACACACACACACCACACACACACACACACACACACACAACACACACACCTATACCCATTCCCTTCTCCAATACAAGTACGGCGCATACAAAAGAAAAACAAGACACAACCCAAGCAGAAAGTGGATTCGAAGCAAGGGTAAAACAATAAGTATCCATTTCCTCCCCTTTTCTCAGTCCACTCCCAAGCACATGTGCTTTTTTATTTAAAACAAAAACACATCAGTTCTTCCATCAAATGAGTGCATTCAGGCATACAAAATCTTCACTAACTCGAACATAGCAACATCAATTAAGTATTCTTAAAAAAAAAAAAAAAAAAAAAAAAAGTAAAAGGTTGGTAAAGGTGTTCCATAACCTGTGTGGTCGTAGGGGAGCGAGGCGTCAGAGACCTCGGCTTCTCTAGGGGCCAGCATGTTGAGGGCGTCGCCCATCTCCTCTCCCTTGCTGCTTTACCTTCCCTGACCCTAAAGAGGGCAGGTACCCATTTACAGCTGGGGAACTGTACTGAAGCCAAGGCGCTCAGACGGTCACCCATCCAATTGGTAACCACGCTTGGGGCTGCTTAACTGGCTGGAGGAAAGCGAGCGCTCTGACTACTGAGCTATCCCGTCCCCCTCCAAAAAGTAATCTAATACCCCCAACAAACCCCACAACATAAAAGAAAAATGGAGTGAACATTATTTCATATAACTAAATAACACATAATACTCTCTCTCTCTCTCTCTCTCTCTCTCTCTCTCTCTCTCTCTCTCTCTCTCTCTCTCTCTCTCTCTCTCTCTCTCTCTCTCTCTCTCTCTCTCTCTCTCTATTATATATATATATATATATATTATATTAAAAAAAAACATCAACAAAACAAAACAAAAAAGACCAAACAACCAAAGGCAAAAAGAAACCAACCAGATAAATATCAGACAAAAACAATAAAATGTATAAACCCGAAAACCAAACCACACACACAACAATACACAAACGCACACACACACACACACACACACACACACCAATCAATGATATCAAGGTCTAATATCTTATCAACTCGTCAACAGATCGGCACTTCTTAAAAGTAACACTAAGATATGTATATATTATATGACGTTATAAATTGTGGTCTTACAATTATTTATAATAATAATAACATCAGTGCTACATTCATCTCTCTGTCCCTCGCACACATGCTAATGTAACATATTGAATTCAGTTGTAACACTAGGCCACAATACAAGCATGTTGAAGTGAAACAATAAAGGGTGATGCATAAATCAGATGCAAATGTACAAGTTTACAAATCGTGTTCTAAACACTTATTCATGAAATACTTTTTTACATATGCTTTCAAATGATCTTTGTTTTTGATAGATTTCAATTTTTTTTTTTTGGGGGGGGGGAGCTTATTCCATAGGTCACTATCTGAAAACAAGAGGCTTGATTTATATAGATTATTTCTGGGTCTTGAAAATGTTAGCAAATGGTTGTGTCTGCGTTGGTTAATTTTGAAAGTATTGGTAATCTTGGGAGGTGCAGTTTGGTTAACAACTTTTTTGCATAAACACAGCTTTATTGAAGAAAAGTCTGTATTGAAAAGTCAGGACATTTTATTTCCTTATAATCCTCAATTGTCATAGAACTGCATTTAACAGGACAAGTTTTACTACTCTTTTATATGGACGATTAATGAATTTCAAGTTCGTTTCACTGCAGGTATCCCATATAGTTGACGCATAGTCAATAATAGGTAGAACAGGGGGGGGGGGGGGGGGGGGGGGGGAACAACAACAACAAAAAGAGTTTTCGAGAATAATGATTCAGAAAGTGTTTTATTTTGGATAATTAACGTAATCGGTGAGCAATGGGCTTTCCTAGTGACACAATGGGATCAGTCCAAGTCATATTTTTGTCAATGGTTACACCTAAAATTTTATGAGAGTTAACTTCTTCAGCTATTCTGTTATCAAGTAACAGAGGCTGGAACTTATCTTTCATTTTTTGTCATTCAAACAACAGGACTACAGAGGCTGGTGTTACCTGAAGGCTCATACAAACTACATTCCAAACAAATCCCAAACGAAAACAAACAAAAAAAAGTCTTCCTATGACACAACCACCCAAACTATCCCTGTACCCGCACACACAGCTAGCATCTGGTCACACACCAGAAAAAAAAACCCACCAACAATAAATCCAACATCCATAACAGCAATAACTCCCCCCCCCCCCCCCCCCCCCCCCCCCCCCCCCCCCCCCCCGTCCCACCCCCCCCCCCCCCAAGAGAAGCCCTTGTCAATCCTCTTTCCAGAGAGGCACACAGCACTAGTGGTCAGAACATTGCGCTGGCAATTCGACGACCCAGGTTCATTCCCGTTCCAGGGGATTTTTTGCCCTGGAGTTAACATCAGCGCTGACTCCACTATCCCCTTAAGTTCTTTGCTTTGGATGAGACTATAAACCGAGGCCTCGTGTGCGAACGCACACAGAACATCTTGCACACACGTGAAATCCTGTTCCGCTTTTCGCAAGAGTAGGCCATCATGTGCCGGTGGGAAGAGATGACAATATTTACAAAA
The DNA here is from genome assembly GCA_030674155.1 of Stramonita haemastoma. NCBI lineage: Eukaryota > Metazoa > Mollusca > Gastropoda > Neogastropoda > Muricidae > Stramonita > Stramonita haemastoma. Next base: position 52,941,889 of record CM060331.1, read on the forward strand.
CTGCATACACACGGGGACTGGATGTAAAAACAAAAACAAAAAAACTCACGAGTGCTTATTCCATTATCCTCGATAAAAAAAAAATATATATATAGAATATACAAAATTACTGAACCTCACTGAAACACTACAAAAACAACAGCTGTCAATTCTTCCTTCTGTCTCCAGGAGCTTGTAAATAGTTAACAGACTTTTCAAAGTGATGAAAGAGTCTATACCTGGTTACCTTCACTTGCTTTCCTGTATTATTATTGTCTGGCTTTAATACTTTTTCTCTCGTTGATTTACACACGTGAAATCCTGTTCCGCTTTTCGTAAGAGTAGGCCATTGTGTGCCGGTGGGAACAGATGACAAGATTTATCGAACTGCATACACACGAGACTGGATGGAAAAAAAAGCACACGAGTGCTTATTCCATTATCCTTGATATAAAAGAATAGGCTAAATAAAGAAAATAAAGAAAACACCGACAGATGTGTCTGAGAAAAACAATGACATGTCCTCGACTTCAAAAGTAAGTCTTCATGACTGATCTATAGGCAGTAGGACTGGAATGAATAATTCTCCAGGGGTGGGAGGGGGGGGGGGGGGGGACAGAAAAAGGGGGAGTGATGTTTGTTGTTTGACACTGCAGGGAAAACATAATCAGCTCTAAATTGGAAAGCAAATGACGCAACAAATCTACTCCCTTCCCCCTTCCCACCCTTTAAACGACGTCAGCAATTTTGTGACTATATAATATGAAGCAAAATGTGCTGGCCAGATTTCTTGGTCTGTCTTGAGCTTCTTCCTTCCAAATCTGATTGTGATTCAGCATCTTGTCATTGGTGAGTGCACACTGCCAGAACTATACAGAGACCATTCTGTAGTGTGTGACTGTGTGTGTGTGTGTGGTCAAGTCAAGTCAAGTCAAGTCAAAATTTTATTTCCAGATGGTACATTGAGTAAGCAATAATTGTGTGTGTGTGTGTGTGTGTGTGTGTGTGTGTGTGTGTGTGTGTGTGTGTGTGTGTGTGTGTGTTTATTTTTATTTATTTATTCTTTTATATCGAGGATAACGGAATAAGCACATGTGTACTTTTTTTTTTTTTTTACATCTAGTCCCCGAGTGTATGCAGTTTTGTAAATCTTGTCATCTGTTTCCACCGGCACACAATGGCCTACACTTAAGAAAAGTGAAACAGGATTTAACATGTGCGCAAGATGTTTTGCATGCGTTCGAACACGGAGACTTGGTTTAAAGTCTCATCCAAGGACTTTTGGGGAGAGTGGAGTCAGCACGGATGTTAACTCCAGGGGAAAAAATCCCCTCGAACGGGAATCGAACCCAGGTCGTCAAATCGTGAGCACAATGTTCTGACCACTAGGCTATCCCGTTCCCCAATAAGTGACATTGTGTGTGTGTGTGTGTGTGTGTGTGTGTGTGTGTGTGTGTGTGTGTGTGTGTGTGTGTGTGTGTGAGAGAGTGATTTTTAAAGGCACCGTTAGTAGGCCTATATTACATTGCAGTTGTATTACATTATTGGCGTGTTACATGGTACATGTCTGAGGACACATCACTATCTGTACTAAGGGCATTCCTCAGATCATTCAGATACCTGGGGACAGTATAGCTCAGTGGTCAGAGCCACTTGCTTCCCCCAAGCTAAGGTTAAGCAGTATTGGCATGGTTACCAAGTGGACAAGTGGCCCTTTGCGCGCCTTGGCTTCAGTACAGTCCCCCAGTTCACCCAGCTGTAAATGGGTAGGCCTACCTGCCCTCTTTAGGGTCAGGGAAGGTAAAGCAGTGAGGGAGAGGAGATGGACGCCGCCCTCAATATGCTGGCCCCTGGAGAAGTTGAGGTCTTTGACACCTCGCTCCCCAACGACTGCACAGGTTATAAAAAACACCTTTACCTTTACAAAGACTCCAGTGTAAGAGTCTGAGGTCTGACTTGCTCTGTTTTCTTGAAACTTCGCTTCAACAAGTTGTGGACAATGTCAAAGTAGCGTTCGATATGGCTAAAGGTTTAGTGATTAGTCCAATGAGGCATTTATTGTAGTGATGGTATTGCTGTCCTGTCTTGAATTTTGGTCTTCGCCCCTAAATGTTTTGCCTACAGTTTCTGTTTTAAGGTTATGATGATATCTTCAGACACAAGCATGCACTTGCACAATTGTGTTAACAGGAACACATACACACGCGCACGCGCGCGCGCGCATACACACACACATACACACATGTGCGCGCGCGCGCACGCATACACACGCACACTCACACACACATACACACATGTGCCCGCGCACACACATACACACTCACACACACATACATGTTAGTACACACACACACACACACACACACACACACACACACACACACACACACACACACACACACACACACACACACACAATTTTAGTACACACACATCGTTGCTTCAATTATGTTGCAAGATTTTTTTAAGAACAAGAAATCAATGTAAAAATAGGCTACAGTTACCCTCAGAATCTTTATTAGGCCCATTACCAGAACAAACGCAACAAAATAACAGCAGCAACAATAAAACAACAACAATAATCCAATAAAAAAAAAAGAGTTGTTGCAAAGGAAACAAAGCATTCAACAAAAATGCATCAATCAAAATACATGGTGATGTCTTAGGGGGAGGGAAGCCCTAATAATTTTACATAAAACGGGAGCAAAGCAGACATGGGTTACACTCCAGTATTAGCTTGCGGGTCGTGTAGTATGTTCTATGGAGTAGGGGTGGGGGAAAAAAGTTGATTTTTCACAGATTTTTTTTTTTTAGTATGAAAAAATGCACTGTGCACTTCTTTTTTGGGAATTGAGGATATTGAGCAATACCAAGTAGTCACACGGAATTTGGAAATAATCATCAGATGAGGACTGCTTGTGTTTCTACAGCGTAGACCCCCTGCAAGCATATTGGGGTTAGCAAGCTAGCAGACAGCAAGGGACTAGGGGGTACAGTGTTAGCTGAAAAGTAAAAAAGAAACTTTTTTTAAAAGTTCAAACCTACCAAATTAATTTTGTGCAAAATCACATGAGCTTTGAGTCAGGGGCTAGTCTTTCTGAAAAACTTAAAGTCTGTCCCGAGCCTAAGGCTCATCAGGCCGGTGCTTATCCCGGTTTC
>CM060331.1:52947526-52960026 GCA_030674155.1 Stramonita haemastoma
CACATGTTAAACACCTCATCAGTCTTCGTAAAGTGGTGGCAAGCTACAGCCAGTGGCATTTGTATATGCTTGTATTATGTATACACCACTTTCAGCCACAGCTGATTTCTCTGCATGAAATTCGGGCTGCCCTTCCCAGGGAGAGCGCAAGGCATCGCCACAAGAGCAGCGCCACCCATTTCTTCTTTTTTGTTTGCTACTGTATCTGTTTTCCTATCAGAGTGACTTTTTCTCTACAGACCTTTTGCGAGGGACAACTTTCTTGTTGTCGTGGGTGCTTTTACGTGCGCTAAACGGGTGTTGCAGAAACATGGGACCTCGGTTTGTCCTCTCGCTCGAAAGGCTAGCAGCCAGACCATCACTCGAGGGGAAGAAGAGGGGGGAAAGTTTCAAGCATGGACAGGGATCGAACCCGAACTTTTCGCTTTCTAGGCAGGTGTGTTACCGTAGACCACTGATCCACCACCTGGCGACACGAATATACCTAGCATGGATCCTGTGGCCTTTCCGCGGGATGGGCTCCGCTGGGTTCATCTTTCTCAAAACATGCATGCTGTGTGAAAAAATGGTTAAAGTGGGGCAACCACCCCTCAGGTGCATTTTATAGATTGAAAAAAAAAGTGTGTAAGTTTGGAACATTTAGTTTGGGCGGCCATGTTGGATTGTTTCCATGACAACAGTGTAAAAAAATGTAGTAATTCAGGGTTTGTTTTTTTAAAGGCTTTATAAGTGATTCCCTTTCAATATATGATACGACTTCTAACATGAGCTTGTAGGTAAATACAATTATCAGTTTTGACCACCATGTCCCACCTTAATTAAGGAGGAATGCTGTCTATCATCTGAAACATATGGACAATCTTGAACAGTTAGCACCTCACACAATGTATTGGGGTTGTTTTGTATTGTACATAATGGGTCAAGGGTTCTTTTTGTCGTCTGCATTCTGCCAATTGTTTATTCGAATCCCAACGGTGCCTTTTGGTTTTTTTGAGGGGATTGTTGTGATCTCCAAATCACCATGGATGCAGACCTGCCGCTGTCTTTCACTTCTTTTCTTCTATAGGGTCAGGGAAGGTAAAGCAGCGAGGGAAAGGTGATGGGTGACGTCCTCAACATGCTGGCCCCTAGAGAAGCTGAGGTCTCTGATGCCTGGCTCCCCTACGACCACGCAGGTCATGGGACACCTTTACCTTTTTTTTATATACCTATAGACACAGCAGGAACTAAAGAAGATCTATGCGTGTTAAAGATCTTGTAATCGTTGTCAGCATCTGCACACTGCGGGATGCACATCATCATCAGCAGCAGCAGCAGTCCCTTGACCAAAATGGTCATCGGGGGGAGAGGGATACGGGACGAGGTGGCCGACACTTGACTCCAGGCTGGTCTGTCTGTCGTCAGCTTTTTGCAGCAACAGCGCCATGTCCAGGCTGGTCTAGTCTTTGATGTTCTGCATTCTCCAGTTCTTCATTTGTCTGCCCCTGCTGGCTCCTTCTCTGTGGGACAGTCTGGACAAGAAGAGTTATCATGAATGAAGTGGCCAAACCACGCCAGCTTCCTCCTCTTTACAACAGCCAGAAGGGGTTTGTTCCTGTGGCCCAGCTTTCAGGATCACCTCTTGCCACACTGACTGTTGTTCCTGTGGCCCAGCTTTCAGGATCACCTCTTGCCACACTGACTGTTGTTCCTGTGGCCCAGCTTTCAGGATCACCTCTTGCCACACTGACTGTTGTTCCTGTGGCCCAGCTTTCAGGATCACCTCTTGCCACACTGACTGTTGTTCCTGTGGCCCAGCTTTCAGGATTATCACCTCTTGTCACACTGAACCTTTGGTTCTGTGGTCCCGTCAGGAAAAATGTGTTGAATACTTCTGTATGATTCATTTCAAAAGATCGGAGATTCATTTCTAGATCTGCAATCAAGGACCAGCTGTCACACCCAAACAACAGTATGGAAATGAGAAGAGCTTTAAACAGCTTCAGCTTTATTGGGAAGCTGATCTCCTCGCTTTTCCAAGTTCTGCTCAACTTTGCCACGGCGGAGCTCTCAAGGTCTGATCCTGCTGCTTCAGCTGGAGAGCAGCCATCTTTGGTCAATGAGGAGCTAAGATACCTGAAGGAGTCTACTTCCAGATGTTGATTATTCATGATAATGCTGTGATGTCACTGGTGCTGTTTACCATGACCTGCTCTTCTCTGCACTGATCTCCCCACCATAAACGCTACCTCGTTGATCTAACTTGCTTGTAAGTTTTTGCAGTTTGTTGTCACTTCGTCTTAGAAGGTCAGTATTATCAGCAAACTTCAGATTGCATATGCATCTACCACCAAGAAATACAGAGTTGTAATATTCAGGGAGCGTTTCTTATAACCTCCTCTAAAAAAAACGTGGTTAAATAAAGAAGGCGAGAGTATGTAGCCTTGTCTGACTCCTGTTCTTTGGAGGAAATCTCCGATCTGGCTGTTCAGGACTCCACTGGTGGTAGTGTTATATAGTGCCTGGATGATCTACACTTACCCTTCCTACAATCATGATGAAAGTTCTGAGGCTTTGCCACAGTCTGACATTCCACTCTCTAATCAAATGCTTTCTTGAAGTCAATAAAATTGTGAAACAAATCTTTTTGGTTTTAGAGGTATTTTTCAATGAAAATCCTGTGGAATGCACATTTTCTTTTTGATAAATCTAGCAGTACATTTTGAATTTCTATTTTGTTCTTTACATGTTATTTTCTACTCATTGCTGTGTGCTTTTTTTATGTTTTCAAATCAGTTAATACTTTTTTTGTATTCTGTAACACGTAACGCAGTTTTCTACATTCTTCTTCCCCACCACTTTGTTGTCTTTCTGCAGTATTTTGTGTTTATGTGCGTGTTTCTTTTTTATTTTTTTTCTCATGGGTTTCTTCTTTTGGTGCTTTTGATGTAAACTACTTTATGCTTCCTGTATCTGTTTCATATACCTTAGCACCTAGGTGCTGTGAATCCACTGCAGGATCAGCCCTCTGTCTCAGCTCTCCATGAGTTCCCATCTGATACTTCCCTGTGCCATGTCATTTCTTTTTTTTCCCCATACTTTTTCTGTTCATTTGTAGTTTTCTATCTTCTTTAAAAATCCTGTCTAACTTATAAACACTTTTTTTTTTGCCTTAATGAAAAGTTTGTGCAATACTTTGATCTTTTATCACCCTTTTCTTACAGCAACTTTGTTTTTCTACATTCAGGTTCCGCAAGAATGACAGCTGCAACAACCAATGCCCTGTCAGTCTCTGTCACGAAAGCCACCACCCTTGCTGATGTCACGACCAGCTTGACAGCATCGTGGCGGCGAGATTTCAGCATCAGTATGACTAAGGGCGGGAGTCCACCAGAGGACTGCATAGAGTTCAACTTCTCTGTCTTAACTCCCTGGGATAACCCTGAGGATCTGGTCACGAACGAAACGCAACAAAAGTTCAGAAAATTCGTCAACGTCTATCTCCTCACCTTGCTGTTCTTCATCGCTGTACCTACCAACATCATCAACATGATCATCTACTGCAAACATGGCCTGAAGGAGAGAATCAACCTCTGCCTCTTCTGTCTCTCTTTGGCAGACCTGGTCACAGTTGCTAGTCACTTTGTGTGGAATCTGGATGGGCTGTATGCTGAGGTGACAGGAAGTCCTCGTCAACTTGTGGTGATGAAATTCAGTGTCAACAACATGATCCACTCCCTGGCGTCCTTCATCTACATCTCAGGGTTTCTGTCCTTGCTCATCGCCTTTGAACGCTTTCTGTGCGTGGTGTACCCGCTGAAGGCTCACAGTCTGCTTCGTACCAGAACCACGCTGATCGTCATCATTGCTGCTAGTGTGGTGATTCTAGCAGGCCTCTTTGTTATTGCCACGAAGTGGCACGTGGTGTGTGTGTTTGACTCGCTGATTGGTCAGACAAAGGATACTTTTATTTCCAGGGACTTTTACACAAACAATAAGTTTGTGATCGACATCTTTGACGGTATCGTGTTTGGCATTCTCATCCCAGGCATCTGTGTGGTCGGGGTGCTTGTCTTCACCATCATCATCGTCATCAAACTGCGAGAAATGGCTCAGTGGCGAAATCAAAGCTCCGGCATCTTCAACAACAACAAAGCCTGCAGCAATGTCAAGGACGTTGCTTTGACCCGGATGTTGATCGGCACTTCCGTTCTGTATGTGGTGTGCACGGTCCCCTTCCTGATGTTCCACGTGGCGCTGCCCTGGTTCCCCAGCTGAGTGTGCAGGGCAAGTTGTACAACACCTACCTGATGCTCATGGTGCTGCAGCAGCTCCTCACCTACATCAACGCCTCTGTCAACTTCTTCATCTACTTCGTCTTTGGCACCAAGTTCAGACACAGCGTTCAGAGGCTGTTTGGCTTCAACAGGAGGAGACAGGGAGGCTCTGGCACCAGGGAGACTTCAGCTACCAACAGTCAGAACTCCGGCATCTCCGTTGTTTCCTATTCCTTGCAAAACTTCTCAGACCTCGTTGATGATGCTGGATCGAAAACCCAGTCTAGAAAAGGAGATTGAGGGTTATAAGATTGCAATTTGTAAAGCACAGTTTTAGTTATTTTGAGACATTTCAGATTGTCTGCTTTTGTTATTTAACAAAAAATGTTTTAGTGATGTTTTGCTGTTGGAAAATAGTGAATATTTTCTGTTTATATTTTCTCACTTGTCTACCCTGTTACTTCACCAGGTTGGTGTCATGTCCGCCATTGTACTCTGTAATTCTGCTACACCATCCAAATGGCTCTGCCTTGAATGTTGTGGACAATTTGTTTGTTTAATCTTTTTTGGCTGCCTCATCTTCTGCAATGCCCCTGTCCTGCTGTTCCCACGCCGCTCATTTCAATATCCCCGCTACGGCCATACCCAGATTCGCTATGTCTCATCTTCAAGGTCGGGAGTTCACAGGGAGTCCATCAATATCAGGCCGCCGTGGGGCCCTGCACTGCTGCTGGGTCACTTTGGTGGTGTTCAGTGATGCCTGTTCTGAGCTGACATACGCGTGACACCACCTACTAAGCCCCCTACTGACGACAGTATTAGCTCAGTCGCGGAGCCAGACTGAGTGAGTCACCCACCCGAGGTGGCGACCACTACAGGGTCCCTCCAACGACCGTCCCCCGTGGACCTCCAACCCTAAAGGCTTTGACACAAACTCACCACAGGCACAGAAGTATAATTATGGGGAAACCGAATCTGAGGTCACCATGAGACCAGAGGTCTGTCTGGCTTTCTTTTTGCTAATTAGAAAAATAATTATGGTTTCCATGTGATCTGCGTTCTTGTTGCCGGACACATGGTCAATAATTGTGTTGTAGATTTCTTCTTACTGATGTCTGCTGCTCATTTTCTGGTGGCACTTAGCTAGGGTGTTTTTTTTTTCGTGGAATGCTCGGCCAGCAACTATTCTTGTCTCTCATATGGGCAAAAAAAGCGTGGCGCTGCTTTGCCAAATCAGACCCAGCGCACGATAGAACTTTGGCATGGGAAGGAATGATTATCCTATAAGTCTTTCTGGACCAAACAAAAGGGCAGGAGAATGGACCAAGAAGGCAGAAAGTAGACAAGAAGGAGATGCCAGAAAGAAAGGAACAAGGTAGAAACAGATGGATAGGTGAGAAAAAAAAAGGTAAAAGGTAAAGATGTCCCATAACCTGAGTGGTCGTAGAGGAGCGAGGCATAATAATGATAATAATGCAAGGAATTTGTATAGGGCTATATCTTGTAAAAACAAATCAAAGCGCTTGCATTCGACCTATGCAACACACAAGCAATCAACAACAATTTACAGTTTCAGCAAATTCGATTGTGCACACACACGCACGCGCGCGCACACACCCACGCACGCACGCACACACACACGCACGCACGCACGCACGTGCGCGCGCGCACACACACCTATAAAGGTTATACACTTTGGCAGGCAGATGTTGAAGGCAGGGACAGGTAAGAGATGGAAACAGAAGGAGGAAATCTTAGGTTTGAAATAAGTGTGTCTTGAGGTTGGATTTAAAAGTGTCATAAGTAGGCTTTTGCCGGAGGGAGAGAGGAAGGTCGTTCCAGATCGATGGACCAGAAACAGAGAAAGAGTGGCGGCCAATGGTAGATAGATTGAATCTAGGTATTCTTAAGGACAAAGTATCTGCCGACGAGCGGAGGGAGCGAGAAGGTGTGTACAAGTGAAGACATTCACAGAGGTAGGAGAGTGCAGTTTTAAAAAAATTGTGGAGACATTTGTAACAGAGGGTATTGCTCTTGTAGTTGACTCTCTGTGGTACGGGCAGCCAATGGAGAGATCGCAAGAGAGGGGTAATGTGCTCAGATTTTTTCTTTCTGAGGACCAGACGAGCTGCAGAGTTTTGTATACGTTCAAGGGGGTGGATGGATGATACTGGCAGACCAGCCAAAAGAGAAATGCAATAGTCCAGACATGAAAGAATAAGAGAAGCCACAACTTTGGATGTTGCATCAGTGGACAAGTACTTTCGAATTGCGCTAATACGCTGTAGTTGATAGTAGCATGACTTACAGATCTGGGTATTGAATTTTTGCATAGAGAGTGTGTTGTCGACAACGACTCCTAGATACTTCACAGAGGTGGATAGCGGAACTGACGTATTACCGAATTCTATTGAAGTTGTTGGAATGGAGGAGAGTTTGTGTTTGGTGCCTACAAGCATGGCTTTGGTTTTATCTGCATTTAGTTGTAATTTGTTTTGTATCATCCAGTGTTGGATATCTTGAAGGCAGCTGGTCATATTTGTCAAGAGAGAAGGCAGATTTTCAGGTGTATCAGAGACCTCAGCTTCTCTAGGGGCCAACATGTTGAGGGCTGCGTCCATCTTCTCTCCCTTGCTGTTTTACCTTCCCTGACCCTTAAGAGGGCAGGTACCCATTTACAGCTGGGTGAACGGGAGGACTGTACTGAAGCCAAGGCGGGCAAACAGTCACCCATCCAACTGGTAACCACGCTCGATGCTGCTTAACTTGACTGGGGGAAAGCCAGCGCTCTGACCACTGAGCTATCCCGTCCCCAAAATGGATATAAAAAAAAAGGAGGAAATTCCTAGCACCTAATATCCAGAAGGTGGGGATGCTATTTATACTGACACACAGGGGAGCGCTATAGGATTCCAGAATAAAAGTTGGAATGTGCAGGAGTATTGTATGAGAGAGAGAGAGAGAGAGAGAGAGAGAGAGAGAGAGAGAGAGAGAGAGAGAGAGAGGAGAGGAGAGAGAGAGAGAGAGAGAGAGAGAGAGAGAGAGAGAGCTGATCGGCGCGCACACACACACACACACACACACACACACACACACACACACACACACACACACACACACACACACACACACACACACACACACACACACACACACACGCACATTAACACTAACACTCACACACACTAACACTAACACACACACACATACACACATACGTGCGCACGCATCCACCCACCCACTCACCCACCACCCACACCCACATCCACTCCACACCACACACACACACACACACACACACACACACACACACACACACACACACACACACACACACACACACACACACGCACATTAACACTAACACTCACATTAACATTAACACATTAACACTCACACACACATTCATGCATGCACGCATGCAAACATACTAAAACTCGCATGCTCGCACGCACGCGCGCGCGCGCGCGCACACACACACACACACACACACACACACACACACACACACACACACACGTGCGCACACACACGCACACGCACGCACGCGCATACACACACACACACGCACACACACACACACACACACACACGAATCTTCTACAATGCTATCAACCAAAGGGAAGTCTGCCCTAATTAAGTATATTGAACATATGTTTTTACTTACTGATATTTGTTGACAGATACAGTGGAGTTGCACAATTATTCAAGTTCGTTGATTCATTGTTAAAATCTCTATATTTTTTAATGTTAGATTGTTGATTTGCTGATGTAAGATTTAATGATATATTTAGTGTTACTTTCTATGTATCGTAGATAGTTAAACAATGACAAGAATGAAAACTATTTGAATATTTAGAGATATCAAAACAGAGGGAAAAAAATGATTTAAAAAAAAAGAAAAGAAAAGAAAGAAAAGTGATGTGCACATTTTTGTCAACCGCAATAAAAAGATATCTGTGTTCACAATTACAATTAACAAATTAGTAGAAAATGAGAATATTATCGTGGAATATTAGAAGTATATATGGAAAAATAGATGGAATTAGTGTAAACAAACTAAATGATGTACACATAAAAGACATGTTGACATTATACGATATAATATTTTTACAGGAAACACATTTAGATCAGAAAGCTGTAGAGGACGTAACTCTACCAGGATATATGTCTGTACACTACTGCAGAACAAAAGGAAATAAATCTGTTAGTGCTTCAGGAGGTATTTCAGTTTTCATTAAGGAGGGGTATCGGAAAAGTATAAAATTTTTACCGCAAAATAATTCAGATATTGTATGGTTACAAATTATACAGCACAACTCTACATCATCAAACAATATTTTCATAGGATGTACATATATTCCTCCTGAATTTTCTTCTTTTGGAAGAGTTCACTCAAGAAAAATATGGGACAATTTAGAACAAGACATAGAAAGTTTATCTAAAAGAGGTCATATAATTTTGAGTGGAGATTTGAATGCGCGAACAGGGAGACTGGCTGATTTTATAGAAATAGATTCAAAATCAAGTTATTACAATTTACCTGAAGAAAGAGAATATGACCAGTGTCACCTAAGGTGTTCAATGGATAGAATTATACAGAAAAATGGCAGACTTTTAGTTGATATTTGTACAGAAAATCAATTGTATATATTGAATGGCCGAACATTAGGAGATCTACAAGGTAAGTTTACATGCTTTCAACCTCAAGGCTGTAGTATTGTGGATTATTTCATTTGTTCAAACTCATATATGAAAAAGGTGAAACATATGAAAGTTAAAGATTTAATGGAGTATTCGGATCATTGTCCACTTGATTTAGATATAGATATACCAATCATGGACAAAACATATATGCACAAGTCCATCAAAATAATGAGAGATACACAGGCAGAGTATATAACTAAAGATTCATCACAACAAATAAGATTTTTATGGGATAAAAATTCCAAAGAACAATTTCAAAGGGCACTTTTACTACCATCAATGCAACTGCATATAACACAAATAAAAAATCAAACAAAAACAGTATTAGAACAAATAGATAAAAATATAAAGCAATCTGATTTAACAAATGTAGTCAATGAATGTTCCAAGCAACTGTCTGATATCTTTATCAAAGTGGCAAAATTAAGCTTGAAGACCAGAAAGTCAAAACCTTTAAGAAGAATTAAACGCAATAAAAAATGGTTTGACTCAGAATGTACAAGTACGAGAAAAGAAGTAAAATCTTTACTAAATGCAATGAACAGAACTCCATATAAAGTTGAATTTCGGCAGAAATACTTTCAAAAAAGAAAACAGTACAATACTTTGATAAAAAAGAAAAAGAAAATCTTCAAAAATAAGTTAGTATCGCAACTACATGATGCCATCGAAGAAGATCCAAGTATACTGTGGAAAACTTTACAAAAATTAAAAGAAAGCGAAGATGATGGATTGAAACATCAAAATCATATTAGTAACAGTAAGTGGACTGGACACTTAAAAACACTAGTAGGAAAAGAGCCGCAAATAGATCCAGAACGCAAAAAGCAAGTACAAATCATGTTCGAAAAATTGAAAATAACTGATAACCCACTCTTAGATAAGCAAATTACAACAGAAGAAATTACAAAAACAATCAAAAGACTAAAAAATAACAAATCACCAGGAAAAGATGGAATAACAAATGAAATGATTAAATCAGCTTCATTTAGTCTTATAGAGACAATGCGAGATATTTTCAATTTAGTGTTAGAAACGGGTATATATCCCTGGGACTGGAAAGTGGGAGTGAATGTTCCTATCTATAAAAGTGGATGCACATATAACCCGGAAAACTACAGAGGCATCACATTAACAAACACTATAGGGAAACTTTTTTGTCAAATACTAAATCATAGAATATCTGATTATTTAGAAAATAACAATAGTATTGTCAGAGAACAAGCTGGATTCAGGAAAACATGCAGAACTACGGATCATATTTTTCTACTTAAAAACTTAATAGATAAAGTACTAAAAGTAAAAACTAAAAGACTCTATTGCTGCTTTGTAGATTTTCAGAAAGCTTTTGACAATGTGTGGCATGAGGGTCTTCTAATAAAGCTGAACGAAATAGGGATAACAGGTAAAACCTATAATGTTATTAAAAACATGTATTCGAATGCAACAGTAGTTACAAAAATACAAGGAAAACACACTGATGAAATCATAGTGAAAAGAGGGGTGCATCAGGGAAATACATTAAGTCCTACATTATTTAACGTGTATGTCAATGATATAGTTCAATATGTTGACGAGAAAGATTCGCCGTACATAACCGCAACAGATAGAATTCCTTGTTTACTCTATGCTGATGACCTAGCATTACTATCAACAACCAAAGTAGGTCTTCAAATTAAGCTGAATAAACTGCAAGAGTACATTTCGAACTGGGGTTTAAGGATAAACAAATCAAAAACAAAGGTAATAGTCTTTACGAAATCACCTCCTAAAATTCCAATTTATTTTAAATGTGGAGAACATATAATTGAAACAGTAGAAACATATAAATATCTAGGTGTCATTTTTCATCAGAATGGTAAGTTTCAAGCAACTCAAGAACATTTAGTAAAACAAAGCAACAAAGCATTGTACGCCTTTAAAAGAGCAATTCACGGACAGAATTTAAAGACTAATATAATAATGCGTTTATTTGACTCATTAATAACCCTGTTTTAACTTATGGAGCAGAAGTTTGGTTTCCTTTTTGTTTTCATGGGGAAACAGAATTTCATATTGATGAATTGTTTAAGACATGCTTATCAAATCAGTTTATGTACGAACATTTTCATATTAAATTTTGTAAACAAATACTGGGAGTTCATAAAAAAGCATTAGTACTACCCACTTTAGGGGAATTGGGAAGATATCCACTGACCCTTAAAATCATATGCCAGATAGTATCCTTTTGGATTCATTTGATAGAATCAAAACCAGACTCTTATATTAGAATAGTATACGATAATTTGTATCAGAAGAATAGGTATGATAAATGGATCAATACGGTAAAAAATATTCTTTACACAATTGGATTTAAACATGTGTGGAAAAACCAAAGTACTCTTGATGTGCATCGGTTAAGCTATGCTGTTCAAAGAAAGCTTGAGGCTATGTATAAAACATTCTGGATCTACCAGAAGAAACAGTGTGCAAAGCTAAAATTTTATGATTTTGCTACCAAAGAGTACAGGATGGAACCATATTTAATAAACTATGAAAACAAATCCCATAAAATTACCTTTTGTAAATTTCGCATAAGTTGTCACAGTTTAATGATAGAGAAAGGGAGGCACCAAAATATGCTCAGAGAGGACAGAAAATGTAAAAACTGTGACAAAATAGAAGACGAATTTCATTTACTTGATGAATGTGTCTTATATAATGAACTTAGAAACAATTTGTTACTAAAGATTAAAACAAGAGACAATGAATGTAAACAATGTATAGATAAGTTAAGCGACATAATCACAGTTGATATCTATCAAGCAGATATCATTAGATATGTCTATGAATGTATGGAGAAACGAGACAAAGAAAAGTAGAATGCAACATGTTTTTAGTGGACATCATTTGGGCAGAAAGATAATTAAAACTGATGTTTGTTTTGTTGTGTCAAATAGGTCTGCATGACTTAAATGGCAATAAATATTCTGAATCTGAATCTGAATCTGAATCTGAATCACACACACACACACACACACACACACACACACACACAAAACACACACACACACACACACACACACACACACACAAACGCGTACCTTCTCTCCAGAGTGGAAACATAGCAGTAAATCCTTCAGAAATGTAGGATGCCATTATTTTCAGTATTTGTTTTTCTTTCTCTCCCTGGCTGGAGTTCAGGGGTTTGCCAATAGTGAGATTTTGCGTTTGCGACCGTTTTAACCTGCCATCAGGGCAACCGCATTTCGTCTTCGGGGATGGTGTATAAACACGACACCTGTGTGCACATTAAAAAAAAATTGTCATCTATTCCTACCAGCATAAAAAGGCTTACTTCAAGTCAAGTCAAAAACACTTTAATCATCCATGAAGGACAATTACAATTACAATTCTTTTCCGAAAGGCTGTACAGGTTATCAACGTGTGCGGAATTGAAGATGTTCCGTGTGTGTTCTCACACGGGGCCTCAGTTTTATAGTGTGATCGGGGGAAGGGGGGGGGGGGTTGTAATCATTACTGATGTTATTAACTCCA